>VZRQ01010876.1:602371-814730 GCA_013397975.1 Machaerirhynchus nigripectus
ATATGTTTCGTTAGAAAAGAAAAAAAAAAAAAAAAGGAAAGGAAAATGCTATTAGTCTGTGATCACAGAATCATAGAATGATAGAATGCCTTGGGTTGGAAGACACCTTAAATGTCATCTAGTTCAAACCCCCCTTCTGAGGGCAGGCACACCTTTCCCTAGACCAAGGACTCAAAGCCCCATCCAACCTGGCCTTGAACACTTCCAGAGACAAGGAATTCATGAGGGCCAAACATGTCCTGGGGTGCACTGGGCCCAGCATTGCCAGCTGGTCAAGGGGGGATTGTCCTGTTCTACCCAAGTGTGATGAGTTCAGACTATCAGTGATATGATTTCTAAATAGGTCCTGTGTCCTGTGAATTTCACTAAGTTTTGAAAAGGCATAAAGTTACCTACTTTAAAAAAAAATGTTTCTAAAAGAATTCACTCAGTCTGTTTGTCATAGCAGAGACAGAAATCTAGAGGTTGCATGGTATACCTCTTCAGTAAAATATCATTCCTTTCGCAATTTTAGACTACTTATATATATATTATATATGCATTATAAATTTATGTACTTTACTATTTCAGTAATTTTGCTATTAATACAATTATATGTGCACTTGCTTTGCTTCTTTACTCTTCTAGTAGGTTTCATCTCTACTTTATAGGCAGTCATTACATGAGTAAAGCAGAAGCAATTTTTTTGTGTGATATCTTGACAAAAATGAGTTTGTTCAACTGTAGTAACAACACAGTGCTGGCAGTCAGTAATTTCATAAGAGACTGTAATTGCTACCGGAGGAAAGAGAAGTGGATAATCAGTACCCTAAGGGAAATATATTAGTTCTATAATTCATTTCCTAAGTGACCTGGCAATTAATAACCAATAATGATGAGGGCCAAAGAGCAAAAGAATAAGATATGCTGTAAATTATTTCATGAACAGTCTGTGTGAGAAAGGGCACAGTTCTCAGACATCTTATAGGCCAACAGAGAATCCTTTAATACTCCTGTGTCTGTGGGTGAACT
This sequence comes from Machaerirhynchus nigripectus, assembly GCA_013397975.1. Lineage (NCBI taxonomy): Eukaryota > Metazoa > Chordata > Aves > Passeriformes > Dicruridae > Machaerirhynchus > Machaerirhynchus nigripectus. The sequence goes on from VZRQ01010876.1 coordinate 603,383, forward strand.
CTGCTGTATGAAAAAAGGTATAATCTTCATCTTCTAATGATGATAAAATGATTAGATAAATAATGCTAAATAATTTTTCATGCCTGAAGTATGCAAAGCTCAGCAGTTTAAGCAAAGTAGGGTTCACTAACACCTACATTTCCAGAAAGTATGGTATGCCTTAGGGATAGAAGTATGAAACAAGATAGACAATCATGCAATTTAATACACGGTAAAGGAAAAAGATGAGTAATAATCACTGCCAATATAAGTACAGAATAATATAGTTTAACAGCAAATTACTAAGAAGGGGAAAACCAACATTGGGAAAACAGATATTCTTAGAAACCTGTGCTTTATTTTTATTCTTGGATTTTTTTTTCCTCTTGCTTTTTAAACTTAGTCCTTAATATGTAATTGTGAGATATAAGATTGTCTCATTACTGGGCTCATCCTGACACTTAAATATTCATACAAAACCAAGTATCAATATAGAAGCTGCTTATCCATTGGAAAACAGACAAAAAAATATAGAAAAATATTTTTAAAAGCCATAGCTACAAACATCTACACAGAATCATTTAGGTAGGAAAAGACCTTTAATATTGAGTCTGGTTGTAAACCTAGCAAGTGTCACAGGGTGAAGACTGTCTAAAAAATACAGAAACATTTACTTTGGATAGTGCAAAACCTGTTATTTTTTCCATAAAAATGTATAAAAATATAATTAAATTAAATAAAGAAATAGTAGAGCATAAAATAAATCTCAACTTTACAATGTCAAAAGAAAAAATGACCTTAAAAGTATGAATCATTTAAGTAATGCTGATATGAAGCAAACAAGAACACTAAACATTTTCAAAAAATTTTCCACGTACTTGAAATCAAGGAATTTTTGAAATTTTGGTTATACAGAACCAAGAATGGTTCTGTATGTCTGTCCAACACAACCCCTGAGAAACCATTCTCCACCTGTTTGGTCGGTGTGCCAGTGGATGCTTGGCCAATTCCGATACCAATTCCGAACCAAGAAATTTCATTGGGAAAATTATGTCTTTATGCAGATATTTAGCGTAAATCCCAAGCAACATAAATATCAAGAAACAGAGTTCACCTATTCCAAGGAAAGCTTTCTTTACTGGGCAACATTCTTAGACAGTGAAGCTCAATTTCTCTGTACAGCTAAATTGCTAAAAAAGCCTATGGCATAACTTCGGTTTAAATCACTTCCTACTCTTCAGACCACTTCCTTGGCATGGATTGAAATTCATTACAGGGCAAAGACAGTGCCAATACACAGTCTGGAAGTAACCCTTGTAGTCTGCTTTCAAAGAGCTGAAGACTCACACTTATTTGGGTTGCTAGTACAGATTAAGCCAGTAAGTTTATTCCGAGGACAAACATAAAAATGGAGATGAAATTTTCCACCTTTTCCCAAAAGAATTATTTCATTGCAAAAACTTATTTTTCCTTGAAAATATGTGTGAAGTGGTGTCCTATTAGCTTCCTCTCTGCTAATTAAATAAGCAGTTTTATGAATACTAGAAAGGTTTTTACTTTAAGTGTCTTGTTATTATGATGACCAAATGTCTGTGTAGCATTTTAGAACTTTCATCGGAATAGGTCCAATGATTTTAATGCAATTTGTGTGCTTTGTTTCCTTACTCCCTGTTGTGGTTTAATCCCAGCCAGCAATCAAGCTGCTCTCTCACTCCCCCATTAGCAGGATCAGGGAGAGAATGAGAAGAGTAAAAGCTAGAAAACCCATAGGCTGAGATACAGACAGTTCAATACGGAAAGAAGAAGCCATGCACACAAGCAAAGCAAAACAAGGAATTAATTTACTTCTTCTCAAGGTCTGGCAGCTGTTCAGCCATCTCCAGGAGACCAGGGTCCCATCACACGTAACAGTGACTTGGGAAGACAAACTCCATCACTCCAAACATCCCCTCTTCCTCCTTCTTCCCCCACTTTATACATTGAGCATGATGTCATATGATCTAGAATATCCCTTTGGTCGGCTGGAGTCACCTGTCCCAGTTCTGTCTCCTCCCAACTTCCCATTCACTCCCAGCCCCCTTGCCAAAGTGACTGTAAAAAAGCAGAAAAGGCCTTGGCTCTGTGCAAGCCCTGCTCAGCGATAACAAAAACATCTCTATATTATCCATGCTGTTTTCAGGATAAATCCAAAACATAGCCCTTTACCAGCCACTGTGAAGAAAATTAACTCTACCCCAGCTTAAAATCTCAAGACCATAGTTTGGAACTTTGTCAATGTGAACAATGTTTGGAACATGAGCAAGGCTTGAGTTATATCATAATTAATTTTACTGTTTAGAAAAGTGGTGGCTACTCTCAATTAGCATTTTATTTCTGCCCTTCTTCTTTAATCTTGTACCTCTAAATTTCTGCAATGACAAATATACAGAAGAAAACCAGTATACCTAGAATTGCTTAATCTTCTTTTACATTCATAATAATAAAATTAAATTGTTCATGCTGCTTTTCAGATGTTGGATGTTATGAAGTGTTTTACAAAGTAATGAATTAAAATGTTGGTAGTGCTGTGGCCTGTAGGCAAATAGAGCTTCTATTATGTTACAATTGTTCACCACAGATGTAGAATTGCAACCTGATTTTATATTGAAAGTATGAATGGAGAGGACACTGAGGTTATTCTCTACTTATTTCATGCAGTTCCAAAAGCTCTAAAAATTTTTACTTAAATAGACAAAGACATATGAAGAAAAAAGAACAGCTATAGGTGAAGAAACTAGCAATGGCTACATTTTGCTGATTTATACCACCAGAACTAGTTAACCTAAAGCCTTTGTTGGCACTGTGTTTTGTCAATATGCAAAAATTGTGTAGTCACAGAGAAAAAATGTTCAACAGTATTCACATTTTTTTTGCAAATTACCATATCCAAATTTATCAGAAATATAAAGAAACTATTGTAAGTGAAGTATATGAATTAAGTGCTAGTGTGGATCTGAATAAATAATTTATTCAGTGCCCCCTTTGGCCAGATTTCTCATGCTAATTCCATCTGACCCTTTTTTGACTATGTCTCAGTTTGATTTTTTTTCTTTCTACTGTGAGTTGAAATATTTCTCCTGCTATATCATTTGATTTAGAATTGATTTACATAAGAAACTCAACATATTTTCTTTTTGTTAAACAGAACATTTAAGTCCAGATTTAAAGGGAAAGCCCTGCAGAAAGGGGAAGTAGTGGTTAATTTAAGGTGTCCCCGACCAGTCTGCTACAGAAAGGCTTTTAAAATTACGTTTATCTATCTGATTATTTCTTCTTCCTAATATTATTGTTTTGAACTAGTCAGCCAGTCACAGGCTAGCTCTACAGCCTTAGTTTTACAGTCTTTGCAATACCATTTTACCTCACTCCTGCTCAAAGCGGGATCATCTCAAGCAGGTTGTTCAGGAGAATTTTCTTTTGGGGTTTGAAAACCTCCATGGAAGGAGACACCAAAACTTCACCAGCAGACTGTTTCAGTGTGCAATCACCCACGCAGTAAAACATTTTTCTTAATTTGGGGTAATGAAGGTCACTGGAGAAGACAGGAGATAACAGAGAATCTACAGAAAGCCTATTACACAAAAAAATGAGTCTAAGGGATAATTAAAAGTTGAAATAGAGATGCCTAGCAGCCATGAGATGAAAGTGGCAATATTACAGTAAGGTGGTATTTAATATGAAAATAATAACCAAGAAGAAATTAACATTTAATTCTTAATACTCCTGACCAACACAGAAAAGGAATTTTCTTCCTTAAAATTGAGTGAAATAAGAAATTATGTTTGGGAAATTTTCAAGACACTGTTACGAAATGGAATAGTTTGGATTCTTTTGGTCTGTTTTATTTATATCCCCAGATAGTGTCAGTATCAAAGTTTCATTTTCTGGTGTGATAGGGTTAACCTTACGACTTCTGCAGGTGGATCTCTGCACCCCTGTGGACAGTCATGGGCTGCAGGGGCACAGCTGCCTCACCATGGGCTGCACCAGGGGCTGCAGGGGAATCTCTGCTCCAGCACCTGGAGCACCTCCTGCTCCTCCTTCTGCACTGACCTTGGGGTCTGCAGCGTTGTTACTTTCACATATTCTCACTCCTCTCTCCACTTCTCCTTCTGCAGCAGTTTTTTTCTCCCTAGCTCTGTTACCTCAGAGGTGCTGCCACAGCTGATGATGGGCTCGTCCTTGGCCAGGGGTGGGTCTGTCCTGAAGCTGCTGGGCATTGCATGTGCCTGAGATGGGGGAAACTTCAGGCAGCTTCTCACAGAAACCACTCCTGTAGCCTCCAAACCCTTGCCATGCAAACACAAAAAATGCATTTTGAGAAAACTGCCTGGCTTTTGCCAAAATCTTGCGAGATGAACACAGGAAGTGGTGTCAATAAAGGTAATGATGGAGAAGGACATCCAAAGTATACAGAATCTGCTCATTAGAGAAGAACATCACATTTCTATGGTTGTGACCTATCACTGGTATCAGATTATACAAATAATTTGCAGTGAATAAATTTTTTATTGAATACATTAAGCCAATTATATTGCAATAATTGCATAATAATAACAACCTAAATGTTAGGTAGTTATTCTGAAAAATGCAGAGGAAAATAAAACAATAAAACATCAGAACAGTTATTCTTGTAAGGTCCAGCAGTGATCTGTACCTATACAGTAATGTGATATATTTGCCAATAATTACTTTGCAGCTTTTGATCACCACACTGTATTGTTAGGTAGCCATGGGGATTGCACCTGAATTGAGAAAATTGAAACCCCATGCACTGAATGAGTATAATAGACTGCTTTGTGTGTAAATTATATTTATTTGGCTGAAGCCAGCAAGATAAAATGCTTAATCTAAAAAACTAATAATCACAAAACAGAAACTCATCACTATAACTCATTTCTGTGGTACATGTTACACATTAAAAAAATAAACACCAGAGGAAACTATATATAAAGGATCCCAGAGGCCCTTAAACTATTCAAAATGGATCATAATTTAAAATTTGAACTATGGTAATATTACTTTATTGATGGATTGTGCTCATAAATTGTGACACTGCAGATAAATTATATTTTTTTAAAAATCAGAAGCAAATAATAGAAATATATTTTTAATGGTGCTATTGAAATTCAGTTCTTAAGTTTCATAATTTTGTGTTTGCCTTGCTCATGAAAAGGTTTCACAATGCAATTAAACAATCATTAGTCACCTTAATTGTTATATTATAGGTTATCCTGCTTTCACTGAAATTAGAAGCAAAACTTTATATGCTTAATAGCGAAAGTATTGTTTCCATTGGATGGAAACATGCTGGATTTAAAATAATATACAGATTTTAGAATGCAAAGATTGTACCTTTTAAAATCACACAATAGAATCATAGAATCTTTTAGGCTGGAGAAGGTCACTGAGTCCAACTGCTAACCCAGCACAGCCAGGTCCACAACTTAACCATGTCCCCAAGTGGCACATCAGTATGTCTTTTGAATATCTCCAGAGATGGTGACTCCAGCACTTTCCTGAGCAGCCTGTTCCAATATTTGAACTACTTTCTCCGGGAACAAATTTTTCCTGGTATCCGATCTAACTCCCCCCTGTCACAGCTTGAGACTATGTCCTCTTGCCCTGTCACTTTTTGCCCGGGAGAAGAGACCAACACCCACCTGGCTACACCCTCCTTTCAGGGAGTGGTAGGGAGTGATAAGGTCTCCCCCGAGCCTCCTTTTCCTGACTTGTGCTCCAGATCCTTCACCAGCTCCATTGCCCTTCTCTGGACAAGCAGCAGCACCTCAATATCTTTCTTGTAATGAGGGGCCCAGAACTGAACACAGGATTTGAGGTGCAGTCCCACTAGTATTGAGTACAGGGGGAAAATCATTGTCCTTGTTCTCCTTGCCACATTAGCTCTCATACAAACTTGGATTCCACTTGCCTTCTTGGCTATTTGGCCACATGCTGGCTCATGTTCAGCTGGTATATCTTTCACTGAGTGAAAAAACTGTTGTTATATCTATAAAGAGAGTTATGAGGAAAATGAACGCTCAGTTTAAAATTAATTATTCATGTATGCAGACTCCAAAATAAACTTTATTTTCTTTATTAAGCTAAAGTGGTCAAAGACTACATTAAATTTGAAGACTCCTTACCTAGATCAAATTTATTTGTCTTGGGCATGCTCCTGCAGACAAACTGCATGACAGTGTGTGCAGAGCATATAAAATTTCAGTATTGTCTGGTTGTAATCAATAGAAAATATACTATCAGTTTTCTGATGAGAGTTAAAACATATATCGATCTATTGATCTATTTGTTAAGCTAACTTACAAATTTTTCCGCTCTGGCAAGCACTGGCACCTATATAACTGGTCCAAAAATAATAAATTATACTATATAACTTTTCAGTTTAGGCTTTCTTTAGGAGATCTTATCCACTGAAAATGCTGTCAACTTGTTCAATGTACTTCTTGGCCCTCAAAATTAGGATATTCACCAAGTAGAATGGGATAAACATAATCTTCAAAGGTCCTTTGAACTTTCCTTTCTCTTTGGAAATAAGTGAGAAAAAAATTCATTTTACACTGTCAGTCTTTTCCTACTTACTTTATCTGTGAAAACAAATGGTAGTGGGGGACAGTGAGACCATGAAAAGAACAAAGGTAGCTGCAAATTTAATAGCTGTACTTGGTAGTGTTAGTTAGGCCAAATCTTACAAAAATTTTCATTTTTGATATTACATAGGAATAGTCATGTTAAATTTGATTCTGTAAATCATGAATCAGGAATATTAAAGTCTTAAATAATCACGGACTGCAATTCCTTTGTTATAGAGCTTCTAAACTCAAAAAAGGATCTTGTTGATGTTAATAAGCAGAAGAGTACCACAGCAATGGCAAATTAAATATAATTTGACTGGGAAGACTCATAATTAATTGATGGTCCAGATGAAATTTAAAATAATTAAAAGCTGTGTTATGTCTCTTACACCGGACACACTCTGATGTGGTTGAGAAGAAACTAACTCTAACCTTTGGCTGCATTAGTAAGATTTAAATACACAATTAAAACATCCATAAGCGTTTATCAGTTTTCAGATATATATGTGCTCTGAAATATAAACCAAGATTCTTCCACATGGCAGGAGACAATATAATCTTAAATGATCATGGACGCAGATTTTTTTATGCCAGTAATGACTGATAAATCAGTCTTCAGAAAATCAGTTTCCAGCTGTCATGCTAGAAGTAGCTTAAAAATTATCATATCTATAAAGGGTGGGAATGAAGCTCTCAATTCTACTCATGTTTTTAACACTAAGCAGTTTTTGGATAAAAACACCCAGATTCAATCTAGGAAAGGAATATATATCATACTTGATGCCCTTAAAATTCCTCCTCATTAAAATAATTTTTTAAAAAGCAATTTTCTTCTTTTCTTTAAAACAGATGAAAGTGAATCAGCATTTTTTCATTCAAGTATCTAACTAGCTATAGTTAGAACATATGTTAGCTTTTTGAAAACCACATAATTGGTCAGAAATCACTTAACTTTAGCTGAATTAAAAAAAAAAAAAGTAAAAATCTGAGCCTTTCAGCTTTGCTGGAAATACTTTACATATCCATCTTGGAGAACATATCCATCACATGTGGTTATGAATGTGAGGAATCTGTATGTGTTTAAACATCATTCAAAGCTAACAAGAGTTCATGCCTTTTTTATTTGACTCCATAGATATCTAAGCTAACTCAAAAATAACACCATAAGAACTATTTCAAGAAATTAATATCTGGATGTGAATCCAAGAAGTAATGAGTATTATGCTGGTTGTAAACAATACTATTTATAATGTACTTACAGTATATTCATATACATATACACATATATATATATTCAAATTATATTCCACATAAATTTCATCTTACTGGAAAAATATGCTGCATTTCTTTAAACTGATGGCAAGAATGCTGTAAATCAATACCAAGGACATTACAGTTTTCTGTACTCAATCATGTATATATATGAATGCTATTTAGTGAGTTGGAAATGCCAGCAGATTATTTGTTTCATTATTATTTACTAAAATGGTGAATTTATCTATTGAAAGAGCCCAATTATAACCACCTGATCATAATCACCATCTGCTCCAAAACAAGTTGATAACCTAAGGAGGCTTACACTTAAAATGCTCCATCAGGATAGAAGACTTTTATACAAAGATTGTAATAATCCCAATTTAGAATAGAGATCAAAGTCTATATTTTGTCACCGGAGAAGGTACTTGAACTGCCCTTGTCATGTAATGCAAGTCAGGTAAAAGCAGCAATAGGAAAATGGAGTTTCAACCATTTTTCTAAAATGAATCATAATACAGATATTTATGTTACTAAATTTTGATTTGAATTTCACCTTTATAGAAATTTGGTGTAAAAGATGGTGCTTTATAAATTTGTCCTTTGTGTTCTATGTATAATATGAAAAGACAGTACAAAATAACTTTTTTTCTCATTACTAGATGTAACTAATTATGAAGTGCAAATGTGTTTTAAATCAGAAAATTGATTTACAGAATTTTTTCCAGTTTTCTTAAAAAGACAGAAAACGAAAAATCATCAAAATTACTTTATATGAAAATTATCTTTCTGCCTCTGTGTATACTTACATATAAATGTCTTTGTATTGAATAGAGGCATTCTTTTTTCAATAAATACATACATTTTAATTTATAACTCACTTGATACAAGAAAGTCAAATGGAAAGGGCATTTTTTATATCTGTTCAGTACTGTCTATAATTTATGTGTTAATCCAGTTATTGATGTTTTGTCTATCAGAATGTAAGTACAGGAGGCAAACTGCAATATAGCTGAAGTATTTTGCTGGAAATTCTTACGCCCAGTGAAAATTCTTGCTGGTCCATATATTTTCAGTCATATGAGTGAAAACATGGGGCAAATGAGGGTTTGGAAAACTGCAATGAGATTTATTGCAGGAAGCTAGTTTATTACATGAAAATATCCATTCTATTATATGAGCACAAATGTATAGACTACATAGTTTTAGGAATAAACCAAATAATTTACACTATCTTTAATTACATAGAAATTTTAAAAAATACAAAAAAATTATTTTTCTTAACTATAGTTTTACACTAATGACTGTCATAATTTTTTGAATGGATAAGAATGGCTCTCAGGATTTGAAATTTACTTCAGGTAGTGGTCATGGAGGAATACTGTATAAGTTGACAACAGAGAAGTGTATTTCTCATAAAGTGACTTAGTTAAAATGCACAATTAAAAATTAAAACTGCTAAGAACAGTAATTGTCTTACTAAAATGGGAGTGACTATGTCAAGGAAATTAACTAACGTTAATAAGGAAGTAATTACTGAAGAACCGTGATAAACTTTCTGAGATCTAGGCAGTATTCCTGAAAATCTTTTCAGGCCCAATGACTGAGTTGACTGATTCTGTAGTTTATATTTTTGCTTTATTCAAACTGTATGATGAATACTTTAATTTTTGAGGATTTTAATTCACTTCTTATTCTCTTGCTGTTACTTCTTCATACTGAAATTAATCAAGTGAAGCCATTTAAAACACTTTTTTTAAAAATGAAGTTTACCCAAAGGATCGGATTTTTAGTCAGTTTTCACTCAAAACACCTAAAAAATATAACCTGAAGTTTCATTTATTTTCAATAGACACTCCTGAAATATTTCAGTGTTGACATCACTATTAAAATTAAATTTTAAAAACTTTATTCTGTATCCAATCTTTTCATTTTTTCTTGACAGAATAGTCCTTGATTATTTTCTAGGGTGAAAAATGAACCAAAATGAAATAATAGTTCAAGACAGAAGATTCTGAACAGAAAAGTTAATATGTTTAAACAATAGTTTTGATGTTTTTCTAGCAGGAATCATAAAGAATTTCGATCCATTTTTACTAAAAAGAAATTGCATTAACTCAAAATTTAATTTTTCAGCATATAATATTTTCAACTGCAAAGCTTTGTCAGGCCTTACCTACCTGAGAATTTACCGGCTGCGTCTCTAACTTTTGTTGATCCACCAACCACTTGCAAGGACTGGTGCTGTTGCTCTCTCAAAAAGGGGTTCAGGCTCCTAGATACAGTAACACTTTCAAGTAGACACTGTCCCAAAACCAAGGTGCCCTCATCTAACCTCTCTCTTCAACAATTTTCCTACTCTTTGTTGTTGCTTCCACTTACAGAACACATGCCTTTATAACATCTCCAGAAAAGCTGGACATGTTTTATAGTTATAAGAAAAGGGCATTTCTCTGTCTTGATGGAGAGAGAATATTGACCTTTTCTATTTCCTCATTTATTTAAAAGAAAATTAGGCTAGAAAGCTTTCCAGCTCAGCTGAGAACACAGAACGAGGGAGAGATGGCTGCAGAAATAAGAAGGATCTTGACAGTTCTTGATATGGATTCACAATGGGAAATTAATTATTGACACACATCAGAAAAACTCCTTTTTTTTATAGCCAGGCAATATCTACACTCGTTGTTGTTGCCCTAAGGCTGTTGTTGACTCAAAGGGTTAATAACATTTTTTCATAAAAGACTCTACTACATAATGCCAATGTAACTGCATACTCAGTTCCATTTCTGTTTCCTAATTACTTCTGCCACCCCATCCTTTCACAGCCCACACATCACTACTTCTATAAGAGTGGTCATTGCATGTCCAGCAGCTCCCAAATTACCTCTCCTGTTAGGACAGTGGAAGCCTTAGAGTCATGCTCTTGACCAATGTCAGCTCATCGATATGGCACCTGCTGTTTGCAAATCCAAAACAGTTGCTGGTAACTAACCAGCGTCTCTTCATCCTCTACACTTTAAACCATAAATTGCTTCAAATTAATTTGTTCTGTTTTGCTATCCATTTTGCACTGAGCATTTTGTTTTTAATAGAGCCTTACATGGTTCATTGCTCACTGTGGAAATGTAATCATATTTTTTGGCCTTTCAGAGTAAGTTAGTATCAATGACAAAAAGACCAGACCTGGAAAAAAAAACCTCCAGAGATGCCAAATGCAGTTTTTGGATCCCAAAGGCTGCAGGGTTGGGATTTAAAATACAGCTGAATCTGGATTCCCAGCTTCAGGCCAGTGGCTGCCAGAGGCTTCACTGTGAGATTTTAGTGACATCAGGGGAAAGAAAGAAATGGAAAAAAAATTATTGGTACTTATTTTAATGACTTGCATCTGCTATCTATGAAATTTCCCAGTGCAGGAAAAGAGCTGTCAAAAATTTACATAAAATTTTCAGCTAGAATATCCCTTATGATTTTTCACTTCTGGTTCACATAGATAAGTGAACTAGACTCAGCTGGCACAGGTAGTGGCCATGGTTTTACTTGATCTTCTGCTCCTGATCTTTTTTTATATGCCACTTTTGCTTTTGCAAATACTGAACAAGACTGAGACTTAGTAAGAAGAGTGATTTAAGTCCATTCCTCCATGAAAAACTTATTCCCTGGCCATCTGGCAACTCCTTAGGTGGTAACTAAAGATGTTCTGGTGATAGATGAGGTTGCATTTGTGAACTTTATGAGCCATGGTAATAAGAATCTCTAAGTGTTCTGCCAAGTAACAGTGGCACAAAGGCTCCATTAATCTTGTCTACACCAGCACCACAGTTACACACAGCTGTTTCCTTGTCGTACTCTAGGAAGGTGGTGTGAGCTGGGCCACCATGTATTTTGCTAGGCCATCTGACAGTGGTGGTAGCTATCCACAGACACAAAAAGTATCCTATAAAATGGTGGAGTACCATCCCTTTTAGCTGCTGAAGCGTAACTGTTGGGGAGTCTGGATAGGTTATGTCTGTGTCATCAGTATTGCCAAAGCAGCTGAGAGGTTCACTTGGGCAAAGCCTGATATGATTGCACACACCACTGCTAAAGGCTATCACTGACCAGGAACAGGGAAGGTTACTTTCCAAATGGTTTTTCAATCCTTGAACTGACTATTGGCAGAGCAATGGTAGTTGGTGTTGCAAGCTTCCAAATGAACCAATTAAGCTGTCTTGACAGCGACTCTTAGTGTTCTACTGGTCCTTTTCCATTTTCTTATGGACAGAAGACAATTTTTCTTATCCTACAGTTTTTCTTCTGCTTATAGTTTCCCCACATTTCACATAGTGACCCTGTGCAAAGAGGCAATGTCGCTCTAACAAACCAGACACTGGAGCAAAATGGTAGCTGTTCCGTTTCATTTTCACCATTTTTTCCCCTTCTTTTTTACAAGTACAGACCTGCCAATTTGGACTAGTGTAAATTAATCCATATCTGTACCTTTGCTCTGAACAGTTAAGTTCAGGTATAGTGCAGAGTTTCTTCTTAGGCCAGTGCTGCTTGTTGCTATTGCTGCTGACATGATTGCCCAAGGCAGAAGATAACATCATAATGCTCCAACTTTGCCCCAGTGCACAATAACTGCACTGGTAGATTTGTCCCACTTTGGGGTAAAAGGACTCATTTTTACGGGGGTTGGTCTGATAGCCAGAGCAGACAAAGCACACTCTCTAACTGGTGATATAAAAGGTCTGTCATAACAAACCCTGCAGGAAAAGCAGGAACACAATGCAATGAATACAATGCATGCAATGCAATGTGAGAAGCAAGGCAGCGTATCTGTGATGCCCACTCCTAGAATGGGCTGCTCTACTTTCTTGCCAGTCCATTGGCTCCTACTTGGAACAGTCATGTACCCATGCTGTTTGCAGTCTCAGATTCAACAATTTGATGATCATTTATCCAGTACCAACTACAATCAAACCAAAGCTTTGTTCTTACCACATGTTTTGCAGCTTTTTCTGGTACCAAACATAACTCCTTCCATCCTTCTCCTGGTTCTTTTTATGTATCTTCACAGGTTGCTCCTGGTTTCAATTTCAGTTCTTGAATGTCTAATCTTTTTAATAAATATTCAGTATATTTATGACTTACTTTGTTCTTGTGCTAAAACAGAACTTTTTTTATGGCTTACTTTGTTCTTAAGGTAGAACAGAACTTCTTTAAATGAAACTTTCTCTTTTTTGTGTTTCAGAGAACCTATATTCTGTGATATGCTTTCATTTCCATACAGATTTAATTGGATTCAAAATTGTGTTTCAAAAAAGTCAAAAGAATCATGGTTTATATGTATAAGTTTTTAAGGTTTCAAAACACTCATTTAAAATTTGAGTTGTTCTGAATTTGTTAAAACTCATTTTTAAACTTCATTGATCATTAAAAAAGTTTTTCAGTTTTCTTCCTAACAATCTTACGAGATGTGGCTCTTCTGAATTTTTTGAGTAAGTTAAGATATTGCCAGGTAACTAATTCCTCAGTGAATATGAATTCTCTTCTAGGTTTCTGTATTAGTTACCATTCCTATAACACTGAGACTTTATCATATTGCATAATCATTCTTAATATTCTTAGAACCATAGAGTAACTTGGGTTGAAAAATACTGTAAAGATCATCTAGCTCCAATCACCCTGCCATGGGTAGGGATGTCACCCACTAGATGAGGTTGCTCAGGGCCCCATCCAACCTGGCCTTGAATACTTAGAGGAAGGAGGCATCTACAACTTCTCTGGGCAACCTCTTCCAGTGTCTCATCACCCTCACAGTAAAGAATTTCTTTCTTATGTACAATCTAAACCTGACCTCTTTCCTTTCAAAGGCATTCCACCCTGTCCCATCACTATCTGCCTGCATAAACTTGCTTTCTTCTTTTTTTTCTTCTCTAGTCTGAATAAACCCCGGTGTCTCAGCCTGGCTTCATAAGAGAGGTGCGCCATTCCTCTGACTATATTTGTGTCCCTCCTCTGGTCTCGCTCCAACAGGTGCATGACCTTCCTGTGCTGAGGACCCCAGAGCCGGATGCAGCACTGCAGATGGGGTCTCACCAGAGTGAAGTACAGGGGCAGAATCCCCTCCCACGCCCGCTGCCCACTGGGCTTTTGGATGCAGCCAAGGAGGTGACTGGCATTCTGGGCTGTGAGTGCACACTGTTGGCTCATGTATAGTTTTTCATCCGTGAGAACCTCCAAGTCTTTCTCGGCTGGGCTGCTCTCAACCCCTTCATTTCCCGACCTGTACCAAACCTCATGAAGTTAATTCAGGCCCACTTCTTGAACTTTTACAGATTCCTCTGGATAGCCCCATCCTTCTGCTCTTCATCCTTACCACTTGGCTTCATGTCATCTGCCAACCTGCCAAGACAGCCCTCGATCCCACTGTCTGTCACTGATGAAGATATTAAACAGTACTGGTCCCCATATGGACCCCTGAGGGACACCACTCATCACTGACCTCTGTCTGGTCAAAAGCATTGATTGCACTTGAGTTTTCCCTCTGTGTGGCTGGTTGAATGACTCTTCTGGCACTGGGACTACCCCAAATCAGCATATGGTTATGGAGGTGCAGGTAACAAAGCTCTAAGTTCTTCAAAAGTTTTCCAGAATAAATTTTAGAGATACCGTCACTTCTCACACAAATGTGGATAAATCTTAGCTCTATATGGGATACATCACTGCTTTAGGGATTTTCAAAAAAAGTATGGATAATTTTTTTTCTGTTGAGGAAGTATTTAATATTTGAAAGTCTTGGCTATGCAGCGGTATGGATTATGAGAGAAAAAATTTTCAAGACTTACCTTCATTAACAGTTTTTAAATACATGCTACTGTTCATAAAACTGTTTATGATACCATTATTTTCTAGACCAGTGAAGTTATGTACAATGTTTACAAAAAACTGCCAAAAGACAAAATGAAGCAACCAAAATGTTTTCCTCTTGTTGCAGGCCTTTGGACTGTATTTTTGAGTGGTATTTTTTTTCACCCAAAATGGTGCAGATCAAAAAAGACCCAGAATTTTTCTCTAGCTTAAAATATTTGACCCCTTTAAGTGTTATACTAGGTCACTAAATGATGAAATGTTTCTACCATTCTCCTTTACCCTGTAGCCTCAGTAGGCACATAGACACACAATATTTTGGATATCTTTTAGAGAAGTAATATTGAAGTATATATTAACCAAGAGCAGGTTTGGCTTTTTTACTTTTAAATCCACAGTAAACATTGCTCTGTACACTTTAAGGTTAGACCTGTTTGGGAGTCTTCTTCAGCCTTTAAAAGATCCAGTTGTAGTCGTGCTCTGCCTGACTAGGGGAAGATACTCATATGCACACCTTGCTCATATCTAACAGCATCTGTCCACAGAGCAGTGCAGGATGTGTGAAAACTCCAGTCTTCTTACTAATTCGTAGCAAACCCAGCAGGATGATTGTATGTATGCTCATTGTCTTTGAGGGCAGTACTGAGCTGATAATTGTTGTATTTATATTTTCCCTAAATAGCAAATTCTGACTTTAGGGCATATTATTAAGTCTGAGGAAATTTAAATGAGGATGTTAAAAGTTTGGCATAAGTGAGCTATGAGACCCTCAGGACCTTCACAGTATGCTCTCAGGAAGCTAATCCTATACAGCATTAAATTGCTCTGCCATCCTTGAGGACTTGTATGCTTTTTATTTCAAGTAAGCTAATTCCCCACCATTATTTGAACATATATATTACAAGAGCACTGTGATTTAGCATATCTGTCTCATTAACAAAAACGAGCACAGTTTTTTCTTTATTCTCCATAAAACCATCATCTGTGTTAAAATATTAAAATGAATTTTTATGACATTATTTAATATAAAATAAATTTGAGACATATGAATGACTGCCTCTTTTTATTATTTTTTTTTACAATATGGCATCTTTCCAAGCTTTCTTTGCTGGATATAATACTTTCAAGGATTGTTTTGTTTTAAAAAGAAATGCATAGAATTTATCTGAAAATAGCACTTGAAAATTTAGTTCATTTGTTGTTTTGTTTCCATCATTAATTGAATTTTTAAAAGCATTATTTTAAAAAGTATTTTGATATTTACTTATGAATGTTAATATGATGAAAATTGTTTTTGAACATTAATGTGATAAACAAGTTATTCTAATGACAATTTCAGTAGTACAAAGAAGTAAACATGTGCATTCCAACCACAATTTGTAACCCTTTTCAAGGTGTAGATAATTTTTCAAAAACTTTCCTTAATATTTGAACTGAAGAAGTATTGTACATGACATCAAGGAGCCATCTTCTTTGGGAGGTATGATACTGAGGCTCAAACAGGGACACATGCAATATACACTACCTCTGTCTTTTAAACAGAGGTGTTACTTCTTACTTTGGATCTACCTTGTGAGTAAAACTTTAAAAATCTGAGCCCCCTCTGTGATTTCAGATGATTTAGAGTATTCCTAGCTTAAGTGTACTGATGCTAATGCTCTATCCAGCAGCAATTGTAGTTCATTCACAGGAAAGCTGGAATTGAGTCACGTCTCTCTCTTTCCCTATTCTTTAAGTACGTTGAATGCCCCAAATATGTACCACAAGACACTTTCAGAATATGTAGATTTATTTTTTTCTCATCTTCTAGAAATAGATTCATTTTGGTAGCAATGGGCAACTGTGTTTGCTTTAGTGTAACGTTAGGAATACAATTACAACATTTTCATTTTAAGCACATTAGACAGATTATTTTATTTGATTCCCTTTTTTTGATGGGCTAGGAAAGGTTACAGATTTTACCACACAGTTTCTGCTGTTACAGAGACCTGATTGTGTAACTGATATATTGTTTGAGTATGGAAAAACATACTGGGAATCCTTTCCCCTTGAACTTGGAAGGCACTCTACTTTCTTGCTCTGAAATTTCAAGTTTTGCCCTCCCGCTATTCATGATGAGCGTGAAAGCCAAAGTCACATTCTTAAAAATATTGAACTATTCTTGCACATATTTCTTAATATTTTGCCCAGATGCATGTTTTCAGGTTACCCAAACACTGTATGAATACCTAAAGATGGGGTCACCAGATGTCTGTTGAGTAGTGAAGCAACAGTGAAGCCCCAGAGGGAATATTTCCATAGGTGGGACTCTGAGAAAGCTCTCTCTTCATTAGAATTAGGACACAAAGATCACATTTGTGTCAATAAAACAGCATAATTAAATGTTTGGTTAGCATAGTTATTTAATTTGTACTTATTTTTAAAGTACAACTATTCTAATACACTATAATAATTTATATCACACAGATTATCTGCACTGAACAAGCTATTTACCAATATAAATTGCAATAGCTAAAATAAATGTAGAGTTTGTGTGACCTCCAGTTAATAAGAAATTTCTGTTTATTTTAATCTCTCTCTCTGAGGAGTGACACCTCTTTTGCAATCTTTTTCTCCCTCTGGTCTTGTGAAAAATTACTACCAATATCCTATTTTCCCCTTGTTTAGAGACATGGAGTGGTGATCTATGCATCCCTTTCCATTCAGTGCACAGAGTCTCTCTGATGTTATGAAGCTGTTTCAGGGTAAGTCTGTTTAACAGAGGTGTCTGTACATACAACTTTATTGACAAGGACTCGAAAAACCCTTATCCATTATTATGGGTGTGATGGAGAGGTGTCAATTTTGAAAGAGCACTTTGACCAAACACTTCCTATTCTGAACTGGGTTGTCAAAATGAGAAGTAGCTCTTCTGCATGTCTGCAGTGAAATTCCCTACCTGAGACAAAGGAAGGAAAAAGATATTCCCATCAGAACCTCAAAAAAGGAGATGTAAGTAGCTATGCCAGTTTCTGACCTCCCTGCTTCACAGTGTTGCTGTTCCACTCCACATCTGGCTGTTCCTTTGCTCTATGTGTATCATTATTCCTTCCCTCATGAGAGTCTGCTAGCTATCTTCTTGGCTGTCTGTGATCCAAAGCCTACTTCTGATACAGCATCACTGCCTAATTTTTGTTAAGATTTCTAAGAAAATGGTTAAGTAATAAACTCCATTTGTAAATATCTATATTGTATAAAGATATACAGATTAGGACCATGCAAGATAAGGAAGCTGAGGCTGAGTTTAGAGTTAAGTCTTGCAAACAGGGCAGCTAGCCAGCAGCACAAGTTTTTAAGAGTAAAAACATTAAAATGACAAGTTATGCAAGCATAGAAAAAATAAAAAGGCACTTGGAAGACAGCAACTTAAAAATCATCCCACTACAGGAAACAGCAAAGGACAAGGCATTCCCCTCTGATAGACAACTGCTGCACAATCACAGCATTTAAGCAGGGATTAAGTGGGGTTACTGAGTCCCTTAACACTTACCCTACCACCTAATGTTTTTATTTCACATTAATTTTCAAGCAGGATTCATGGAGAATACAGGGAACTAGATAGGAAAGTTAAAACTTTTATCTGTGACACATGAATAGAAATAGTGAATCAATGGGTATTTTATAATGGGCAAATCTCAGCCCTAGTCTTAGATTACAGAGACAATTATAAAGACAACCGCTCACTTGGATATCTAACATCTTAGGGAATTCAGAAAACTTGCTCGCCGAAAGCTTTTAAAGAAATGAAAGTGTTGTGAGATAAGAAGGAAGGTCCTTGCAGCAGCTTGGAAAAAAACAAAGACCACTGCTTCTTCTAGTAAGATCCATCTTTATTATACACACTTCAGTATTTACGTTTCTGCTACGGGAAAGTTTAAAGAAAGTTTTCAGAATGTGCAGAAGGAAAGACAAAGCAGCCATACCACCAAGCACCTGGCAGAGCAGAAGTTTCTACTCTTATCAGCCATTCACTCAAACATGCCATCTCCCAGCGTTCTGGGTGGTAAAAGAAAAACATTCACACATGGTGTTTATGGCTGTAGTCATTCCTCTGGTATGCACCTTTCCCAAGAGAACTGAGAGCCTTTATCAAAGTTGAGGTAAACGTGACAAGCTGCTCTTCTACACAGAACTCTCATCAAGGCCAGGATGGCTGCAGCAGGCCACTGCTTCTGCAGTCCTCTTGTGTGCTGGTAACTCATTCAGAGGTGAAGTGTGGGAATAAATAAGCAGTTTCCTCAGTGCAGGAAGGGGTCCCAGAGGAATCTGTGTTAGACATTTTGTTATTTAGCATTCTAACACTGGGGACTGACTCTGCCGTTAGCAGATTAAATGACACCAAGTTGGGTGGGAGTGTCAATCTGCTGAAGGGTAGAAAGTCTCTGCAGAGGGACCTGGACAGGCTGGATTGATGGTCCAGGACACAGGGCATGAGGTTCAAACAGGCCAAGTGCCACATCCTGTGCTTTGGCCTCAATAACCCCAAGGAGTTCTGCAGGCTGGAGAAGAGTGGCTGGAAAGTAGCCAAGAGGAAAATGATCTGGGGATTCTGGTCAACAGCAGCTGAACATGACCCAGCATGTGCCCCGGTGGTCAAGAAGGCCAGTGGCATCCTGGCCTGTACCAGAATAGTGCAGCCAGCAGGACCAGGGCAGTGATTGTCCCCCTGCACTGGGCACTGGTGAGGCCACACCTTGAGTGCTGTATTCAGTTCTGGGCTCCTCAATTCAGGAAGGACCTTGAGGGGCTGGAGCAAATCAAGAGAAGGGCAATGAAGGTGGTGAGGGGTCTGGAGCACAGGTCCTATGAAGGGTGGCTGAGGGAGCTGGGACTGTTTAGCCTGGAGAAAAAGAGGCTCAGGGGAGACCTTATCGCTCTCTACAAGTGCCTGAAAGGAGGGTGTAGCCACCTGAGGGTCTGGCTCTTCTCCCAGGAAACAAGCAACAGAACAAATGAAATAGTCTCAAGTTGTGCTAGGGGAGGTTTAGGTTGGACATTAGTAAAATTTTTTTCACAGAAAGGGTGATTAGACATTGGAATGTGGTTCCCAGGGAGGTAGTGGAGTCACCATCCCTGGACATGCTAAAGAAAAGAGTGGATGTGGAACTCAGTGCCATGGTCTGGTTGACATGGTGGTGTTCAGTCATAGGTTGGACTCGATGGTCTCAGAGGTCTTTTCCATCGATTCTGTGATTCTGTCATTCATAAATTATATTGAACAAGGGTTAGAAGGGTACCAGGTCAGAGGTTGTGTTACATAATTTATGACAGTAAACCCACTATCTCTACCATCAATATTTTCACACTACTTAACATCTCATCTGTGCAATTGCTTATAGTCTCAAAAGAACTCTAGATTATGACATGATTCTAAACTGGTCAAGATTTTTCACATAAATACAAGTTTTAACTAAATAGTGATCTTTCTCTAAACTTAAATCAGAAAAATAATAATTGGTTTCTATTTCCTATTTTTCACAAAAATGTTCTTCATGTCTTCTTTAGATTACTTACAAATACGTTAAGACTAATGAGATGCTACATCTGACTAAATAAAGAAAACCAATTTCATTTGGCATCACAGCAGATGTTCCATTTAGTTGAAAAATAAGCCTTGACAGGATAGCTAATAGTGACATTGCTAGGACCTCAGATACCGGAAATCCAAGGTCAAAAACTTCTCTCTACTTAGAGATATTTGTGAAACTCTCAATATCTCACCTCAATAAAGAGCTCAAGCTCTTCAGTGATACAAGTAGGAACACACTGAAACTCCCCTTCAGATGGGTAAAAATTCTTGACTTCATTTATGTTGACCAGAAACTATCTAAGGAAAATTTTGATGAAATAATTAGAGTTCTTTTAAAAGGAAAGAAAAAAGGTAATATAAGAAATCAGCATTAAAGATGAATTTAAAAACTAAAATTAAAATTACAAAAAAACAGTTTTATCTCTAGAAAATCAAGGAGAAGCTAGTAAATCAAAATAAGTGAAAAATATTTCCAAATAATTTTTAAAATAATTTAAATCAGATAAAGTAAACATTAAGGTAAAATTTATGCAATGGGCAAGAAGGAGAACCCTGAAAACTACAGGTTTGTAAGTCTCATTTCAGTGCCTAGTAAAGTTATGGAGAAAATTATTATGGAAGCTATCAAAAAACACCTGAAAGGCAACACAGACATTGGTCACAGACATCACAGCTTCATGAGAGAAAAGTCCTGCTTGTCAAACCTGGTTTCCTTTAATGACAAGGTAACCCACCCAGCTGATCAAGGGATTAGCGTAATGTAATCTAATTGTAATCTTTTTGGATTTCAGTAAAGTTTTTGGTACTGTCTGTCCTACAGGACAGACCTCTACAGGATCTTTCTGGACAAAATGTTCAGCATTCAGCTGGATGTGATGGGTGAGCAGCTGGCTCTTGGGTTGGGCACAACTGCCGTTCCATTCCACACAGGTTATAGGGCATGGGTGACATCAGATTGGCGACCTGTCAAAGGTGGGGTTCACAGGGCTTCATACCTGGGCTTTTCATCATCTCATAAATGACTTGAATGCAGGACTTGAAGGGATACTAAGCATGTTCACAGATGATACAAAATTGGGAGGAGCTGTTGACTCCCTCAAAGGCAGAGGGGCCTTGCAGAGACCTTGACAAATCAGAGGGCTGGGCAATCACCAACCATCTGAAATTAAACAAGGGAAAGTGCTGGATTCTGCAACTGGAACAGGGCAGCCCTGGATGTATGGACAGACTGGGGAACAAGGGGCTGGAAAGCAGCACCATGAAAAGGGACTCGGGGGAGAATAACACATGCAGAATAAAATGCAAGGCCCTAGTCTGCTCCTTTTGGATAAGTTGTAACTTCTTTGTGCCATGATATAACATTAAGTTTTGAGTTAGCTTTGAGTTTGAGAATTTTGTTAATAGCAGAGCTTCTGGGGAAGAGGGTGCTGGGAGATGGTGTTTGCCCACAGAGATACTTTCTGTTCTCTGAAAATACATGTAATGCATCCTCCAAACATATTTATGGTTATCTCCCCTTTCTCTTATGAGTGAATGTTTTAATGGTCTTACCTTGAATCTCTGTAGTTCAAAAAAGGCGGAGTGTGTCGAAGGTAAGCAATGGCACGAGCCTAATGAATGTGTGAAATTGAAGCAGAACTTTGATTTCGGTGAAAGGTTTGTTAGACAATTATTGATGTAATTTATTTGATGTTTCAATAACAAAATGGTGATCATACCATTGCAGTCTACTTAGATAATTGCCTGATTCACATTTGCCTGACATATCACAGGAGCTTATCATAGGATAAATCATTTGATAAGCTTCAAATAATGTTTTAATTTTCAGATTCTTATCTTCGAGACAAATGTGATGAACTCTATAAAAGCAAATGAATTCTGAACAAATGTACTATAACCATACATCCCACGTTTTTCTTAACATTGAAATCATCACCAGCAGAGACTTGAGGGCATTTCACTTGATAGGCACTCAGCAAATTTTATTTGCACGTTAGATAAATGCGATAACTCAGGAATTCTAAGTTCCAGTCCTGCTTTTCCTACACTGTCTTTGGGCACTTGCCCATTTAAGTGACTGTTTCATTTTTTGTATGAAGGGAGTTATTGCAAACTTATATATCTCAGACTTGAGTAATGTTGGCAAAGTACCTTGTAGATAAAGTAAATTATTTAAGTAATTTTAGTATAATCGAATGAAATTTTAGACCATAGAGTAACAATTTTAGACAACAGAGTAACTTTTTCTCCAATCTGGACTTTTTATTGAATAAATCATAGAGTTTGGTGGCTGATTCTTGTGAATGCCTCAGTGGGCCATCAAGTTCCCATATTAACATTTTAGGAGTATTCTTTCAGACAGGAAATTTGATATAGGACTTCCATTAGCATAAATAAAGATTTTTTTCTACAAACAGGCTTAAATCTAGAAACTCATGTATTGTGGATTTTCAGTATAATGTGTTACAGTGAGCCATTTAACACTGGCTTAATCATTTTAGTCTGAACTTGTAAACAGCACAGGACAAACACTGTGAAGGGAAAAATGGGAAACAAAAGAAGAAAAGCAGTTGGATTTTTAACTCAGCCAAAGTCAAAAGCTGAAATTTGAGCTCCAGCTGATATAAACGGGATGCTATTTAGTTTCTGCAATTACATTTATGAGCAACAAGAAGAGCAGAAAGAGATGTGCTTATTTTTTTGGCTGTATTTTGGTTAGGTTTGACAGGGTGTCATACAGGACAGATGGGACCAGGAGCTGGGAGCCAGAGGGACTTCCCAAGGCATCAGGACAGGCCCTTGCAGAGCATGTTTCACCACCCCAGCAGGGTGTAGAAAGAAGGATCACTGCCCTGCACCTGTTGGCTACACTCTTGCTGTTACCACAGAGGGTTTGTTTATTTGACTGCCTTTACTGACAGGGTAAGTGGCTGTCTAATTTTTAAACCTGTAGCATGTTAGAACTCCCAGGTCCTGTTCTGCAGAGCTGTTTTCTGTCCAGATGACCCTCAATCTTTGTGTGGATTTATCCCATCCCAGCTGCAGGTCTTTCCATTTGCATTTACTGAACTCCATAAAGCTCTTGTCGGCCCATTTCCACAATCTGCCAAGATACTTCAATTCTGCTTTCCAGAACAGCCTCCTACACCAAAGTAGTGTCACCTACCAACAGTGCATTTCATTATCCAGGCCATTATTAAAGTGTACAACCTTCTTGCTTCCAGTCTCAACTCCTGAGGAACAACACTAGTGAGCAACTAAAACCTATCAGTTAGGCTTCCTTTAGCTGATCACAACCATGTGAATGAACGCTGGGGTCCTGTTTTACAGCCAATTGGAATAGTCTACCTCTCCATCTGATATCAGACTTTCTAGTAGGCAGACTATATCTGTAATAGTATAACTGGTCTGTATGTGCAGGACAACAACACTGCTTGCAAGATCTACACATTCGTAACTATGAAATGGACTTGCCACTGGAGACACGAGGACAACACGGTGATGGCATACCAAGCATACACAGTTGATCAGAAATCTTAATATTTGACATTGTGTTTTGGGGGAAATAAATTCCAGGTTGCTCCTGGTAAGTTCTTGCTATGTCATATCCATTATGGAAAGATCTGTTTGGTCAAAATTAGCTAAGACAAATCACAAATACATCAGCCTTTTATGAGGTTTTCCTCTATTTTAAGTTCAAACTGAAGAATTTACAAAATTGTGCCTTGGGCAACCATTCAGGACTTCAAGCATTTAATTAGATAAACTTCACCCTTAGCAGTGCTAAGGACTGTACCAAGGTAACCAGGTGATTACAAACCAGCAATGCACCATAGTGTCAATTAAGACCAACAGTGTTCTGAGCTGCATCAGGAGGAGCATTTCCATCAGTTTAAGAGAAATGATCCTCTCTCTCTCCTCAGTACTGATGAGGCCACATCTGGACTGCTAGATCTAGTTCTGATCTTCCAAATATAAGAAAGGGAATTTACAGGAGCAAGTCCAAGGAAGGGCTGCAAAAATGATTATGGGACAGAAGCACTTAGCTTAGAAAACTGAGAAAGCTTAATCATATTCAAAATGGCATTTAGAATTACATTAAGAACCCCCTCAAATACGTAATGAAGCCATAAAAGCAGGACAAGCACTTGTTGTGTATTATTAATGGGGTTCTCCAGGTTAAACTAATCGTATTCATATAGTGTATTACACTATCCAAAGTTCTTAAATTACCCACAAGTTATTTAATATACTTGAATCGTATGTCTACAAGCACTGCCAAAATCCATTTGCATTCTTTTCATTGAATAGGAGGTTATACAGGGCAATATGATAGAAATATACTTTAAAATAAAATCTTCCTTTGGAATGTCAAGTGGATATATACCAGAGACAACATATTGGCTCTGTACTTTAAATGATGGATTCAAGACTATGCTGCTGCAGTAGGGCAAAAGTACTTAGATCACTGATGAAAGACTTCATGTCAAAAGGCTTGTACAAACCTTATGGGCACTGACCCACAGTGACAGCAGCCATCATCAGCTTTTACTGTATTTTGCAGGATGGAACAGAAGAGGCTCTTCCTCTAAGAACAACTTTCTCATCACTTTACAGCCTATCAAGGGAATATATTAGTCATTGTCAGCACTTGGGCATTCAGACTGTGTGTTTGGCAATATTTCATTATGATTCAGATATCTAATTAGGGAAAAAGAGTTCATGTTAAAAATTTCCTTTAGATGAAAAATATTAACTATACAGTTACATATATACACATATATTCTAAAGCTTTGTTGCCATTAGAAAGACCAAGAAAAAAGTGAAGAAAACAAAAATATAGAAACAGAATTGTTCAGGTCGGAAAGGATCACTTGAGATCATCTGGCTCACTCCCACAGGTCAAGACATTTTTTATTGTGACAACCACAGTAATCTTCTCATCTTTTTCCTTGGTTCTGCACAAATACGATTCTCTGACACCAATTTCTTTGTTTTTTATTGTGTCTGTCTAGTACACTAATATTATCAGCTCATAGTCCTCATGATTCTGTCTCAGGACATGACGTTTAATCCTCTGCTTAAACCATGCATTTTCATTAAAAGAAAATTTTGTTCTCTATTCATTAATAAAAAGGTCTGATACCACAGGCACAGAAGAACAGTAACATTTTTTATTATCTGCAGTGTAGTTTCTCTTGGAGTGGGACTCATGCTAGAGGAAAATGCATAAAATCAGGTGACTTTGAGTGGAATTCTAATAACAAAATCTAAATGTCTACATTTTAGATAGCCATCCAAGGTCTCAATTATTTTAACACATGCCAACACTTCCCTGGACAGAAACCACACAGCACCAGTTAGAAATAGTTCCCGACAGGTATTCTGGATGTGTCAGCAGTTGGTATGATGAAGAAGCATGTTTCAGCATGCAAGCATGAGCAGAGCTCTGTCACTTGACACAGAGACAAGGACAAATTCTTACTCTGCTTCATTTGCTGGTGCATACACTCAGCTCATTTAAAATTGTTCATGTAGACCCTGTAATATAGAAATACAACAGCTTCAGAGAAGACTTCCCTTGGCTTTCTAGTTCATTTAGTACATAAATAATTGTTACTTTTATGTTTCTGATGATAAGAACAAAAAAGGTCTGAAAGCGGATATGTTTGAAAGTATTAAGGAAAAGGGGATAGATCTTATCTTTATTAGAAACTGTTTGTACTATATCAGCTGTCAAGTAATTTTCACAACATGAGAAAAAGCCCAAGGGACTCGAATATTCTCTAAATATTCACAAAGGAGAATTATATACCATTTTCATGATATTTAACAAACCCAGAGTAGCAAGCATATCAGTTTCAAATCTGCTAAACTGGGTGAAGTCCTGACATCTGTAAGACTGATTAGGATTTTATGGATGTTTAAAAATCCCTTGAGCTGAAAACTAAAGTACAACTGCATTAGAGTAAGTGCTTAGAATCTTGTGTTCTAGAAAATAAAAAGGTTTCAGAAGGGCTAGATTTTATTTTTTTAGTTCTGAGTTCAGTTAATAACACCCCTTTGCTCCTTATCCCTTGCCCCTTTGACCAATCAGTAAAGGGTCATGTTCATTCAGTTTAGGTCGCATTATCACAATAGGTTAAGAACTGTTTCCACACTGAAGTCCGAATAAGGCTTTCTAGTTCCTTTGCTAAGGATTCACACAGTACTGCCCCACGGTAAAGCAGAACTAGAGATTAGAGAGGGCAGCAGGGACCTTACAAAGGATCTAAAAGAGAAGATGATCTACTTGGAAGTAACAGAGGGATTTTTAAAAATTAATATGGATATGATATTAATATTTAAATACTAAAGATGCAGTTGTAAGCAATTCTGAGTAAGAGCTGAACGAACTGGAAACAGCTAGCATTGAAAAGAGCCTTGATAATACTAGTCATAACTAAAAGCAATGAATGAAAAAAAATACTAAACACTTTCTTTCAGAATTTACTGGCGTGTCAAATGTAAATATACTGTGGATTTGAAGGTTTGTTTTTTGGTTTTTTTTTTTAAAGTATGTGGAGCCTTCTCAGAATAAATCCCACAACAGAAAGTTATGCCAACTTAGCCAACCACAAACAGCTTGGCAGTGCGAAGAAATCCACAGGATTCTGGTCAACATGCTTATGATAAAAGCCATTAGTGGAATTCTTACTAGCCTGATAGTTAAATCTTGAAGAATGAGAGAGTGTTTAAGCATTTGTATGCAATGCTTAGAAGGAAGAATTAAGCTGTTATTAGAAATTTTGGGTTGAGAGGATCAGCTTGGAGCTCCTGCTCAGATACTGACATGTCTAAAGTATGTAGAGCTGATAAGTTTTTTAACACACAGGATTTTGAACCTAATAATTGAATGAAGCTTGTTTAATATCTTGTACTATAAATAAATTAAACTTCTTTTTGTCCAGTAATGAGTAATCACCAGGTAATTGCAACTGCAATAAATAAAAAGAGTGTGTATTTTAAATGTATTATGGAAATTATTGTCTCAAATAAAGTAGTTGGATAAAATTTTAAAAAGCAGGAAAATTCAGTTATTGGGGAATGTCCCATGACATTGTCTCATTCAAATCCATGTATGTATGTATGTCTCATACATATATAATATAGATATAAATTATACCAAATATATTCACAGACATATTTTATGAAATCATAATAAGAATGACAAAATTCCTGTTAATAACTGCTTGAGGTCTATTACTGAGAAGAGTTAACATAGCATTTAGTAAAGTCTTCTGGCCTTTTGAGTTGGGTTGGCCTTTTGGGTTGGGTTTTGCAAAGCAGAATTATAATTCTCCTATCACATGAGAATTAATGGAGTAGAATCAAGGCCACTAAAGAACAAGTAGTAGACAGCAAGGAAAATGCTGTACCATAGATAGTTGAGATAAACATTTACAACAGTTTGATCTGGACAATTTACATATAGGAATCATGTAGGAGTTGGTTGAGACAATTATTGTTATTCTTTTTTTCTCACAGTTTTTAATACTGAAGAAAATAAAATTTAAAAATTCAGGCCTTGAAAAAGTCGTGTTACAGAAAAGTTATAAAGGACAACCCCGTTGTTCAAGACAACCTAGCCTGGTTTGAGTTTCTAGAAAAAATAAAGAAAAAAGTGCTAGGAGTTTTTATTCATAAAGAATTAAAGGATTAAATCACAGGTAATGTCAATCTATGAAAATACGTCTTATTAAACAAACTTGATTCCCTTCTTTCAAATTAGAAAAATATTTGATAATGATAACTGCACTGATGGAAACAGCCTCCTGTAAGGTATTTGTAACAAAGTACTGTATATTATTTGGAATAAAGATTAGCAGTACTTGAAAATAGTAATGTAAACATGAAGTGGAATATAAACCAGATGACACGTCATGATAGATGAAACACAAATGCTTACATGAATTTCTACTGACATTCCATAGGCATGGTAACTTCTAACATTGTTCAATGTTTAATCAATGGACCAGAAGTAAACACAAAATCACTGCCAGTAAAAGGTGCAGAAGAAAAGCCTGGATGAATGATAAATGATGAGGAGATAGGAGTCTTGGAGCACTGAGCCAATTCTAACAGGAAGAAGTTAATAATCAAATTCTGGATCAGAACGGGGAAAACGGGAGAATTGGTTGTCTGAACTGTAGAGTGGTACACAGGATATAAGAAAAAAAATTTTTTTTTCCCCTGGATATGCCTGCACTGTTCTTGTCACATTTGTGAGAAAACATTAAAGTTTTAGAAATATTAAAAGGGATAAATTAAATGCCAGAAAAGCACACAAGGCTTGTAGGAAATGCTGCAGAAGAATTCAGAATACTCTATTTATCTTGGTGGAGGTAAGACTGGAAGATGACTGGGTTACAGTAACTCAATATCTTCACAGAGGGAGAATACAAGTATTGATGGAGTCCTGACTGCAGAAAGGCATATCAAAAATCAGTAGGTGGATAGTAAAGCAGGCCTTATTTAAACTAGAAATCTAATGCATCACTCTTAAAAGTGAGGGCGATCCTTCTAAAAGGATAGTAATGAGTTTCTTACTGTCTTTATGCATATCTTCATGTCAAACTAGGTCACAGGTATTGGCAAAAGAAGTCAATATAGACAATGAATCAGCCTGGAATAAGCAAAATATTAGACAAGATAAAATACCATCCTGTCTCAAAAATCTGTGAATTTCTTGCAAGAATGCACACTGATAGCTGCAGATTCTAATAATGAAACAGTATTTTTGCATGTATGTCTTTAACTTAGAGGCATTTTCTTTCTGCAGGTATTTGGTGGCTGCATAACAGATTTTAATCTTTGCTACTCACATTCCTTCTCGTTACTTCATTCTCTGCCTGATTCTGAGATCAGATACCCTAGAAGCAGCCTCTACAAATTAAATTCCTCTAATTTGTACAGAAATCTATGAACAAAAAACCTGTGGCATTTATCCCAGACTGAGATATCAGCCAAGCTATGCAGAACAGGAGGAGTAATTGCCTTTTCTTCGTAAGATGTCAAACCTCTTAAAACAACAAACATACACAGGAGGTCTATTCATTTTTTCATACAAAGGATATTACCACAGATAGTTTCCATTAGTACCAACAAAATAAGCATGTAAGCCTTCTACATACTGTATTTATGGAATTATAAAGATCTCTGATGGTTTTACCTTCAGTGAGAAATTTTTCTTTTAGAATTTTTATTGCTGGTGCACATGGGGGACTTTGGATGTAGCTGTTAAGCACAGCAGAGCACTTTACCTCATTTTAGATGGCTTTGGCTGGGGAATTAGCACACACCTCATACTGGTGGCTAATGTAGTTGAAATATCAACACAACTCTTGCATTTAAAAGGAGGAATATATTCCCCATTCTGTCCTACCTTTACATTATTATTACAAAAATGCATTAAATTTTGCTAATTTTCATTTTGTTCTCTCTAGAGATCAATGAGATCTGTCAGTGGTGGTCTGTTACCCCTTTGCCAGAACAAACTTCCCCACTGAGGTTTTATGATTTTCATTTGTTTAACTGGTGCAGTATTAGTATTATTAACAAACAACACAACTCCACTGCCACTAACCAGTGAGGCAATTTAGCTAACTGCTCTGAATTGGACTACCAGTGCTTCTCTGTCAAAGGGTAACTACCTTTTTACCTTATTTTGAGATATGCTGCTAGAAATGAATTCGTTTCCTTTCTGGCCTTTTGCAGACAAAAATAACCTTTTAAAAAAAGGACAGGGTATGATCTCACAGCTCTTCATTAGAAAATATTGTGTCTAGTTTGATGATATCCACCTCTTAATATTTGTCTTTTTCTCTTTTTATTTTCTTTTTTTTTTATTTCATCCTGCAGTGAGATAATGCCTTTAGACTGGTAAAGTTAAGCTTATAGGCTCTTCTGCAGCCTCTGAAGAAAAATGGATACATAGTGGTTGATTCATATTATGTCTCCAACTTCAGTGCAAATAATCATCTTGGGAAAATCCTGTTGGGAAGGCTGAATGAGCTTAACCTCTCTCAGTGCAAACTAGCTCTGTGAAGTTCTTCCCCTTCTTGTCCCTGGATGGCAGATAGATATCCCAGCCAAGAATTTAGTCACCTCATCCTCTTTATAAAAGAAGTATAGCCTAACTAAGCTTTCAACTCCTCTGTTGGATCTTTAAAGATACATAGGATCAATTTGGTCTCAAAGCACACTAAAACAGTAAAGGACAGATACTGGAGGGTTACTTTTTTCCCCTTGTGTTTCAACACTTCATGAATTTTAAAGCCACTTGTTCATTAACAATGAATTAAAAATACTGTACCTATGCAAATATGTAAATATATAGAACAGCTGCAGTTCAATAAACGTGCATTTTTTGTTAGAGAAGCAATATACATTTTTTAGGTTAAATATCATAAACAGCTCTGTTTATATCTCATTTTATATTTGAATGTCTTGTTAAAAATAAAGACAGGTACTGTCCTGGACAGGGCTCAGCTGACAGGCTCTTTTGTCTTAACATTTCAACATTATTACCATAATAACCCATGTTTGCTTATGTGTCAGCTGTCATAGTTTAAAGAAATATAAATGCCTACCAAAATGAAGTGTGTACAGGCAGACTGTGATGACAATGACAAGGCCAAGAAAATTAAAATTGCTATGTTTGGATGACTAGATACAGTACTTTTTCCAAGGGGTCTTGTAAAGTTAATTAGCAGTTATATACCCTGCTGGTTTTTTAGCTTTTTTCCTGTTTTCTTGCATCTCCTTTAATTGAATAGGATAATTCATACCTAGAAGAGCAAAGAAAGAATAATGTGTTGATATAGCAAACATTCTTTTGCTAAACACATAAAGACATTCAGATACTTTCTCTATTTTGTTGTTAGAAGGATGCTCTCTGTGCTAGGAAAGCATCTGTGCTTAAACACTTCACTGTGCTCGTCTCAGATCCTATAACCAAGATGAGTGCACTCTGCTGTATTTCCACTTCAGCTGATCCTTGTGAAATATGTTCTTGACTTACACAATTTAGTTTTAAATGTAATTAAAAGAGATACAGTTCCAGCATGTTGGTTGTTAATTAATATTTTATATCAATAATATTATATTTCAGAAGAATGGAAATTTATTAAATATTGACTAAAATAGTAATTAATAATGAATGGGTTTTTTCTGCTGAGGCAAATATTTTATAGTAAAAAAAACAATATGACACATTATTTTCTGTAAGAGCTGTGCCTATTAAGAGTCAGTTTACAGCTTCTCCTGAGCAAGTGTAGTGTCCATGAAGTGTGTGTGTGAGAAAAGGAGGAGAGGGAGGATTAAGAAGACAGTAATTTTATTTTGCAGCATTCCAGCTATATATTTGTCTCTAAGACACCAAGAGTGAGTGTTTGAGGAAATAAAATGTCTTTTTGTACCTACAGAAGACAATAAGCCCGGCATTCCCCCCCACTCTTGTCCTGGTGCTGTACAGTTTCTGTTTTCTACTATTTGAACATTTCTCTTTCCTATTTTACATTCTTCACCTTTTGTTCCTGCTGCTAAGTGTAGAAGACTATTTATAAGGAAAGAAAACAGGGTGGTATGGTTGATATTTCTTTTAACTTCGACTCGTTGTTTTAAACCATGGTTTTGTTTTGTGACATTGGCATCAAACTTTAATTCTGACGTTGTTTCTAGGTCAACATGGGCATCTGGAAATGGTTCACCAAGAGAAAAGTAAAGATAGTGGAAATTTTTTCCCAAAGCTGATCCAGTATAAACTGGTAGGCATAGGAAAACGTGCTTGATCAGCAGTCATACTCTACTGCAGTGAATACCAACTTCTAACAGTCTTTTGATCATGGAAAACCTTGTTATTTCCTCCCAGCAGAATATTCTTCACCATTGCTGTATTTCATAATCAAAACAGCTTAGTGATCAAAGGGAGCCATTTTCATTTCTGACATAGAAGTTTTTACCATTAATGTATGAAAAAGCAGTTATTGTTGAACAATTTTTCCCTTCTGAAAGGGTACTTTGAGAAGAGAGGAAGGGGTTATTTTTCGTCAAACACATTTTCTGAGGACAGTACCAGCATGTCTATCACTTTTTGCTGGGGACAGGCTGAAATCATGCATTTTGCATAACAAAAATAGCTGTGTTCCAGCTTTCTGTACCATATTTCCCATTAAACTCGCCTTGCTCAACACCTTCAGTGCTGGATGGAAACACTGCTAAATATTTTTATCTAACATGTTGCTTGTTCATTAAAAATGCTGAGATTTCAACTCTTCCATCCTGATTTTCTATTGCCTTGGTTTTGAATACTAGATTGGAACCACTGTAAGGTTGATATCCACTCTGACTGCTTAATGAAAGCTTGTAATACTCTCATAAAAATCCAACAAAGTTAAAACTTTAATGGAAATTGATCACTCAAGGTGCATGAACTGGATGGTTTGCAGGGAGGTTTGATTAAAAGATTATACTTTAATGCAAAAGAAAGCGTGGACTGCATGTCAGGAAATTTGTATGTAAACTAGAACATAAAACTAGAATTTATTCTCAAGTGAAATGTTTCAAGAATCAATGCATGACTAAGTTAAAGTAAATTATGCAAAGCACAGACTGTAGGGAACAATTTTGCAAATGAATTTTTATCTCTAATTTCCCAGGCTAAGAATATCCACGATACCAGCAAATCCTGTGTGGTGAAAGTGACATTCCACTATGTTCTTTTAATGTATCATTATTTTTATCATTCTCTGGAGAACACTTAACAAACAACGGATTCTATCCTGAAACCATCAAAGGATATTTTTACTGCATAGGATATCTGTCCACAATGGACCTAAAATAAGAGTCAGAAACACTGAAAGGTAGAACTGATTAATCCAGATCACCGGACAGAAACCAATTTGTCATTACATGTCATAGAAATAAGAATTATCCTGCTGTTTTTTCATCTTCACACAGTAAGATAGATTTAAGACAAGCTGTTTTGCTCTTGTAGGTTATGCCACTGTAAAATTATGAGATGTTGCTGTTGTCTGGAGAACAGTGCTGCTGACAAAAAAGTCATTGTATGGATATCTTCCATCACCACAAAACATTTGGAAATTTCAAAGCCTTAAGGAGAAAGGGACACTTTGAAATATTTAAATTTTGCTACAGCACAGACTGTTCCAAGGAATTTAATTAGATCCTGGACCTTGCTTATCCCAACCATCTTCATAAGCTGAGAACGACATGAACTCTCACAAATTGCATTGCCTGGAAGAATTGAGGACTCTGGAAAACACAAGCAACACTTCACATACACAAAATCAATGGATATAAATAAACAGCAGAAATGAACGGATGTTTTTTAAAAAAACTAAAATAATGATATTTTAAAATTTATTTTCTAATATTTTTCTGTATTTTGGATATTTTAAAACAGAGAACAATCAGATCTTTAGTGTTTTTTTAATGTTTTCTCTGTCTATATTCTGCTATAGCATCCCAGGATAATTGTGCAGAAAAGAAATTAAAGGAAAAGGAGATCATGTCAAACAAGATCTAAAAATTAACAATTCTAGAATGTACTATGCACACTTGCCCACCTACATGTTAGATAGGTCTCATGTTTTAACATTGTGCTTTGTTTATAAAAAACAACGTTTCCCTTTGGCATAGGTTTTTCTAGGCTAAGCAAACTACATTTTTTCTTACAGTAACTTTGATCTTCTGATCATCTGTTATACTTCATCTAATTTCTTTAATTCAGTGTTAACAGTATCAAAAATCTTTCATGATATAGACATAAGTGAGTCCTAGATATACTCCCTTCTAGGTCAGACTTGATTCAGATTCATTTGACACTCACTCACTGACCACAGATAAGAAAAGTAATTAAGCTGAT
The DNA here is from genome assembly GCA_013397975.1 of Machaerirhynchus nigripectus. NCBI lineage: Eukaryota > Metazoa > Chordata > Aves > Passeriformes > Dicruridae > Machaerirhynchus > Machaerirhynchus nigripectus. The sequence goes on from VZRQ01010876.1 coordinate 637,593, forward strand.
ATTGAAGCCTTATATACTTTGAAGCATCTAATCAAAAGGCATTTTTGTTCTCTGAAGTTAATTTTAATTTAGTCTGATACTAAGCTTTAGATCAAGTGTAGAAAGAAGGATCTTGTATCTACTCTTAATGCAGCAGAGCAATCAATTACCAACATGCAAGTGAAAGCAGAACTACTCACATTCTTAAAAGTCAAGCTTAATATATTAAAATGTGACTTTTCTGCTTCAACCAGTTGGAGATGTAGTTCTCAAGGGTATAGATCTTGCTTAACATTATTAAAAATATTTTTTTTGTTTTCATAAGTCTTTCTTTACTTTTGCACAGAGGAAAAGTGAAATTCTCTGTCGGAGGTAGGAAGGGATCAATAGGAAATATGGTTCCATGGCCTCCAAGACCTACTTATATTTCAAGTAGATCGTAAGGGAGATATGTAGGAAAATCATTGTTTTTGTTATCAAATTAAATTCAATGGTTTTGTTGTTGTTTCCTTTTTTGACTGGGAAAAATAGTTGCCATCCATGTGTCCTCTTCATTTAAGGCATCTTGAGGAAACAAACCACCAGACTTCGCATGACTATCAGCTCCCAAAAGAGGAACATCCACTGCTTCTGGCTTCCCACTAGGAACAGACGCCACAAATTCCACAGTAATATTTACTGAATAATAATACAAACTCACATTTCTCACACATTGCCCAAACAGCCCTCCCACCAGTTCAATTCAGGCTGCTCTGGAGATAACGATTTTTAAGCATCCCATAACCAGAGTTTGCTTGTTTTTGTTTTGGTGGAATTTTTGGTTGGTTGGTTGGTTTCGTTGGTTGATTTTAGTATTTACCATGGATTTCCTCCCTCCTTTCATTTAGATTAAGTGCATTATCTTTTTTCTTTTCTCTTCTTATTTTCTTTTTTCAGGCACACTAAACATCATTCTGTCAAGGATAGTCAGTGGTAACGGGTTCTGTTGCAGAACATCAAAATGAACACTTTTTTATAAATATAACATCATTTTTCTGTATGTAACATCAGCTATCTGTGCCATTTGAGAAGCCACACAGGGCCCAGCTGACAGATGTATTGAAGTATTTTCAAGACATCTTCATATCATTGATACCTGCAAGCTTCTCAGTTGGTACTAGACACCCATATGTGGATAACTGAATTGAACCCCAGACTCTAAACATACACTATGGAGACCAATCCGCTGAACCAGTTCCTAGGCTGCATTAACAGTTCTGATTAAATCTTGCTCAACTCCAGTGGAAGACGAGACTGTTTTCATGGATTTCCTAGGCTTTCCACTTGAGCTGAACCCTACCCTCACAGAGACAACAACTCAGTTGGCTATCCATGGACATCTGGTGCCACTGAGACATTTAAAGTTAATTTGTCTGTTCTTCAGGTGCTGTTGAAGATAGTTATGGTCTCATGTAGTTTACATTGTAAATTTGAAAAAATCTTTAGTTTTTACTTAATGTTATTGACATTTAGAAAAGGATTCAGATGCCTTCACATAGATGCACGAGCCAAGTCAGACATCTTTGAGTATTTAAAGCATCGGGATTGACTGTGTATGATGATGTGGTATAGGAATTCTAGGGACCTGCATCATTTTGAAGCACCAGAAATTTCAAAGCAAGTTCTTAAAGTTCTGCCAATTTTTTTCCTAGGTAAATGAATGCCAAGATGATAGAATCATAGAATCATTTAGGTTGGAAAATCCCCCTAAGATGACTGAGTCTCACCTAAAACCTAGCACTGCCAAGTCCCCCACTAGGACATGTCCCTAATTGCCACTTTTATATACTTAACATCTTAGAGCTCTACTAAAGAACTATGTTTGAAACTATCCCACTGAAGCTTTCTGTTTGTTATATTCTGATTTAAACAAATTAACTGATAGTTTTTAAATATATTGCATTAATTCATTGCAACAACCCTATTTCCACTGAAGTAATTTGAAATTTAAAAAAACCCTACAAATACACATTGCATTCTATAATACATTATTGTGAAATGATACTTTAGCAGTCCAGTATTACAGTGTGTTTGTATCGGTACTGGTATTGAAGGCAAGTTAAACCAAAGAAATTCTTCTGGTTTTATTTAATATAGGATGCCAAGTTCCCTATTCACTTCTTACTTCCAGAATTATATTTCAAATATATAAGCATCCAAGTGAGTCTAAAGGGAATGGCACAAAACTATATCTGTGATCTTGCACTTTGTAGCTTAGAATACGTGCCTATTTCCAGATACATATTAATGACATGAGAAACTGCAGAATTTTATAATTACAGTATTTTTTGCAAGCCTGCATAATCTCAAATGTTAGTATTCTGGGTCACTAAGAGTATGAAACAAAAGGGGCATATGATCGTGTTACACAATCTTCCTGTCATGTAAATACAAATATGCTCTAGTCCAGGGTAACTTTAAAATATTTAAAATTATATTGCTCAAAACTACTTCTCTTGTTCAGAAACACCACTTCTCTAAAAATGTAAATTTAACTCCTTTGTTTAATGAGTTTCTGATTTAACCTCTGAATTCTCATATTCAGAGACAATTTCACTGTAGTTCCTGTGTTGATCATTTATGTTCAGTGAAACATTTCACCCGGAGTTTCTAAGGTCACCTCATTTTTTTTTCCCTGTATATATAATTCTGAATTCACAATGGAATGAAGAGAGAAGTAAATGGGGTTTTTTTTATGTATAAATCTTAACTAGTTATTCATATTTGGCAGGGAAGAAAAAAAACCCTACACTCAGGACTGAAAAGGTGATTTAAATATAATGAAAACTTTTACCTTTTCAGCATCATACTTGTTAGAACAGAAAACAGAGTCATAATCAGTGGCACTATTCATGTACACAGAGCTGTGCTGATTTCACTTTTTTGATCTGATGAAAAATAATAGATTGCATATCCATCTACAGGCAACAGCATATTTCACTAAGAAAATAATCTGCATCCAAAATACCCAATCCGTAACATAAAAAATCATGTAGTATACTGATGAAAAAATAAGGACAGAAGTTTTTTGAAACATGGCATTCAGAATTATTACACAAACTGTTTAAGAAAAAAAATTACTCCAGTTGGGTCAGCATAATCCCAAACAAAAATACTGCCTGGGTGGAGAGTGGATTGAGGGCAGCCCTGCCGAAAAAGGACTCGGAGGTGTTGGTGGAAGTAGATGATCTCTAAGGTTCCTTCCAACCCAAACAATTCTATGGTTCTATGACTTTATGATTTTCTGAATTAATTCAAACCCTCTGCTTAAAAGAGGGTTAAATAGAGCAATAAAAATTCTGGTCAGATTTTGATTTTTTTCAGAAATTAAGACTCCACATTTTCTCTTGGCAATCTGCTTGAGTGGTTGAACCTCCCTCATAGTAAAAAACAGTGTTTTCCTCTGTTCAATTGGAATTTCATGTTATGATGAACTCTGTGACCTAATCCAAAGGCCCAAGGGATGATTATACGAATAGATATACAATTGCATTGTTCTAAAACATTATTTGAATGGCATTTTATGGAAAGTACTATAGCACCTGAACCAAAGGAAAATTGTCAACTAAATGAACTCAACAGAAATTTTCTAGGTATTTCCTGGACATTTTAAAGTGGTGGTTGTAGACTAAGGGAATGATATGGTGGCGAGGCACTAGAACAGGTTCCTCAGATAGGCTGTGGAGCCCCCTGTTCAACTGTTAAAGGCCAGGCTGGAAGAGATTCTGAGCAACCTTGTCTAGTGGAAAGTGTCCCCGCACATGGCAAGGGATTTGGAACTAGATGATCTTTAAGGTCCCTTCCAGCTCAAGCCATTCTATGATATCTATGGGTCTACCAAAGGATAGGAAGAGAGAAGCTAATGAGGATTTATTGGATAATGTGGGACCTGAGCATGCCGCAAATGGGGTGGGACAAGGGATGTAGTTTGTTCTGATTTTATTTGTGATGGAAGTAATTTTTTTTTTAATAACTCATATGCTGCTATGTTTTGGATTTGTGAGCAAAACAGTGTTGACAGCACACCAATGTTTTAATTGCCACAGAGCAGTGCTTGCACTCTGTTAAGGTATTCTCTGTTTCTCACTGCAACCCTGCTCCCCACGGTGACTGGACTGGGTGTGCCCAAGATGCTGGAAAGGGACACAGCCAGGACAGCTGACCCCAGCTGACCAAATGGACATCCCATACCACATGGCATTGTGTTCAACGTGTAGAGCTGGGGAAAGAAGAAGAGGGGTGTTTGGACTGTTGATGTTTGTCTTCCCAAGTCAGCATTCTAAATGATGCAGTCCTGTTTTCCTGGGGATGGCTAAACACCTGCCTGACAGTGGGAAGTAATGAATGAAGTCCTTATCTTGCTTTGGTTGCATATGGCTTTTGATTTACCTATCAAATTGTCTTTACCGCAATCCATGACTTTTCTCACTATTACACTTCTAATACTCTTCCCCATCCCTCCAGGGACAAGTTAATGAAGGTCTGTGGGGTGTTCAACTTCCCAGTGGAATTAATCCACAACACTGTATGAGGAATTTTTAAAGGACGACTTTTTTCCCCTTTGCTTTCTTCCTCTTTCCTGTTCAATACCACGTCATTTTGACCCAAAGATCCACTTTTACTGTGAAGTACACAGAACTCAGCTTAGCCAAAACTTCTCTGTACAGCACAATTGACCTTAGTTGTCCTAATTGCACGGCTGAATGGCAGGTGAGGTAGATATATAAAACATTCATGTGTTTTTCTGTCTTTCAGCTTATGAACTGTTTATGACAGGTGATTTGTTGTAGTTGCAGCAGCATCTATTACATGATAAATGCTGCAACCTGCATAGTGAATGCAGAACTGAAATTATTACCTTTTTTTGTTCCCTGACCATTTTCCAAAGAAAAGTCCTGTAATGCTTTTCCAGCAGTAAAAAATGAAACCTTGTGAATTGCAAAAGGTCTTATAACACCAGGCAGAGAAAAATTAAAGGAATGCCTTGAGTTACACAGTAAGCCTTCAGTTCTGCAATCTGTTTTTTACAATTCAAGCAAAGGTAATTAAACCCTCTGGAATAACTCCAGAGGTACAGTGATCTTGAGCCCTTGTGGGGCTAGGATCCCAATTTAACCCTCTTCACTTTTTTTGGCACTAAGCTGTGAACTAAGCTGTGGCACTAAGAATTTACTGCTTTATTCCATAGGAAATTTTGCTGTCACAACAAGGGTGCAAAATATACTTGTTTTCCTTTAGTGGAACTAAGCGTTTTCTACGCATATCAAATGTTAATTATAAAGCAGAGATCCAAACTCCTGTCTTTCTGAATATCACTTATGAATTACAAACAATTAATGCCAACAAGTGCACAACAGCCTAGACGAAGACCTCAGTTCCATCCATACATGTAACAGCATGTAGAACTTTATGATATTGAGATTACCCTGTCCATTTGTGCGTATTCATTACTAATGAAATTTGGGCTGCAAAAGTCACAGGTAGAAGCTGTGATTCAGTATTGATCAAAATAGAATTATTAGTTTCCAGCACCATCATATCCTATGGGAGAGTAGTCCTAGTTTAATAGACCTCAAAGAACAATAAACACATGAAGGAAGCTTTGTTGTGTAAAGTTTGCTGTTTAAAGTGCATTTATCTGAACCTTAACAATAATGTAAGCATTTCAAAATATGCAATTCATGCATAATTGAATTTTTTTATTAGACTTTATCAGGTAAATGTTTCATCAACATTATAGAGGACAGACAATTATATACATGTTTAAAAAAAACCTGTCAGGTTTGCTTCATAATATTATTTATTTTCAGATTTTTATAAAACAATATGAGAAGCTTAAAGGTAGAATTGCCTACAACACTACTCCTAGTAGGCATTTCTACTGCAGAGCTTAGTTCTGTACTGCTTTTTGATCACTACTCTTTCCTTTTACAGCTGCTATCACAGCTAGAGCACAGGTGCCTTAACTCACTGCAAAATTTACAGGAGACCTATCACCTCCCTAGGGACGACCATATCCCAAAGTATGCAATCATTTGGCGGGGTTTTTTCCTCCATAAACTCTGTTCCTTGCTTTTAACTAACTTTCTAAATTTAGGCAGAATCTATGCTAGATTCTTTTTGAGGTTCCTCCAGACTTGTAGTTTTTTCCCCAACTTGTTTCTCACTCTACAAATTCACAGTAGTATTGTTCAGTTTGGACTGTGTTATAACCTGAGTTTCAGAGCCTTTTCAGCCGAGAGATTGATTGAATACTGAGGTTCATGTAGAGAATAGACCAGTGGGTCTGTTCTTTATTTCCCCTGCATGAACAGCTTTTAATTACTCTATGTCATTGATTTAGTTTTATTCCTTCTATATTTAAACTTGTTTACTATTATTGTTATGAGTGTTTAATAAGAAAACTCCTAAACACTCACAAGCAAGATCCTTACTCAACAATCTTATGAAGGTGTCTCAGGAAGCTGAACAGGACCCAAATCAATTTGATCTCTCACAGTAAATTATATCTGGTGTAAATGAATGAAATACTGTCAGAAGTAATGCCACAGAAGAATCAGCAATCTACCTGAGAAAAAAAAATTATCTCAAAATCACCATTTCATTATTTTAAGTTAAAAACTGTGTCTTAGATTGACCACTGGTACAACAGAAAACCAGCAAAAGACAAGCAGCACAACCTTTGAGTATGAATGATAAGCTACTCTTTTATAAGGAGGTTTGAAAAATTCAGAATAAAGAGCATCCCCACCTTCATGATGTGCTGAGAACACATTGCTTTGCAAGCAGAATAACAAAAATAGTGAAAAAATATACTGAAATAATATGATTAGGATGAGCTAGATGGTGAGATAGGACTGTCTCTTGCTGGTTTGTCTTTCTTGTTTTAATCACTGGTTTTCCGTGCATCATCTAACATTTTTTGTGTAAGACTGGATATAGAAAGTCTATGATTCTCCTAGGTACTATAATGTGAAGATTGAAATAAGTCTACAACACTTTATGTTATTTGCTCTGGTTGTACTATAAGAAGAGTCTGCATACTGTGAGTCAGTGTTACAAAGTCTTGTTTTGCTAAGAAAAACTGGCAAAATGATATTTTCTGTGGTGAAAGAATACTTAGGATTTCTTGAAACACCTGACAGCTTATTATCACAAATCAAACACAGTTGCTTACTCAGTTTAGAGCCAAATCCACAGCTTTTTGGTTATGTTAATATAAAAAAATCACATTAAATAGTTGTTTGATTATTATGAAAAATATGCATTATGGCCCAGTATTTTAGTCAACACAAATGCAAGTATGATTAACGGAATTAAATCCAAACAAAATTGCATCATATTCAGATCTTTTGCATTCGTTATCTGAACTTTAATATATTTTCAAAATAAACACTGACATTGGTATTTTTCTTTGAAAAGCCTATTCAAACTATTTTTTTTTACAGAAATGTGGGCTGGAGACAAGAAACAATATGAAATTTTCAGAAGTATGAGTCATAAGAACAGAATAGTAACTTATTTGGCTGAGAGTTTTCGCAGCTGGATTCTCCGGTCTAATCGAAATAGGCTTTTCAGTTACTATGATGTAAAAACTGGAAGAAATGGTTTGCACTCTGAAGTTCTAATAGGCACTCAAATATGAAAGTGTTGACCTTTACTCTGTGCATGGAATTAGAAGACTCAAATTGCTGTGACTTTCTCTGACTGTTATCATAATTGAATATGTTGAAAAATGGTTCTCCTATGTTCAAAAGTCATATAAGAGGATTTCTTCCACTAAATAAAACTGTCTCATTATGATAAAATTAAAGAGCTCAAAAAGTCAAGAGTAAGTATTAACAGCCTTAAATAAGAGTGAGGACAGCAATAAAATGGAAAAGGTTCAGGTCTTAAGTAAGAACAGCCCTAAACAATCTCTCTCCAACAGTAGAGGAGGAAGTCAGCATAAGCCTGTAGCCCTTTTCTTTGTTCCTAGCATTTGCAAAGGATGTTTCATTGTTCTGGTTGAAAACAACATCATGAAATGACATGATTATGACCCGTTATAATGCAGGCATGGCAGCAAATACCATCAATAAAAAGGTTAAATTCTTTTAAAAAAGAAATATTCTCACAGGCTAATGTGCAGAAATTCAGTGATCTCTCTAAATAATTAGGTCCCATTAAATGTTCCTTTTCATAATGTCTTCGTTTCTACATCATATGGTGTTATACAGTTCAAGATGGTTTACAGTGAACGAAGAAAAAGAAACACAAAGTTCTCCATTCTAAGTGATTCTGACTGTTAGCCAGGTACAAGGTATATTCACTGGCACAGCATTAACATGCAAGTATGCAACTGATCTTGCGTTAGTATCATGCAGGATGAATTACCAGCACAAATAATTTTTGTGCTATCACAGAGACTACAGCGTGGATGACTCAAACGTAAAAGTCTGTCATAAATATCTGCATTAAGTCGTGTGAGTTACTGTTCATTACTGTCAACCAGTTGAGGATGCTCAGTTCATGGAAGATGGGGCTTATCAAAATCATAGACTACTTATAATAGCAGTGGGGATATGTTAAAAAACCCAACAAACTCCTCTTTGGGGAGTTGTCTACTGGGTTTGTGAGGTTTTTTTTTTCTCTATACTTCACTTGTTCTTCACTCCCCTCATTCCTTCTACTTCCATATTCTCTTCTTTTTTTCCTCTTTCTTTTTCCTCGTCAAAATGATCTGTGTTTGCTTTCAGCTATGTGTGTGGGACTCCATGCAGTGTCTTCCACAAGAAAAAAAAAAAAGTAAATACCAGAAAAATACCAAAAAAAGGCAATTAAGATGGAGTAAAGATATTGACAACAGTCTATCTTTATTGCAAGTGTAATAGCATGACTAATAAACAGACAAATTTTAAGGTATTGTCATACTTAAATATATTGTAGTTAAATTTCCAGTTTTAAGGGAAAGTAATATCTGTGAAGTTAGTAGAATTCTTTGCATTAATGGAGCTTTGAAGTTTCTCCAGTATATCACAAAAATGAAGTGGAAAAAAAAATATTGTCCAAAGAACACTAGTAATGCTGTGCTTTACTGTTAATAACTGATGTGTTGTCTGTTCCAGAAGTCAAATGATAGGATCTCAGAGAGATGCAAGCTGAATGGACTATCAGAATCCAAATGCTTTCTAAAAGTAATAATATAAAAGCAATAATATAAAATACAGCTTCTTTTATTTGCCATTTGGAAGTGCAAGCACAGATAAATCAAAACCTTCTTTTGACAGGTATCACCTCTTCCTCACTCGGCATATCTTAATCTCTGAAGGGTGTTTGCTGTGAACAATCTGCACTCAAACACCTCAACGCTGCCTGATTGTAATTATCCTTAAATATTTTGGCAGAAGAACTGACTTCCATCTCAAGGCAGAAGTAAAATAAGCATGAGGTTTGGCTCAGTGAGTGCAAAACGATTTAATACAGAGGATTCAGTATTTTGATGTCACTATCCGTTCAGCAGATTGTAGGCATAAGATTTCATGAAAGAGACTAGACAAAAGATGAAATCTTACCTTCTGCCATTTTCAAAGTCTTTCTAAAGAAAGCTATATAAGAAAAAAATTAATTATACTTTCTGTTTGAATAAGATAATTACAGAAAGAAAGAAGAAACAGAGGAAACAGAAGAAAATTATACTCTCAATGTTTAAGAGCATAGAAACCTTAAGAATTAAATTAAAACATAGAAAGTCAAAGAATTTAAAGCTTTATGATCTTACTGATATGGATGTCATACAACATGGCAAAAGTTTCCTAGGGGTTTATGTTTCTATTAAAGGGAATTCAGGAATGCTAGAGAAATAGCACTCATACAAAAGAAATACTGCATTTAAAATAATTTTTTAGATGTTCCTTAAACTACTAAAATTTCAGAGATTCTCCTGAAACCTGGGCTTTGCAATTTGTTTTAAGCTTTAAACATGTTTCGAGTTGCAGGCACATTATTGTATTTGGTAATGGAGGGAATTCATTAGTTACACCTGACTCCAGACACAAATATATATTTCCACGTTTGTTAAGTCCAGTGGCAAGGACGCATTTGCCAGTGCTTTGTTGTGCTGGTTTTGGCTGGGGTAGTTTTCTTTGCAGTGGCTGGTATGGGTCTGTGTTTTGGATTTGTGCTGAACACAAAACTGATAATACACAGATGATAATACGGAGGTGTTTTTGTTATTGCTGAGCAGGGCTTGCACAGAGCCAAGGCCTTTTCTGCTTTTCTTACTGCCACGCTGATGAAGGGAGTTGGGGGTGCCTGGGAGGTTGAGAGGAGACACAGTTGGGACAGGTGACCCAAAGTGACTGAAGAGGTATTCCAGACCATGTGACATCATGTTCAGTATATAAGGCAGGGGGAAGAAGGAGGAAGGGAGGATGTTTGGAGTGATGGAGTTTGTCTTCCCAAGCTACCATTAGTGTAATGGGGCCCTGCTCTCCTGGAGATGGATGAACAGCTGACTACCCTTGGGAAGCAGTGAATTAATTCCTTATTTTGCTTTGCCTGTATGCCTGGCTTTTTCTTTCCCCATTAAACTGCCTGTATCTCNCACAGATGATAATACGGAGGTGTTTTTGTTATTGCTGAGCAGGGCTTGCACAGAGCCAAGGCCTTTTCTGCTTTTCTTACTGCCACGCTGATGAAGGGAGTTGGGGGTGCCTGGGAGGTTGAGAGGAGACACAGTTGGGACAGGTGACCCAAAGTGACTGAAGAGGTATTCCAGACCATGTGACATCATGTTCAGTATATAAGGCAGGGGGAAGAAGGAGGAAGGGAGGATGTTTGGAGTGATGGAGTTTGTCTTCCCAAGCTACCATTAGTGTAATGGGGCCCTGCTCTCCTGGAGATGGATGAACAGCTGACTACCCTTGGGAAGCAGTGAATTAATTCCTTATTTTGCTTTGCCTGTATGCCTGGCTTTTTCTTTCCCCATTAAACTGCCTGTATCTCAACCTGTGAGTTTTCCATCTTTTACTGTTCTGATTCCCTCCCTGATCCTGCTGGTGGGAGAGTAACCGAGTGGCTGCGTGGGACTTGGTTGCTGGCTGGGGTGGAACCACAACGTTTGTGTTCTAAACAGATACAGTGTGTAAAACAGACACAATAATTGATCTTTGAAACACAAAACAAGAGAGGAGTTCACAGAAAATAAGTATTTGAGAGAATTATTTGATTTCTGCATACTATGTTACAAAAACTTGTAATAAAATTACTTTTTAACAAAACAAAACTATTATTCATGAACAAGACGTAATAATGATAGCAGAGGTCTTGTTCTACTGTTTTTTACAATTGGAACATTGAAAGTTTCTTTTAAAAAGAGGATGCTTAAAAAAAGAAAGCATAGCTTCTGTAAATTGTGTTTTCCCCAATCCTAACTATTTTTCTTCTCGAATATATTTGCTTGGTAAAACACTCAGATTTTAGTTTGGCAGAATTTAATCAAAATGTTTTGGGTCAGTACATCTAATTATCTGGAATTAAAATTATGGGACAGCCAAAACCTTCTTTGTGCCTATGAACGAGATAATGACTTATAAATAGGCACTGGTTGACACGAAAGACTGCAGAAGAGTAGAAATGGCAGCAATCTGGTCTGCAACTTCCTTTCTGCAAAGCATAAACCACGAAGATGCCATTTTCAGAAGGGTCTGAAAGTAAAAATAATTTTACTGTAATGCTGAGCTGTCTCCAAGTAAAGCATTTGGACAATTCTGAATCAATAATTCAGAGTCTTTCTTTCAGATCAGGAAATAGGAAAAAGATGGTTAAAATGGATTAAGAAATTTAAAGGCTAAGGGAACTTTACACATTATGATTTTGATGTTTTATGAGCTTCATATTATTTCAGGACTAAAATCAGAATCATTTATAAACTGAAACACAGATCTCTATTTTTTTCAGATTTCTTAGAGACGGTATCTGAGTAAGCTGGCTTCTACCATACTGCTTCGTAAACATTGAGTTTTACTTGTTTGTTGTTTTGGCTTCTCAATACTCTTCCCGTTGTTCCAGTGACTTTAATATCAAGACTTTAATATCATGACTTTAATATAATGTCAGGTCAGTTCTGTATTCATACTGGGAATAATGATCCTGCTAAAGCTGCATATGAACTGAAATAAATTGAGACAACAGCCATACTGAATTTCTAGTAATATTATGCAGTAGATTCCTGTTTCTACTGCGTAGATAATTAATTTCCTTATTCCTTTAGTTGTGTAGCTTCTTGCATTATCTTGCATACCAGATCAACATAAGTTTCATTAAAATACATTATAAAATCCTTTTATTCCTTCTGATCAGATTTTCACTTGTTCTGTTTCTCTATTTTTTAACTGCTTGTATCAGCCTTAGAAAAAATGCAATTCATATTAAAAAAAAAATTTTAAAAGATTAGAAGAGCTCAATTCCAATGTCCATATAGTTAAATTCTCTGAATTCAATATATTTGACTGGAATATAGTATCCCAGAGATGCTGGTAAATAGTGACACTGCATCAAGATTTCTTTTTTTTTTTTCATTATAGTTTATTAAGACCAACTTTTCTCACAGTTTCTGAGATGTTAAATTTTGACTTTCTCTTTCATTCTTAAGTGAAAGGTGCTAAATCATAATTCCAGCAGGTATAAATATTTATCACATTCAGCTCTTCAAGAGACTATATGCTTTTGAAGGTAAATCAATGGAATTAATTTAAATGGCTGTGACCTTTTATGTATAGAAAATAAAAGACAGATTCTGCACAACAGGCCATACCTGATACAAGGCATATTTTAAAATTACAGAGGAAACTTACACAGGTATGTCTGTGTTTAAATGCATGCATGTGTACAAATACGCACACATACACACACATATATGTGTAGATGTACGCGTGAATGCCTATACAACACCTGACAAAAATCAATCACTACATTTATTCTTCAAGATGATACAGATTAGCCAATTTCCTGTATTAGATGGAGAATTTAGCCACTGTTAAAGCTTCAGGATTTCAGGGTATATTTGTGAGCTCTGATCTCTTTGTCTGGGATCTATTTTGTGCTGCAGATGCTTTAGTAGCTGATAAAAGTGCCGTCCTTCCTAAAATTCCAGGTGCATTCACTTAAACCCTTTCATAGTTACACCTATTGGAAGATTGCTTACCTCTGACCAACTCAACCCTTTCAGGAATAAATCATCAGGAAAGAAAAAACCAGAGGTTTAGTGCAGGAATTTATTAACTGCAATGAGCTTAAGAATAAGGTTCTCTGGAAAACGAAATATATCCATCTTTTATAAGAGAAATGAAACAATTGAAAGGTACTTCCTCCATCTGTAAACATCTTCCCTTGTTTATATTTGCAGACCACGGAGAATAGAACAACACCAGCAGAATGGAGAGATATCCTGCACTGCATGGAAGTTGTTTGAAAATAAGTTTAGAATAAAGTTTAGAAACACCCCATGTCCTAACATGTACCTGCTATCTTCCAGCTGCTCCATGTAAAGCAAATAGAGGTAATTTAGAGTGACAGTTACACACAAGAGTCTTTAGACCAAGAGGTGGTTTTTTGAATCCTTTTTCCACTCAGCACACTGCTAAAAGCACTTACTCTCATGTGGAAAGTGTTGTCAAATACTCCTGTCAAAACCTCTTCCATTGTCCCTCCCATTGCTGCACATTTAAGACATGTTTTTCTCTACTTCTGTCTTATTCCAAGAAGCATGTCAGCTCCACTTTTTCCAATTTATTGCCAATGTTTTTCACTTCTTATTGTGTGAAAAGCTGCTGAAAGCTTTTCACCTTCAGTTTTCATTGTCTATATTTTGATGTAATGAAGGTTATGAGAAAAAATAAATGCATCAAGACCATAATTCAGAACGTGCTTACATGTGTCCTGGAGCTCTCACTATTAGAGTAACTTTACTAGAAGTTACTCTGGAGATCTGCCAAGGAAGGTGTACCTGTTCTTAATGAGTGTAAATTTTATGTGAAAAAAATCATTAAGCAACAAAACGGAAAAATTTTTCAAAAATTTGCAACTAGCAAGTTCTTTTTATAGAATGGGAAACACTGCATTAAAGAACCTATATTTAAATATTCTGTTAAACTGGTATTATGATACTAATCCTAGATGAGTCAATATGTTCAAGTATAGCTGTAGCTCTTCCATGTTATCCAAGCAATATCTCTAAACAATTTGTTTTGACAGTTCAGAGTTACAAATTTTGTTGAAATCAGTATAGTTTTGCTTTTGATATAGCGAATGACAAAGCACGGTTTTAAGGTGTTTCTTTTCATGCATTTTTGTCCAGGCCTAGAACTTTCCAGTAACTTTAAATTATTAGATATACTCTCTGGATGAAATCTGGCTGACTCTCATGGATTTCAGGCAACTTTTCTACTTTTCTAAGGATGTTTGTATTACCAGTGTTATGTATGTTAGACTGTTCTACACAGACCAGTTGGCTAGATAATCTTTAACAAAAAAAAAAAAAAAGAAAAAAAAAAAGCATAATAAACATTTTGTTTTCTGATGTCTCTGAAACATTTATATTATCTAATTTCTTGTCATGTTTGAATAACAAGCTGTGAGAGACTGAAATATTAAGGGTTAATGACTCAAAAAAATTGGCCATTTGCAAAAGCAGCCTGTGATTTGCTGAGGCCAGGTTTGCTCCCCCAAACAAAGTGAAGGAGGAGAGATTTTGAGTGTGTGGTGAGAAAACCTCTGACCTGCATGAGCCAGGGGGTTGTGCACCCACCACCAGAGGATGACCATGAAAAACCAACCTTTGTTTATCAACAAATGGATTTTGAGACAGAGACGGGAGAAGGACAACAAAAAACAAGTCCTGTGGAGAAGGGATAACGCTTTTTATCATGTCAATGTCCTCACTTATACAACTGGCTCCTCTAAAACTTCCCTCTGGGGGAGGTATCAGGACATTCACATGTAGGCCTGAAGGTATTCATCCCTTCTTATGGGACATAACTGGAACAACTATGCTGAACTGAGAGGCAGCTGTCATGTGTTAGAAGATGTCATAAACCATCAGAGTCCCCTGAAGCACCCTTAGACTCACTTCTGGGACCTTCCACGAAAGAACTGCACGTGATCCACAGTGTTGCAACAGACAGTTTAACATTCCTCCCTCCCCAGGGAGGTATCTGGCCATTCCCAGCTGAAGTTGTAAGTGTATTAACTGATTGAGCTTTGTGTTTCATGGGCTTCCCCCACTCCTGATGGATCAAGACAGAAACCATCACTTTTACCAACTGACATTGAAATTGCAACAATCAAGTCTTGTCACTGGATCCACATGTGCTAATAACTTTCCTCTCCACTATCTACTTTTTCTTTTTTCTTTTTTTTCCCTTCCCTTCCCTTTCCTTCCTTCCTTCCTCCCTCCCTCCCTTCCTCCCTCCCTCCCTTCCTCCCTCCCTCCCTTCCTCCCTCCCTCCCTTCCTCCCTCCCTCCCTTCCTCCCTCCCTCCCTTCCTCCCTCCCTCCCTTCCTCCCTCCCTCCCTTCCTCCCTCCCTCCCTTCCTCCCTCCCTCCCTTCCTCCCTCCCTCCCTTCCTTTCCTTCCTTCCTTTCCCTTCCTTCCCTTCCTTCCTCTTTATATAACAGAAAAACAGACTAATGTGGATAAGTCCTCTGTGCCATGTATCATGCCATAATCTTGAAATAACCCTGAGAGGTTTATCTAGCTACAGCTCTTGGTGGATGATTTTGTGTCGTGGTGGTCCTGGATGGTGAAACACCACGGCCTTCCCAAAAGCACCTCCAAGGAAGCCTCTCGGTGCAGCCAGCACACTGCACACACACGGACACACACACCGGATAGCTGGGAAACAGCCCAACGAGGAATGAGCAGGAGAGGCCTTCGCGTGGGGTTCTACAGGAGAGATTTTAATGCATCCGTGCTCGAGCCAGGTCCCAGACAAGTCCGGGCAGCACAAAGGGGGTTCGATTGAGAAACTCGGAGGGTGTATCAGGTAACAAGGGGTGTAGTGGCCAACGGAGCCAACCAGGGAGGCAGAACTGGGGTACATTAACATAACAGAACAGAGCATTCTGCGGGAAGCTTTTCAGTCAACAGAGCTTCGGGGGGAAGCTGGAAAGGAACCTAGGACTTATCCCACCATAGGACTCCTTTCCTTCCTTGTCCAGCAGGCCCACCGGCCTCCACAATTTTGAAAGTGATCTCTGATGTGTTTTAGCTGCCTTCCATTCTGGTTTACACAGAGGTTAAAAATCTTTCTTTGTAACAAAAGGTAGATGACATTACAACAGATCTCTGATTTCTCAATTTCCTTTTAAAAATAGTAAAAAAAGATTTAAACAATTATTTCACCAAGGCAGGAAATATTCCCACTAAAGACACACAATTGGACAGTTAAAGGGCTACATCTTAATGTGAAAATAATGAGACTAAATTATGAGCAACCATGCAAAATAAATTCCAGCATTTTGTGGTTTATTTCTAAAATTTAACTACTTACATTTTTATTGTGGTTTTCTAGTTGATAAACATGGTCAATAAATGTGGTTTTTACAGATAAATGGAGAAAGAAAGAGAGGAAAACAGAAAGAGGAAGCAACAATGCTACTATTTTGGTTTGTCTGGAAAATGTTTGGGTGAAAAATACCACAATCTATATAACCTTTGCAGCAGCTTAAAAGCAACAAGGTGTTTTCTACTATTTGTGCAATTCATACTTTTGAAAAAACTATCTATTACAGCCTAGGCAATTCAGACATGCTATAATCTAGCTTGCTGCTGGTGGCACAATGAGCCCTCAAAACTTACGGCTTTGCCACCTGATATGAAAATATCTAAATAAATAAAATCCATTCCCAATTGTACTCTCAGCTCACAAACATATTTTCTTTCCTCGTAAGCCTGCCAATATAAGTTATTTGGTGGAACAAATTATCTGAACTGAAAACAGCCTTACCTGCCAGTTGAAAACAACATTTATTTCCCAATCTATTTATCCAAATTAAACTCGGAATCTGTGACTCTCATGGTAAGCTGATAACTGTATGCTGATGTATATTATACAGTTTTAAATGGTTGTGTCTTTGTTTGGTATCTGCTTCTGGGAGTTGTATAGCACTTCTGTTTACATTTTAGCTGATCAGTTTTCCAGAATCTTTCCATTCTTAGTTGTGGTTACACTTTCTTAGCCAGGAGCTTTCAACAATATAGTTGAATGTCTCAGTTTTATTTAGTGTCATCTGCTCCTTATATGGTTGTATCCAGACACATTCCTGCATCTTGTTTTGCAAATACGGATATTAACAGAAGGCCGAAGATGGACAAGGGGCAGAAATATATTTTGTTCACTTTTTTCATTGATGATGATTTACTGGAATGCATGATTATATGTTAAAGAGTATAAAGATCATTTCCCTAGCACATTTTTAGAATTTCTTTTCCCCAATGGACCCTTATCTACTTTGTTAGTAAGTGATATATTCCTGCTGGAGGACTGAGAACACACCTTACATGTAACTGATATTAAAATAATAATGCATTTGTTTCTGTTTTCTTTTGTAAGCATGAATTTTTAGGTATCATGTCTTAAAAATTCTCTGTAACAGCAAGAAACTTTCTTTAAAGAGATGTGTGGAGACAATCATATATACGTTGGGTTATATGGGGAGAAACATTAAAGATTGATCAAGTCAAGAACTTCAGGAAATATAATTTCCCCTTAAGAGCCCAATATTCCATTTTTTGAAAGAGAAGTAGAGCTCTCATATCCCAAGATTAAGGGAGAAGTAAAGAATATCTCATTTATTCCAACATACAGCCGTACAGGTCCTGCATTAGTGTAAGGCACTGACAAATGAAAAATTCTTTGAGATACATAGATGAATATTTACTTCAAATTGATTCTTTCTCATGTGCTAGGACTAAGAAAGAACTAAACCACCACAACCATCTTCTTTAGAGCTTCCTTTTTGGTAAATAATACATTTTAAATATTTTTTTAGGACTTAGTATTTTCACTTGTAATATCATGGAATACTCAGTTTGTTTCTTTTCCATTTTTTTGCTGAGGCTGAATATTTGAGATATCTACTGAGGAGAAAAAATGACAATGAATATAGTCAAGAAATACATTCTCTGAAGCATTAGGAAAATCCCAAATTAGTATTCTTTTTCATCCAAAGGGCCAGTAGTGGTGACTTTTTACATACACTTTTTTTTTTTTGTTTTGTTTTGTATGGAAGGGAGAACTGAAAATGATGCCTGAATTGATTTTATTTTTTCATAGTAAAAAATAACAAAGCTGAAAGTACATATATTAGTAAACTAATTATACAGTTACAGCTGGCAGCAGAGAAAGCACAACTATAGTGTATCATCTGTATCTAGTACCTGATAACACTCAACAGATGTACACTGCTGGTATATATTGCCTAAATTCAAATGCTGGAAAAAAGTCTCTAGCTTCACACCACTGTTTGTGAAAGAGCCATTAGTACCCTTGCTTTGTATCCCTCTGCAGCACTCACCTGTCAAACAAGTAGCTAGCTCTGTGTGAAGAGAAACAAAACATGAGCAGCAACCACAGCAGCAACAACTTCTAATTAACCTCCAAAGAGAAAAATCACATTTTAGAAGTTGGGGGAGAAACCATCACTTTAAAATCCTAAAGATGATCCTTTATATAGAGAAAACTATTAATAATATCTAGCACCGTACACTGACCTCATTATTTTGTGTTTTCTATCCTAAGGCACCATTTGCCTCTTACCTGTTTAGTCTTTGGTTCTGGAAAAGCAACTTACAGGATGGAACTCTTGAAGACCTCTACAGAAATGTTTCTGTGCATGCTCTGAAAGCACTTTGGACAATTTCAGGAACTAGCAGATAGTTTTGCTGAGAACATGAACTTGGTGATATTTTTAAACTATGCATCACTTAATGATGTAAAACTGTAGCATAAAAATGGCTTGATTCACTTGAATCAGCACTATGAACCTCAGAGTTCAGAATAAGGGACTGTTGGAAACACAATTTGATAAAAAGAATATTTATGCAAAATCGTATTTTAATATCTGTGTTTTCACCTTTCCTCCATAACCTTGAGAAACAGAATTTGGCAGAATTATTTTTATGTGAAATTTAAAAGAACTTATGATATGTTTTCATCTTGAGCATTATGACCTTAAGAAGTTTCTCAGACATAGGGAAAAAAAAAACAGTGAAATCTTACTGCAAGGGGTAAAAGGCAAAATCTTATTAGCAGTAAAGAAACCTACTGGCTTCTCTGACACCAGCCTGTTATCCTATGACTCCATCTCTCGTAAGCCATACCTGGGGGAAAGAAAAAACCCACCAGCAAACAAACAGAAAAAAATGCAACTCATAATTATGTTTGGTTTGATGGAACAAAGTAGATTTCTGTGCTGTGCAGCACAAACACCCCTTCTGATCCAACATCTGCACACAGTCTCTCTTTGTAACTAGATCTGAATTAGTTTTGCACTTGAACTGTGGAGAAGATAGCAAGACCATGAAACTGTACAATGGAATATTTCTTCTGCCAAGAAAATGAATTAATTGCAATAGCTGTAAGAATACAAGAGGTACTATGAAATTCCTTGTATGTAATGTGCTTATTAGGCTCTCTACTTTGAATCTAGCAAACAGGTATGCAAGTGACATTTAAAAAGGCACTTGTTAAAAGGCACTTTGTCAGCCAAATATTCCTTGTCTGTCTTTTGGTCATTTTTACAAGTGGTATCAGCATAGGGATTCAAATCCAGTTGAAGAAGCATGTCTTCAGCATTCTGGACTTGAATGCTGCCTATATTCCCTGAATTTGGAAGTAATAACAGTTACAAAGCTCTACTGCAGAGATTTTCACTTTACCCAAAGACTGCCAAAGACAATCAACACATTTCATTGGACTTGATTCCTGGAAGAAGTTGTCTGTTTTTTCACAGCTGGCATCTACCTGCCATTGGCTTCTCTTTCTTGACAACCCCTCTGGCTTGATGTCTCATTTCTCACTTATATCTTTCCATCGATCCGTCACTATTGGTTGCTGCTTCAGCAGTTCATTCCCACCTCTGCGGCTGTCCTACAGCTCCTAAAGAGTTGTTCCTAGGTCCAAGCCAGGCCCAAGTCTGTTCTTTCTTAATATCTTTCACTAGCTGCTCAAACCTCCAGGCTGCTCCAGATATCCACCCAATGCTCGCAGGCTTCCTGCAATGTCTGCCTCCTCCTTGGACCTCTCCTGCTCTTTATTGTCAAATGCACTTTCTCTGTCCCACTGAATTTTTTAACTTTAGCTAAAAAAAGATAAAGGAAGATAAAAGTAGCATCCTAACCTAGCTGAGCAGCATCCTAACGTAGTTGTCATGCAAGCACGAAAGGAGCAGAAACATGTCTGAGGCTAGTAGGACAATGTAGCCATATTATGGTTCTTTGAACTGTAACATTCTACTTCCCCCGGGTCACTCAGTAGATTCAAGACTCTGATTCCAAAGGGAACAGACCAGGTCAGTCAGTTTAAAGAATATGAAAACTGGCATTTCCTGAAATGCAAAAAGACTTGTTTTTACAACTATGAGATGAAATTTTTCTTCATTTTGCTTTTGAATTGGATTTTCCTGCAGAATTCATTCACATAAACCTTTCAGTGATAGCAGCAGAATACATCCAAATGTATCTATTTCCTTGTGTTAGTAGATAACTTGCTTCTCAAAAGAATGTCCTTTTGTTTTGGAAAGCACAATTTAGACTGCAGCTATATTGTGCTCTGAGTATCTGAATGTTGTTATATCTGAATTTTTACACTGAAGTGTAAAATTTTCCTCGTGTATTGTGAAAGAGCTGAATACAAACTAGTGCAGAACACTTTAACTTTCAGCCATTCAATATACACAAAGCTACATTATTTCTACATCCTAATTTAATGAAGTTATGAGGTATAACATGGCAAGGTCTCTAAAATCTGCTTTACTATGCTTGAATTTAATTATAAGCTTTCAGTTTTCATAATTAGAAGACAATGAAAAGCTGTGGCAGTTGTCTGGCCGTCAGCTTATTCAAGGCATGGCAGTGAATCACCCTGCATGGAAAGTTTGTAATCGAGGTCAGGTAATTTCTTACCCGGAGGAGAGCACAAGCTCTGACTGTGAGGAAAAGGAAGCAGACCTATGCTTGAACCCCAGCAGAAAACATTCAAGTGGATTTTATTTCCAAAATAAGCCGATATGGAAAATAAACCTTGGTAAACCTCTGGTTAGGAACCTGTGCTCACTGACTGCTGTGAACTGCAGTTTTCATATGTGCTGCTGCATTCCTCAAACAGGCAACTGCCTTTGAGATCAGCACAGACCCAGAGCAGGACAGAAATGTTGTTTTGCTTTTGACCCCCACTTTTTGTATTTGTCTTTTCTTTAGAGCAAAACAAGCGCACTTGAACACATTGCCTAGAAGTTTAAACTGCATTTCTTCTCAAATACTTCTTCATCCAGTCTTCATTTCTGGAAACAGGCTAACAGATAGAGAATGTGAGTTGTCATCCCACTCTCAATTTTCAGAAAGACTTTTGATGAACGTAGTGTTTTATCCATTATTCTTCCTTGGTTGCTTATTGACAAAACAACTTGCTGCTTTTAAAATTCAGCAAACCTTGGCTAAGATTTCTTGTTCCATTAAAGCCACGTTGCTCTTGGCACAGATTTGGAAGCAGCATGTAAATGATACAAGTAATTTGTCCTAGGCAGGACACCTCTGCTGAAACCTGGAAGCAGAGGTTTTCTCTACCTAGACCAGCTGTACTTTGGGAATCACGGTACAATACAGCAGTTCCCATAGTTTTTCAACTTAAGTATTCTTCTTATGAGACAGTGAAATCAGCTCACATTGTCACAAATAAATTTTCTCTTTCTTCCATGATCACTCCTGAAATTTCTTATTCTCATGTCCTGTTCTGTACTAAATATAACTCATTTTGAATAAAATTAACTTTTAAATTTTATAAATAAACACATAAATAAATAGAAGAATAAGGAAATTAATAACATATAGTATAAGCTGATACATAATATAGTTTTCATATGTAAAATAACATATAATTTTATAATAAAACACATTATTGCTTATATATTAATGTATATAAACTTAAAATGTTACAAAAGGCCTGTTAGCAGTTTTGTGCTGTTTAAGGACAGCAAAATACAAATATTTAGCCATATTTATAAAAACGAATTCATTTCATAAATTCTAAAAAATAACATACTTCATCTTTTTCTTACTGAATGTTTTCATTTTACTTTAAAATTAAAAAATATATTAACACATAAGAGTTATAAACATTCTGTCATTCAACCTTTCACAAAAAATATTAAAATCAGGGCATGTCTAACAAAGAGAAGCATTAAAATATAAGATTTATAAAAGTTTATCTGAAATGATTTGGCAGTGTCATTTTCATAAAAAATAATCCTCAGGTTCTATGTCATCATGGTTTTCTTTATGATACTTTGAAATGTGAAATTTAAATAAATAATTCCTATCATTAGGCAAAATACCACCCAGAGTTTCAAAGACAAGTAAGAATATGTTTGTATGTATGAATGAGAAATTTACAGACAGTTATCAAAGGAAAGTAATGTCTGTGTTGCCCAAACCACCTATGGTCTTACTGCAATATCCATAATTAAGTAAACATCCTGAAATATTGTCTGCATATTTCTGAAGATAATTTTAACTCAGTGTCTGCTGGGAATTATATTCACTCTATCTTCAGTGAGCCCACAGTTTGTTCAAGAAATGACTGAACAGACAGACACATAGAGCACAAATGTTCATATATGAACATCTAGAATGCATGACTAAATCCAGAATAAATATATCTATGCATGCTGGGATGAAAAAATACAAGGGGAAATATAAATGAACTGAATCTCAGTACTAATTAATTTTGTTTACCTATTTGTGCATTATCTGTCTGCCAATTATTATCTGTGTTCATTCTCTGTTAAGATGGTCATTGTGACCAATGATTACTATTATTACTATTAAAGTAAGAAATTACTGTAAAAATAACAAAAGTAAAACAGTTTTTAAGAGAAAGAGAGAAAAGAGAATTTTCAGATTTTAATAATTTTTGTTATGAATTTTTTTAAAAGTTAATAAATGTATTATCAGTATCGTTTTATAATTCCTGTTATTTATCTGCATATTAACATAAAATTAACATCTCTACATTTCATAGACTAGAAGGAGTGCTTATGAATCTCAAATTTTTGCGATATTTAGAATTTTTTTGGAGTCTGTTTTAATTTAGAGAGAAAATTTTCTCTTGTTTGACATGAAAAGAAAAATATTTTGCAGAAGAAGTCACTGTAAATGACAAGTTTTTCTGAAAGAAAAGTGTATTATTAGACATTCTTTCTTTTTTCCAAATGGAATAGAAATTTAAGGAAAAACGTCTCTTGTTTACATCAGAGTCATTAAAAAATGTTTGAATCTAAAAGTATGGTAATTAAAAAAGAAAAGAACTATTTTAGAGTTTCCTGAGTGGATGCTATCATTGCCATGATAATTACAGTCTATTTCCCTTTTTTCTTCACCATGTAATTTGTTAATGTCTGTAATGCAGAACGGATGCAGTGGTAAGGCAAACTTTTACAAATGGATCTGTTACATGACTGTATAATTAACTGTGATCTCTCATTTTTTGTTTGCCAGAAATAGACCACCCCCAAAAATCTCCATCTGAAGAGGTCAGGCAGAGAGGCTTTGGTGCGCAGCTGCCATCCAGGCAGGGTCAGTCTGCCCGAGACAGAAAATGACTCTGTAACACCACTAACAACCAACAAGACTAGTGGAATCTCACCAGCTTAAGCCATGGTTGGTGTACAGAAAAAAATATTTCCCCTGTAATTTGTGCTGCTTCTACCTCCCTTTTTCATCTTTCATCTCCTTCCTCTCCTCATTCTCTCCAGCATCAGTGTGATGCTTCCCTGTTACTATCCCAGACTGTTCCTTACTGATTGGGTTTTTGTACATTCTGTCTTTATTATCACAAATATCATCGCTCTATATGATCAAAGATCTGCTTAAAACAGCAAGAATACTGTCACTACAGCAACTGCACCATAAACACCTCCCATTCTATGCTTTGGATACCTGTACCTAAAAATGTGATCTTTTCCCTCCACAAAATCAACTCCATTTAACAAACCCATAGGTGATTAAACTGTGGGAAGTCTGCTTTGTCAAAAATTTTGGTATTATTTTCATTTCCAAAAATTGGTTTTGGATGGAAGACCTAGAAGCAGACACTTCAGCTGCTCCACAGGTATTATTTCATGTACTGAAGAACCTTGCCTTATTTTTTTTTTCTTTTTCTGTTTTTTCTTTAAATTGAAAGATGGCAGATAGCTGCATCTTTCTGCTTTTACTTCTTCCTATCAAACCAGCACCTTTACATGTCTAGGAGATGAAATTGAGTTACTAAAGGGTATTTCAAGTTGAACACAAGACATCCAGTGAATTTTGGAATAGAATTACAATTAATGGCATTGCCAGTAAAAATTTGCACCTCCTTTTTTACTCCTTCCATGTGCAGCATATTTGCCTTTCAGTCGTTTGTGCTGCCACTACAACTTGAGTGTGACTAAACCAACAGAGAACTAACACAGTTTAAAAAAAAAAAAAAAACAGAGAGAGAAGTATTCTGTTTGGTTATTTTACTTAATGGATTCAATGCAAAATGAATGTTGGAATTAGTAAAAGGGCACACATGGAGTGGCAGGACCAGGAACAGGAGCAGAAAGGGCAAGGTAGGAAAAAGAGATGTTTGCTTTATACCAAGAAGCCCTTAAATTGTCTCAGGCATGTTGGATCCGGGGGGGTGTTCTGGTGGGGTGCTACGACCTCCCAAACCGACTCCTGCAGAAAGTCGCTCGGCAGGCACTGCATCCACGCACGCACACCGGATAGCTTCTTCAACAAACCGATGGCAAAGAGGCAGTGCTGCGGTGGCCCAGCCCACCTTTGGGCTGCGCGTCCATCCAGGCATCCAGTGGGTGGATTTCCCTGCCTTGGACAGTGGGTCTGAGGGCGGATCGGAGGGTGGTGCCGTGGGTGGCACTGAAGTCTAGGCCACAGCCCACTGGGTGTCTCCCCTAATGACGGACTTCTCCCCTGGTCTAGAAGGTTCTGTGTTATTCAGTTGTTAATTGGCTTTCTCCTTCATGGTTATATATTACCTTAATTACCTATGTAATTAAGTTCTAGACAGTTCTGTCCAGTTGTATTCCCCATTGGATGGCTGGTATTTGTCCCTCCCTACATGTCTCCTAACTGGTCACCTGTCACCCCGCATCATCTCCCCATTGGTTTGTTCTTATGTACCGCCCTTCTCCACCCCCTGTACAAAAGCTGCTGTCGTCCCCTATCCAGTGCTCTTTGTGGCACTCCCTTCAGCCTTCCTGTTCTTCCGGCCTTGGGCTGGGGAATAAAGCCTGGAACTGCTGCCACACTGAGTCCCTCTCTCTCCTTTGCTCCCGGCTATCGCTGCTGTAGCACCGACTGCTGCCAGCTCCTGGCAGGAGTCTCAGGGCAGGCTGCTCTCTGCAGAGAGCCTCCATTGCACTGCAAAGTAGCTGACAGTGCTGCTGACCAGGACAATCACTGCAAGTCACCTGCTTGGCCTCCAGTGGCCAGCGGCCAGCGACAAGGCAGGAAGGGTGCTTGCGTGGAATTTCCACGGCAGAGATCTAATTCAGTTCCACCGTGAAAGGAAGCCAGAGCCAAAAGACATCGGGAGATGGAGGTTCCTAGTTTATATACGGGGGTGGGGAAAGCATCAGGGACAGGGGTGGTACACAGGCTGGACCTTGTCATATCGGGGAAAAGGGGCAGGAAAATCAAGGGGCTAGTCAGGAAAACAGAACTGGGGTACATTGGCATGGCAGAACAAAGCATCCTGGGAGGCCTCACCCTAACCTGGGGAGATCTCTTGGGGTCTGTCCCTTTAGGGGACTCTCATTCCCTGATTGGGATAAGCACTGGCTCCCACACTGGCATTTTATGTAAGTCCTCCACTGTGTACACCTAGGGGTAATTTGGAACACAGGTTTCTGGAACTTTTTTTTACACATCTGCCTTTAATCGTTCTAATTTAGACACCAAAGAGCTCACTTTGTACTTCATTTAAAATGTTTATGTACCTTGCAGAATCAGGGTCAAAAGTTCTAACTCATCTTTGGAACAGGAAGTGGAGGAGTGAATGGATCATGTATTAAATGAATAAAATGACCCAGAAAAATGGTCAGAAAATGGACTTTTCTGGGTACTGAGTTGCAGATGTGAGTCTGTTGTATTTTCTGTAGTACAGAAGTATTTTGCAATCAACACTGATAAGCCAGGGAGTCACAGACCAAGTTTATCAGGCCCATTTGCACATCCTGTCAATGATTTTCATGTGCAATTAAATCCATCAAAAATTATTGCTGTCAGATCAAACAAAAAAGCATGTAGGGCAGGCATTTTCTGCTTTTAGAGGAATGACTTCACTTGTTCAGCTTTATTTTGGATATCACTCTTGCCCTGAAATACTTTTTAAATCTCTTCCAATTTATTACTAACATACATAATCATTATGGGCTATTAGGTGTGTCATGAGTCTCTCAAGAGTAATAACAATTTTTAAAATTGTTTCAGAAGTGATACAAACACTTGAACTTTACTCAAACCACCATTTTCCTGTAGTAATCTTTTTTACACGAAAATATGTTACTCTAGTAACGCTATTGCAACCCCTCCTTTCCTTTAACCAGAATATTCCTGGTGTTTTCTACACCCATGGAAACCACAGTTTTCTCACTGAAAATGTAAACAGAATTTTGTGTTCACATAGCTTTTATTTTTTCATTCTTATTAAAATCTGGTTGTACAGACTCCTTGGGTTTCTGCATCATTTTCTCATGTTAGCTATTTTATTCATCGCTGTATCATTTGGGCCTTTTCGTAAAACAGACAAAATAGTTATATATTGCAAGCAAGCTCCTGTGCTAATGTTAGTGGTTTTCCTTAACATGGGAGCAAAAGAGGTGAAGGAAGTTTCCAATTTTTTTTTTTTTTAGAAAGTATTTTCTTGTGGAACATTGAATATAAATTGCCTTTAGCACTTCATAAAATCAATTTTGTGTCACATTTGAAGACCTTAATGACAGGAACGGATTTTGGAAAGAAAATGATTCTATTGTATTTCATCATGTAAGCTCTTTCCCATGAAATTTTGCAAGTTAAATAATCCAGAAATACATATCAGCATTAGAGGACTACTTTTTTTGGAGACAAAGACTTGATCCTTCAGTAGTCCTAAGACAACAGCAGAGTTCAACACAATATCTAAAAAATTAAGTGTTTAATTCATCAGACAGACAAACAATTATGTTGAAACATCCAGACACCAGATAAATCCCCAAGTTAATTCTTAAACAGTTCTCAGTGTGGGAAAACTGTAGCACTTGAATAACAGTTACTATTACAAACTTAGTATAAATATTCAGTCCTGCTGAGTTAATAAATTAAACATTTTTCCACTGGGGTAAACAGAATTGTGTCATCTAGCCACTGAGGTATGATAAAGTAATATACAAATACCTCTTTCCCTGTAATTAGCTTTAAAGGAAGAATACACTGTCTGTGTTGGAGATCTGTCGTTTATATGAAGCAGTTTGACATACTCGGGTATTAAAAAACCATCATCACCAAGAAGCTCTAGTCCTGCTGTCTTTTCTAGCATAAATCTTTCTATTTTGTGAAAGTTTTTAGTTAAATGGAAATCACTAAGGTAATGCCTCTCTGGAACAGGTTATGTCCATCTTTGCAAGTCTTCAAACCTTGGCTAGAGAAAACAGACTGACTTCAGCTAGTGCTAGCAATAAATTCAACTAAGAGTCTGGTCTGAAAAACCTCCAGGATTCTCTTCTGACTAACTGTTCTGTTAGCCTTCCTGACTGAACTGCCTGATAACGACCTTCTCACCCAGACAAGGATGTTTCATACTGACAGAGAACACAATCCAAAGTGCTCCATATATTATTCAGTTGAACTGAAGAGATCACTTTCCAGAAATGTCAGTTTGGATCCTTTGAATGACTTCATTTTAGCATTGAAGGTTTACTGTGAAGAACAGTGAAAATCTCCCCTTTCTAAGAGGTTTTTAAAGAAGAATAAAGATAAGAAAAAAGAGAACTATTGGGACTTTTCCATATCCAAACTAATCACAGAGCAAGTTGTAAGGTTGGGTAAACAGTTTTTTAGAGAAAAAGAAAATACTGAGTGATCTGGATTCACAGAGGATTCAGATAAGCAGGAGAGGAACTGGGGATCTCCAGAAGAATTAGGACAGTGGTTGCCTTGGCATCTTGCTGCTATCAGATGAACACAACACGTGTGCTGACATGCTCTCCCAGCCAACCACCTAGATCAGCAGGGCAGCTATTGTCAACATGGTTTTATCACTTATAAATGAAAGACCAGTAGCAGTGACAATAACAAAACAGCTAGAATTAAAAATAAAATAATAAAAAAATTACTGTGCATGTCAAGTCTTTGTTGCAATGTCAGCAGTGAGATTTGTGCTATGAGGAAAAAAACAAACCCTGTTCTTTATCAGCTCAGTAAAGTGTTATGCCCCTCACATTCACTAAGGTTTTTTAATCAATGAAATAGATAAGTTGTTCAGCACTGGTTCAAAAAAAAGAACTTTCAGGGTTTTGAACAGTGTCTGATCAGTATTGGACAGAAAGGCCATGGGTCAGAGCTCTGATGGCAGCAAAAATATAAAGAGTACAGGAAGATGTGTTACTCATCTAGTAGGTGACACTGCTGCCTCAGACAGTAATAAAGCTCTGACCTAGAACGTATTTGATTTCACTACATTGCTCAAGACACCATTTCTTAGAGAAAAGCTAGGGTCAAATATTGTTGGATATAAGGTAGTACAAAGAAGTATCTCCTAGTCATTTACATCTCCTTGCTGAATCCATATGTCAGTACAAAGTGAGCTAATGCAGGCAGGATTTAATGCAAAAGACTATTTAAACCATCAGGAATGGTGTCAGTGTTTAGTGAAGACTTAGAATGTCTCGAGGAAAGCAGTAAATCTTATGCATTTCCAGGATGATTTTGTTTGCCTTAACCAATGAATATTGCATATGCTTTTTAAGAATAAACTATAAATAACTTAGAATGAATGTACAGTTTGTTTGGACACATTAAAACTTTTTTTACAATGCCAACAACACTGAAAACTATTTCAGTCCATTATCGAAATTTCCATTTTTAAAATGCAATTACAGGAATGATTTGTAAAACCAAAATGTATGTAATATGGAGAAGTAACTAAAGCAATTGTTTATTATTTTTTAGTTCTATAGATGTAAGAGTAGAAAATACAAACTCAGCCAATTTGAGATTTCAGTCCTAGAAATATATTCTATTTTTACATGCTGCAATAAATGTATAGCAAGAATCAATATGAAACATGCCTCAATACTTTCCCTTTCCCTTTCCATTTCTCTTTCTTTTTCTTTTTCAAAACAGGGTAACATGCCACTTATAAATGGATTTTAACCAAGGTATGAACAAAATTCCAGGTTGCTCTGGGAAAAATTGCACCAAGAATGTTTTGAGAAGCTTTTTTTTCTTACCCTTTCTCATGGCATTAGAAGTTAAAGAAGTAAAAATTCAGCCCATTTTCAAAAACATTACATTTATTTCATGCTGAATTATTACCCTTGAACTGTTCCCAAATTTTAAATGCTAAACAATTCTTATTAGCAAACCCAAAAACCTTTTCTACTTCTTTTTTTTTTACTGTCATATGCTCCCACCTGCATAATTCAAGGCTCACCTGCAGTGATTTACCTGTGTCCCTGTTACTACAGCAATTTCTTTACTGCTGTGTCAGTAAGCCTTTCTGATGTACTGTCACTTGTGGTTGCCCTCCTTTCCACTTTGTCCGTGGGGTCCTTGATCCAGAATCCATATTTAAACTAAATTATAGCATACTTTTAAGTTCATTAATAGGTTAAAATAATTCAAACACCTGTCCTGAATTCATCGAAAAACAGTTTTCTCCAAAAGTTATTGGAGTAATAGTTGCAAAAAAAAAGAAAAAAAGACTAAAATGTTCTTTTATATATTTGCAAAAAGTGAAATGTCACTTTGATCTGTTTTAGAGGATCAGGGTCTTTATCAGCTTCAACAGAGCAAACAAAAAAGAATTGTCAATGGGCTTCTCAGACACATTTTAAGCAATAGAATAATTCTCTCCCTTCAGCTTCTCACTAATCTTAACTTCCAGCTCACACATGCATCTTAAAGACATTGGTCATGAAATTACAGTTAGATTATATAGAGCTTACTTTGTAATTTCTTACTGGTTTTACTTTTCAGTTTTGAGTGATAATGTGAAAATTGTAATAGGAATTCACAGTTTGATTTTAACAGAAACTAAGATTTAGTTGTAGTATTTATATTCTTTCTTGCTTTTAAAAACTTACTGAACTACAGAAAGTTTCAAATAAATAGACTTTATATCAGTGCTCCTACATAATGCGAATAGTCTATTTGACATACTCATAATGACATAATTTCTATATTTGCAACATCGAGGCAAAATGAATGATTTTTACAAATGCTTCATTAAAATAATTTTAAGTTGCAATGTTTGTATAAATATCTTTTCAAACTCTTGCTGCCCTGTAAATCTTCATTTTCTCTATGCAGCCAGGTTGAAGCTATAGAAGGCTAAGCATGCAAAGCACACATATGCACAATGTATATATGAAAATATATACATGACTGGCTGCACAGAAACCACAGGCAGACACATAGAGCACTCAGAAAACCAGACAGCACAAATAATCATATTGTACTCCCTTCTCTTTTTTGAGGGGAAAAAAAATATATACACATATACACACACACTCGTATATGTATATAAGATATAAATATGCATATATTAGACAAACATTTATTAATAGATATTAAAACAAAAAAGGTACATATACTTAATATATTTTTATGCTTTCATGTATATATATATTTATATCTCATTAATTTCTCCAGTAGCTGGGCTCAGACAGTCTGCCCCATAGCTGGCCTCTGGATCCCAGGCTTCCCAGCTGCTGGCACATGGACAGATGAACTCTGAGGCTGCTGTCCTGCACTGATTGCTGCTGTAGACCATTCTGTTCACAAAACACACACTCACAGATATCTGGGGAAGCCCTGGTAACTTTGGTCTCTCCAGCTGCTCCCAAGGTTTTATAAATCCCTAGATCCCAGGCCATGTCACCTACTCACCAGCTCCTCTGATTTGAGCTGGATGCTATTAGTTACTCCTCTCAATAATACTGTGTTTAACTCAATCTCGGATGCTGCTATGTACACTTTGTAAGTACAACTGTTACTAAATGCTATTGTATTAAACAAAGAAGCCTGATGGCATTTGAAGGAATGCAAATTAGGAACCATTTTCTTCACACAGCTGAAGTTTTAGAGTAATTCAAAGTTATGTCCCTGTCCGTGTTGTGAAATCAGTGTTCTGCCACCCATGAAATCACATGCGGCTCAGGGGCAATTCTGGTTGTGCAAAAAAAGAAGAAGCATATCTTTTTGAGAAGGCAGGGAACCTGTAAGTCATGATGTAAAATTACATATGTTTTCCACTGGGGAAAAAAAAGCAATCATATTGGGAAAATGTACAATCTGATCCAAACTAACCTGAAATTGGTATAATTTCAATTTAACTGTCTTGTGACTATACTCATCACTGAGTCACAGTAGTCCGAGCAGTTCATATGAAATGTGATGGAATAGCAGCTATTTCTATTGAGACCAAAACTGCAAATACATAAATGCTTCTAGTCATGGCCAATATGAGTCCTTAATATTGGGACCACATAGCTTTAAAAAAACACTAAGGCATTTCTTCTCCAAGTCCAGAACACTACTTACTTTTATTTAATATAAGTAAGCTTAATTTCCTTTTGTCCCAGAAAAAAAACATTTTGTTATGTGTAGAGAAAAATAGGATCTCGTAGTGTATTTATTTATTTATTCATTTTTCATTGAGTAAGTTAGAGGACTTTATATGTTATATATATAACTGTGTTATAATGAGATAATTAATCCAAAAATGTTCTTGGCTATTTGAAAAGCTGTTTGAGTATCAGCAGTTGTTCTCCTTGACAAGGGCAAACAAGAAGATAAATGAAAACTTTATTTCCCTGACTCTTCAGGAAAGACAAGAAAGATGCCCAGGGCAAACAATGGCGTTCCCTATCAGTGTCACTGCTGATCACAGATGTCCTGAGGTTGAGAGTTATCCCAAGATTTTGTAAGCACCACACCTCATGTCTGAGTGAGGAAAGACACAGGTGATGGACAGGCTACCACAGGGGAGGAGGATGCTTGCCCATCAGCTGGTGTCGCTGACCATTATGAAAGTTAAAATACAATTTGTTTCTTGGAAGATTTGAGTCATTTAGCATCCTCAGGCTTAATCAGGAGTATCTGATCTAGATGTTCAAGAGAAAGTGAAAGTGTCAGGAAGCAACAGAAGAAATGTTTACTGTGATATTGGTCCACCTAAATGACTTTCTGCTTGCAAATACTGCAGTGACACACTGGCTCTGGTGGTGATTGTACTTTTTGCAAGGGTTTTGGAACAGCTATGGCATTAAAGCATAGCATAGTATAGTAAACAAGAAAAAACCACAAACAAATCAAAAATAAGAAGATGCAATCTCACGGCTGCGTTGTGGAACTCTTGTGAAGGCACGTGTCTTGGTGGTGACAATTTTGACACTGCCCTTGATTGCTGACTGTGTGACCTGACCTTGCTGCCACTTATACATCTCTTTAGTGTTTTATCAGGAGCTGCTTGTTCATCCATGCAGGCCTCCTGCTGCCTTTGTGTTGTTTTGTGTGCTTCAGAATTGTTCATTCTTAAAGGAGATCATCCTTTAAAATTAGCCAGCTCTCCTGGGCTCACTTCCAGGAGTGTATCTCACATTCCTCTTCCAAGCAGATACCCGAACAGGTCAAAGTTTTTTCTCCTGAAAAACAGGGCTGCCATCCTGCTATTTGTGTCTTTGTCTTTTCCCAGGCTCCTCAACACCACATCTCATGCTGTAAGGAACTGGACAATATTAAGGTGGGCGGGTGCTCTAAAGTACCAAGTCATTGCTTCTGCCTTATATGTCAACCTTTGAGATGCTGTAAGAGACAAAATTCCCTGAATTTTCCCATCCAGACAAATCTGGGCCACTGTCATGGTACTTTCTGGGATGTTTATGATGATTTCTAGTCCCATATTGAGGAGAGGTAGCTGAGAGTAGAACTTGGAGTGTGTATGTGCATAGTCTAGATCCTGCCACGGCTGCTAACAAAAATTTTATGTGTAATACAGATTAAATTCCTTCTTTGTAAGGAAGACCATTTGGGTTTCGCTTTTACCACATCATAACAATTTGATTTCTCTTTCTGTCCATTTTCTTCATTTGCTCCACAATCCCTTTTATAATCCTATTTTACACAAGTTACATTCAATAATTCCCACATTGTTTGATGTAGTAATTTGTGTGTGATATTCCTGTCTGTGTTATACGGAACAGAAAATTAAATTATTATAATCATCTTTTTTGGCCTTAACTTCTTTGAATATCTAATTTTATTCAAAATCTAAATTTGTGTTGCTACCCAGGAATACTCTGTTTTCCCAGAATATAAAAAAGTTGACCCAAAGCTCATTAAAATCACTGCAAAGATGCCTACTGCCTTCAGGGCCCTACTGAACAATGAAATATTCTAGACCATAAAGCTCCTAAAAATGTGTAAAATAAAGACTTAGGATATAAGGACTGAAATCTTCATTACATATCTGCAGAAATACTATGGTTCAGCATATAAAAATTCAACCATTCTTAAAATATACTGACTAGTAACTGTTCATGGCTCAATCTAAGAAAAATCCTATAAAAATGGTATTTATGTATCTCAAATGTGGCCTGCAGAGTTAAAGCAGTAGACATACATTATTCGTATTTTTAGCAGCCTTTGTATAACATTATGCCTGAAAATCATTCAGAGCCTGATCCAGAAATCCAAGAGGAGTTTTAACACTGATCTATGAGGGAAACACAGGTAATACAAATTGTAAGGTAGAAAAGAATTCAGGTCAGATTGATGTCTTTGCAAAGACTGTTGAAAGGTCTATAAAATCTCTTCTTTTTCTTCCTTCATTTTAGAAAGAATGAAATTCCAGTAGCCTTGACTATGAAAACAGAGTAGATGGCCAACCCAAAATGTTATCTAATTCTGAAAGAATGGAACAAAACATATTAAGCACTCTTTATAATCCATCCGAAATGCTGAAGGTGAACTATCCCTTTGTCTTTCATTTTTATATTTATAAAATCCTAATATTACACACAGATTGTATAGTTATTTGCACAGAGTGAGGAAAATATGTATGTAAATACTTGTGACTAAACACATCAAAACAGATGTTTTAATGAGATTTTTCTCATAGTAAACCATGCAAAGATGTCTTTTTTAGCAATTATCTCTTTGGGACCTTTGTTGAAATTTCATACTGTAAGCTTCTGTAATAAAAGTATTTCAATATGCACTGGAGCCTAGCAGTTTTTTAAGACTATGGTGGGTTGACCCTGGTCAGATGGCAGGGGCCCACCTAGTGCTGCTCTATCACTGCCCTCCTCAGCTGAGGAGTGGAGGGAAAATAAATGAAAGGCTTGTGGGTCTAGATAAGGGCAGAGAGAGATCACACAGTCGTGACTGTCATGGGCAAAGCAGACTCTGCTTGAGGAAAAATGTATTTGATATTTTATCAATGAAATCAGAATAGGAAAATGAGAAATAAAAAAATACATTTTCTCCCCCTGCCCTTCTTTCTGGGTTCAACTTCACTCCTGATTGTTCTACTTCCTCCCCGTGCAGTGGTACACAGGGACAGAGAAGAGGGGCTGTGGTCAGTTCAGGACACATCTCTCTGCTGCTCCTTTCTCCTCAGGTGGAGGACTCCTCACACTCTTCCCTTGCTTCAGTGTGGAGTCCCTCCCAGAGAAATTAGTCCTCCACACATGGCTCCAACATGAGTCCTTCTTATGGGCCACAGTTCTTCACAAGCTGCTCCACCGTGGGTCCATTCCACAGGGTGCAGTGCTTCAGGAACAGGCTGCTCCAGTGTGGGACCCCCAAGGTGTTACAAGTATTGCCAGTAAACCTGCTCCAGTGTGGGTTCCTCTCTCCATGGTCCTGCCAGGAGCCTGTTCCAGCATGGACTTCCCACAAGGTCACAACCTCCTTCAGGAATCCACATGCTCTAGTGGTGCATCCTCCAAGGGCTGCAGGTGGATCTCTGTATCCCTGTGGTCCTCCATGGGCTGTAGGGGCAGAGCTGCCTCACCATGGGCTGCACCAGGAACTGCAGGGGAATCTCTGCTCCAGCACCTGGAGCACCTCCTGCTCCTCCTTCTGCACTGACCTTGGAGTCTGCAGAGCTGTTTCTTGCACATATTCTAACTCCTTTCTTTTCTGGATGAAATTACTTCCGTGGAATACTTTTTTCCCCCTTCTTAAATGCATTATCCTAGAGGTGCTACCACCACTGCTGATGGGCTCAGCTTTGATCAACTTCTTGGGTCCATCTTGGAGCCATCTGGCATTGGCTCAGCATTATATGGGGGAAGCTTCTGGCAGCTTCTCACAGAAGCCAACACTGCAGCCCCAACACTATCCAAACCTTGTCATAGGAAGCCAATACAGAGATGTAAGTTGATTAATTCTGCAGTTTTGGGTGCTTGGTGCCATGCATGTGAGACAAATGCTGGAGAGGGATTTACATATGTGTAGAGCAAAATTGTATTTACACATAATTTTTAAATTTTTGTTTATTTATATTTTCATGTATTCAGTTTAGGTATTGCTAAGGAGATTAAGTCACAAGCTGACACTGTGGCTTTTTCTGTTCTTGGAGCTTTTTTACTCCAAGAGAAAGTTTTAAATGCTCATTTTATAATCTGATTTTCAGACTTTGAATGAAGAGCTACTGAGTTATCTAAGTTTAATAAAAATGATATGAAACATAAAGGTCGACAATGACTTCACAGCATTGTACTGATTTCAGCTTATAGAGATAAGCTATAATGTTATTTATTAAAGATTTAATAAACCACTAGCTATCAATGAACCTTTGAATAACTAAAAGGAATAAAGAAAAACCTCCCACTAAGGGTCAGAAAATATTGAATTTGTATTTCTAAAGAAAGAAACAAGTAAGTAGGCAATTAGAAAAAAAATAAATCCCTTTCCAAATTATGCACTGACATACCCTATGGGAAATACTTAAATTTTATGCCCACTATGGCTTTCATGCAATGTATTTCATCCTTAGAATTAAGTATTAGAAACATATGAGGCATTGATAACTCTTCACATTTCATGGTACTGGAATTAAGGGCCGGATCTTTCAAAACTACGTTCTAGCATTTTCCATGGGTTTAAAAGACAGATACTGAGACCTTTACCTACATGGATTTACTCCTCTTCCCACAATTGCTCCCACTGGTATTAAAAGCATTAAGATAATTTATGATTTAAGGCTTCAAGCTGTATCATTAAATGGTATGATTATGCTATGTAATCAAAATTTCCAAGCTTATTAAAAGATAAAAACTCTAGCACTTGTCTATCTAAAGTTCCATCATGAAAGAAAAGGTAGCCTCTCACCATTTATTTTCAGCTGGATAAATGATTAAGGTCTTTCTCAATTAGTTCAACAAATTAGCGAATAAAATTGTACCAGATTTTTAAGCTTATGGCATAAAATAGTTTTTGAACACTCAATATAACTGAGCACTCACAGCAAGATTATCTAGTAATGACCTTCAGAATTCAAATCAAAAGAAACCCACATTTATACCTGGTTCTCTAATACAAGTGTTAAACAACTTCAGATTTTATTAAAAAATCTTAAAAATGTAAGCTCTCATAACTTTTTCTTGCATTTAATTATATAAGGTCACATCTAAGAGAATTTGAAGCTTCAAAAATTTGGAAGTTTTTTTTTATTTTCACAGAAAAGGAATTTAATTTATTTGGTTAAATAGCATAGGTTCTTACACTAAAACATATCATAAGAATTATTATCATTTCATAAACCACATCTTCATAGGCTAAAAGTGAAGATGACTGTAAAAGCAGTCATTACTGTTATTAAGTAAGTTCTGCTAGCAGAAGGCAATGTTTTTGCAAATATGTGTTTCATGGCTCTTCAGGAATGTTGGTTTTGCCCTATCATCTTCTGCAGCTGGAATTATCAAGTTTTCTGAATCCTTACCTCAAAAGGGAACAATTCAATTCTCAATTCAATATTTAAATTAAATTTATTGAAGAAATAAAATAAAGACACTATTAATTTACTCTATAAGTCACTAGAATAATTTTATTTTTGACAATCTTTGATTTTCAGAGAATATTCTGGTCATTATGATGAGAAAGTTGTGAACAACTTGGTAAGGCCAGGCTTTTTTATTTGTGTTTTATTATGTAGGGATGGGTGCAAACAGAAAGTTAACATGTGGAAGCTTAAAATTGTGCATTTTTTAATTTTTGAGATATAGTTTTGGTAAATCATTGCTGAAATCACCATTAAGACACCAGTGAGAACTAACGCATATATGTTTGTATGTATGTGAACATCTTAAATTTCACATAAAATGTATGGTAATGGGAAATGCCATAATGATCCAGTGCATTCAGGAGAAATTTGAGTCATGAAGTCATTCGGGTTAGAAGAGATCTCAGGGGGCACCTAGACCAGCCACCAGATCAAAACAGGGTGAAAACTGAATTCAGACCAGTTGCTCAGGGTTTTGTCCAACTAGAATTTGAAGATCTCCAAGGACAAATGCTAAATAATCTGTAAGCACAACTTATTCCCATCCTTGTTTGTACTCACAATGAATCCTCTTGCATTCAAATTTATGAGCAGTTTCTAACTTTCTTACTGTACTTCTCAGTAAAGAACGTGCTCTCTCATCTTGGAAACCTACTCTACAGTTTTAAAAGATTGCTATTAGCACTTCCTTTTTCCAGGCTGAGCAATCCTAGCTCCCTCACTCTCTCTTCTTATCTGGGCCATTAAAGAAGAAGTAGTCTCTCATGCAATCAAGTGCAATTGAACTTGGCTCAAATTATCCATGACAAGAGCAGAAATTATTTTATATGTCTTCAAAATATACATCAATTTATACATCAGTTATTTTATACATCTTCAAAATGTTTCATAAATTAATGTTCTCCACAGTTTCCCCCTAAGGACTTGACCTATGGTCCAGAGAAACCAGTGGGACAATACCTGCTGATTTCTAGAGTTTTACAGCAAGCTAAAACAAAAGGAATTCTTGGGTTTTTTTTCTTGAAATTTGAGTAGGAATTAAATATAGAGGTTTTTCAAACCCCAAACACAGAATAGTTGGGACAATTTAAAGTGGAAAAGTATATATAATAGGTACAAGAATAAATTGAAATAGACCAGTTTTCTTTCTTTTTTTTCAAAACCATGTCAGGGAAAAAAACAAAACAGAAATGTTTCCTTTTTTTTCCCCCCATTGATTAAACATAATATTTTAAGCTTCTGAGCAAATGTGATAATTTCTTTACGTGGAAAAATTCTTCCCTAAGCTATCAAATGAAAACTTTACCACAGAAAATCTTTTGCTGGTACATGAGAACAAGATCATCTTTTTTTTCTTTTTTTTTTTTTAACATAAAGGGTTTCAAAAATACTTGCTATAGGAAAATGGCAAAACAATATTATGCAAATTCCACTATTAGTGATTGAGGAGCCAATAAGGAGAGCTGCTCTGCTGGACCTCACATTCATTAACAAGGGAGGGCTAATTGGAGAGTTAAAGGTTGAAGGCACCATTGAGTTTCAGTGACAATGAGATGGCAGAGTTCAGGATCCTGAGAGGAGAGAGCCAGGCAAAAAGCAAGATCATAACCCCAGCCTTCAGGAGAGCAGGTTTCCTCCTCTCCAGGGATCTACTTGAAAGAATCCCATGGGATAAGGCCCTGCAATGGAGACGGGCCCAAGAAAGTTGGTTGATATTCAATCCACCCAAGAGGTACTGATGAACAAGGAGCTCCTGGCAAAACTTAAAGACAAAAAGAAAGCCTAAAAATGTTGGAATCCTCAGCAACATTAAAGAAAGTATTGCCAGCAGGTTGAGGAAAGTGATCCTTCCTCTTTTCTCAGGGGTAGTGGGGCAGCATTTTGTGTCTTGAGTCCAGTTCTAGGCTTCTCAGTACAACAGACAACCTGAAGAGAGTCCAGTGAAAGGACACAAAGATGGTTAAGGAACTGGAGTATTTATCCTGTGAGCAAGGACTAAAAGAGCTCGGGATCTTTAATTGGAATAGAAGGCTAAGGAATGTTCTTAAAAATGTAAAAATATTTGAATGCTGAGAGTAAAGAAGACCTAGGCAGACTCTTCTTAGTGCCCAGTGACAAGGCAAGAGGTGACAGACACAAACTGAAGCACAGGCAGTACCACCTAAATATCAGGAAACACTTTTACTGTTAGGGTGACTGAACACTGGCACAGATTGCCCAGAGAGTTGGTGGAGTCTCCCACCTTGGGGATACTCAAAAGCCACCTGGACACAGTCCTGGGCCAGTGGGTTGAGCAGACAGATTGGGTTGGAAAAACTCTGGAAGTCCAATCCTCCAGAGGAAGCTGGTGTCAACTATTCCCTCATTTTGTTTTTCTAATTTTGTGAACATTTTGTGTTTCTCTGACTCTGTGATTACTTGATCATATGTTCACCTATAAATAAGGAAGATTAGATGTGGATGTTTTATAAGGAACGCATAATTCATTTTCAGTGCATCTGCCATATATTATTAATTCATCTTTTGAAAGGAAACTGAGGGCTGAAAATAAACAGATTTGCAGTAAACTGCATATATTCTCCTGCAGTAATCTCTACAATAGTTGTTTTCTCTTTTAATTGAAATTTTTCTCCAGGGCCAGCATTTTATTCCTGGAAAGTACTACAAAGAAAATAATGCATCATATTTTAAAGAAATTTTTGCCAGCATGACTTCTTTTAACACTCTCAAACCTGTGTTAGTCTTTCAGTTGTAATGGTGCACTTTGCCTCATTTATCCATACACTATCCACCGACTCTTGCATGACAGGAAAGTGAATGAACCTTTTTTTTGCTTTTTTTCAACTTCTTTTCCCAAATGCAGTACTTATGATTATGTGGTGAGAATGAACTTCAGTTAATTCCATTTGCTTTCTTTAGGGATTCCAGACTTTGTTCATTTTGTTATGTATCATTAAATAATCTAAATGGTACTACAGTTGCTATTGGCAAACCCTTCACAGACCCTAATATAGAAATATTATAAAAATGGTATTGTTTACTTTTTTGTCTTCTTGTAAGCATGACATTTCCTTTTTTTTTACAGAATATAGCATTCCTATCAGAAATTATGCAATTTCAGAACTAACTGAATATAAAATAATTTCTCAAATTAAGCATTATTTAATATTATTTCTATATCCATTCCTGAAGCTTATCAGTTTTTCTTTCTTCAGGCAGAGAATAGCTAATGATATAACATTTATAAAACTTGAAAATACTGTGAGCATCTAAATGTTATTTTGAGCCTCAAGCAGAAATGGAAAAGGTCTTGTGACCTTCTTACCATTCAGCATTATACATTGTTCATATAGTTTCATTAACCTTTAATTTCTTTATTAATAGATGAAATATATGCAGACATGCTCAAAATGCCCCTTTTGATCAGTATTTGGCTATAACATATCATTTTTCATGTTTCTACTAGGAGGAGAATCACAGGTTGCAAAGAACATGATAGAAGATGTTTTCCATTTTGTGTATATTGTGACATTTTAAAATTCAAAGCAGGAGTTTCCTACTGGCTTAATCTAGTTTAAATGGACTTCTGGAATTCAGGTCTCTAGAACGGCCTATCGTAATAAATTTACTTTGACACAGTTCAAGCCTCTGTTCTACTATCAGTGCTTAAATTTACATCATTTCAGACATTTCTCAGTTAGTTGCACTAAATCCTAACATAGGCTAAATGGTTCTTTGTTACCCAAACTGTGATCATTTATAGCTGATATGAAACAAACAGGTTGGTTATCAGGATTTCGAAAGGTCATTTGTAATTTACATAGATGGATCCTGGTTGTTTTGATTATTGTGTTGCATTTGCCTGCATTTGATTTACTTCTAAAAATGAGATTTGTTTATTAATCTGATAAAAACATTATTACAAGCAGTCTGTGATAGGTTCTCAAATTTTACCTTTTACTTTGCTTGAATCTAGTAGTGTTCCCTTGGCATGTAAAAAGGTAAGTCATGGGATTGACAAAGTCATTTGACAATAAATAGAGAGTTTGTGACAGCTGTCAGAATTCCCCTAGTAGAGATAGTTGTGCTGCACATCTGCTGCACTCAATTCTTTAGCTGTAGAATATTTACATCTACAGTGAATTCTTGTCAGATTAATTCCCTTTACACTAGGGAGTGGCAATTCTACACCTCAAAGAAAGGATTAATACTTATTAGATTTTATCTCAAAAGAGAACTGTCTTTTTTAAAAGACTTAATCTCATGGTTAATTTATGGGGTCCCTGTCTGAACCCTTCACCCCAGAAGAAGTTCTTCACATGCAAATAAAACTTACCTTTCCCCTTCCTACCACCCGCGTTTCTGCTTTGTGCTGAGCTGATTTCATAACCAATATTCAACAAATAAGCTAAAAAAAATACGACACCATTAAAGGACTAAGGAAATAGATATCATCAACACTCTATTTCTCAAAAGAAAAGACAACATGACATGCCAGATAGACATGCAGATGAGAAAAATCAGGCCTTTTAGCATACCTGTGAAGCTACATTGCGGTACATACTACATACCGTACTTATGGTAACGTGTCAGATGAGTCCTGGAAGGTGAAGGTTGGGTAGGAAATGTGAATCCTAATGTTC
This sequence comes from Machaerirhynchus nigripectus, assembly GCA_013397975.1. Lineage (NCBI taxonomy): Eukaryota > Metazoa > Chordata > Aves > Passeriformes > Dicruridae > Machaerirhynchus > Machaerirhynchus nigripectus. The sequence goes on from VZRQ01010876.1 coordinate 679,769, forward strand.
TTTTCCCCAAAGTAGCAAATCAAGTGTGAAATGATATTTTCCACACTGGTGATCTAAAGTTTAATTTACAAGGAAAGTAGACTCTATGTGCCTCAGCCTCATACGATTTCCCAACTATATATCAAATTGCTCTCATAATATCTTTGCTAATTAAGTACTTAGAGAATTATCTGTGTTTATTGATTTTGATAAGATTCAAGATGACAGATTACTACATGTTCTGGAATATTCTGATGACTCAAAATATACCCACCATATTTAGGAAAATCTGTACTGAGCATAGAAAGAGCAATATGAATAAACCATATAATATCACATAATATGTGTTGTGTTCAATTTCAACAAAAATATAGAGTAGGTATTGAATCAAAAATTTAGGAGATACTGAGAAGAGTGCCAAAATTAGTGAAATGATACATGAATAGCAAAAGTTGTATGGAAAAAAGAAGAAGCTATTGAAAAGTAAGAAACGTAAAAAACCTCAAGTCAGTTTAAATCTAAACTGTCAAGATCTGTGCCAAAGTGACCAAGTAACAGACCACATAATAGATGCCTATGGTGCAAGAGTTTGATAATACAGAGAATAGAAGTGGAAGAAGTAATAAATGGAAAGATGTTTATCTAAAAAAATATTTTTGCCAGATTCTGGAAGCGGGTTTGGGATAGATTCTTTAACTTCTTCATCCATTTGTAACTAATGAAATACTACATGGCAAAAAAAGCATGTGGGAAAAGATATGCAACAGTGCTGCCATAAAAGCAGTGCTACTTGAAGTGCTAGATGACTATTAACATTTATTATGTGAATGATTGCATTTCAGTATTTTAATTTTCATAAACAAAACAAGGAAGTGGAGACAGAACAACAGATATATCAGAAATTTTGCAGAACAGAGTGCTATACAAGAGACAGCAGATGAATTAACACTTTTCAGGGTAATAAATCAGTGGCTTCCTGCAGTGGATTGACCCTGTCTGGCACCTAAAAACGCATCTATGGATAGGGGGCAGAAGATGGTCAGAGGGCTGGATCACTTTTCCTGTGAAGACATGCTGAGACAGTTGGTGTTTCAACTCTCTAGAGAATAGAAAGCCCCAGGCAGACCTTCTATCAGTCTTCCAGTACCTTAAGGAGGCTACAAGAGACCTGGAGAGGGACTTTTTACAAGGGCAAGTAGCGACAGCACAAGGCTTTAGAGCTTTAAAATGAAAGAAGGTATACTTAGATTAGCCATTAGGAAGAAAATCCTTTTTGTGAGGGTGATGAAGCATGGAACAGGTTGCCCAGAGGAGTTGTGAATGCCTCACGTCTGGCAGTATTGAAGATAGGACTTTGAGCAGCCTGGTCTAATGGAAGGTGTCCCTGGCCATGGCAGGGGGAACTAGATGATTTTAAGGTCTTTTCCAACCAAAACCATTCTATGATTCTATTATTTCATGATTCTTTGATTTTATTTCTGGTATCGTATCAAGACTGTCTTAGTCATAAATCCCAAACACAGCACCATCTAGGCTCCTGTGAAGGAAATTAACTCTTTCCCAGACAGACACAGAATAATCTCCAAATCTTATTCTGCATCATTAACCTCATGCTGAGCAACACAAACTGAGGAGATATGGGTTTTGGGGTGTAAAATGTTGTTCAGAGACTAGCTGGGCATCAGTCTTCTTGTTGAAGATGATGACTGAATTTGCATTGTTTTATTTTGATGGGTTTTTTCCTTCCTCTTCCCTCCGTTTTTGGAATGATGTTTTTCTCAACCCAGAAGTTCCCTCACTTTTTTTCTTTTTCTCTCCCCCATCTCTTGAAGGATCTGAAGTGAGCAAGGGGCTGTGTAGTGCTCATCTTCTGGCTGCTGTCAGCCCACTACACCCTTTATTCACAGGCCTCATTTCAGATAGAGTTGAAAATTAGCTGTAAGATTGGATGAACAGTTGAATGACAGAGCTGGAATTATTTTCTTTTCACCCTAGATAGTAACTTTATTGTTATGATCCATGTTTTTGTTATTCAAATATGAGTTACTGAGAATGTAATACTTTACTATTTTAGAAGAAGTTCATAATGCAGTTAGGATCTTCCTTATCAAGAAAACATCTCACCAGGAATACATAATTCTGATCGTTCATCATACTATGAAATTTATCACATTTAGTCTTGTGTGACATTTCGTTTACAGTTTTGCTGAAGCTTATTGAGCACTCATCATTTTCAGAAATCATGCTTTAGCCCATTGCTAAATTACTCAGTCCTTGGCATGAGTACATCATCTTGACCCTTTGTCATTTGTAAGGAAAGAACCGTGAGGCATTTGCCATGAGGGAATGCTGATCAGAAAAAAAGATCCCTTTAATCTCAGATAGGCAGTTTGTTAACATTCATTGTACACCGAAAACTCTAATAAAAAGTTTCAGCTTAGAATGATGCTGGATGAACCTTGTGGTTGAGGGGATTTGTCTTTATACAGATGTTCCCTACAGAAAAGAGAAATGAGAGATCTAACCCTTCTGTTCACTCCATGTCACCGTATGTCTATTTCTCAGTGAACAGATGAAAGACAGAGTACCCTGGTATTGGGTATTATGATTAATAGAAACAAATAAACACAGTAATAAATAATGCTACCACAGCAATTTTGTGCTATATTCCTAGCTCCATCTCTTCATTTCATTTGACACAGTGACAATCCTTGAAGCCACAAGTCTTAACTATCAGTCATAGGAAAGAGGCTCTCTGAAATAGCCAATTTGCACAGACCTGGGAAAATATATCAGTGCAAGAGTTGGGAGGTAGACAGAAATCATGACATGAAAATTAGCCTTCTAGACTAGCTGCTCCTTGTGGGTTGCTAGTGAGGTATTGGAAAGAACCACAGTAAAGACAGTGACTTGTTTACAGTTCCCAAGTTCTGCTGTATTCATGAGACATGAGGGCAAAAACCAGTGATATTTCTGCTAAGGGCATATTACAACCATGAGCCAGTGACTATAGCTGCTCTTATGCCACAGAGAGGTGCCCAAAGCACATATGGTGGAATATGTCAATTTTTGATGGGAATGAGGGTTAGATTGCACTTTACAATTCAGTAGTGCTGGGGAGCTTAAAATAAGAGAAATTTTTAAACCTTCACCTCTGAGATGTTATGGCTAATTTAAGGGTCCACAAAACAGAAGTTTAGGTGTTTTGCCCAGTAAAATTAATGAAATATGTAACATTGTTACCAAAATCTCTCTGGGCACTCAATCTACTCCTCATGCACAATTTAAATCTTACCTTTCAGGATAGCACATTAACAAAAAAAAAAAAGCACTCAGAAATGGCTTTGAAGTGTATATTATCTGTCTTTTTGTTATGTATAAAATATAGTGTCTCTTGTCTTAAAACAATTGAAAAATATTTAAGCAAGGAAAATGCTTTCTAAGAAAAACATCGATACCATATATACTTGTTTTAAGCCTTTTATTTAACATTGAGTAAACATAACACACATTAAAATAAGCACAGCATTCAACTTTATTTTCTCCCTCTTTCAATGTATTGATTTCATTTTAAAGCATGTGCGATTTAATTCTATGATTCTGTTTTGGTCTCCTCACTTCAAGAAAGAAGGCTGGACTGTGTCCAGAGAAAGGCAGCAGAGCCCATGAAGGATCTAGATCACAAGCCTTATGAGGAGCAGCTGAGGAACTTTGTGGTTGTATAACCCGGAGAAAAGGATTCTGAATGGTGTGCATATGTCTCTTCTTTTAATCCTTGTTCGAAATGCTATTTTAAAAATAATTTCCGTAGCTGTTACTCTAGGGAACGATATTAAAAATTAACAGCCAAAATGTTGTATCATGAAAGGACAAAGAAAACATTCTAGATGAGCAAACCTTAAAATCTTAAAAGTTTTTATGACTGATTGGAAACATGCTTTATTACTCAGACACAGAGAGAAAGAAAGAAAAAGCAGTAAATATCCCTACAAAAAATTTAAAAGGAAAATCCTTGGTTTTTTAAAATTCATTTTTGCAAGTTACAACATTGCCTTCAACCCTATAAGGATGTATTTACTGATTCATCAAACCTCAGATGAAAATCAAGACGAAAAATGTAATGAGTGACTTACACCATTGTATACATAATTTTGAAATTCAATTTCTCTCAGCTAGTGAGAGTTTTGATGATATAAGGACAGAGAGATGTCATTGATGAAAAATGACTACACAGGATCACATACAAAATTTTGAGGAGCTTTCATGCATGTTGTAAGTTAAGAACAGTATTTTTAAGCATCCAGTGTTTCTGACTTCCTGATTATATAGCTGCCTCTGAATACTGTTAACTACCATGCATTGAAGGACATTCTCTGTTCGATTTTGGGCTATATTTCAACTATGCAAAAAGAAAACTATAGCATCTCAGATGAGGACTGAAACCATCATCACAGCACAACCTGTTGAGACTTTCAAAGTTGTAAACCTCTTGTATCTGGAAATAGATGAATTCTAACAGACTTTCAAGGCAAAGTTGTTCAGTTGAGATCACCTTCACCAGTGGTACAAACTAAGAGTTTGACTTTGCTTTAACAGATTCATCTAGAAGGCAGCATCTTTGCTATGCTGTATTGTGAGAAAGCCTCCAGGCCATTTCAGAAAATCAAACAGGGTTGACATGTGGGTATAATGATGCATGGTTTCTGTCAGCTTTCATTGGGGTGTCTGAGCAGATTGCCTCTTCCAGCTGGGCAAACAGTGACCTCTTGAGCCACTGAAGTTAATTTTGACAAGAACTGTGCATCAGAGGCCTGAAATGTCACGCTTCATAGTCTAATATATTAATATAAAATGAAAGAGATGGGGATTTAGAGTAATATACCACATGATGAACTGCAACAGCTCAAGGATGAATAGGTCGTCCATTTATACACTGACCTGCACAAAATTTTATTTATATGAGATGCAAGTTTTCATTGCTTTTTAAAATGAGATAAGAATACATATATTCCTTGATTGCAACATAATCTCATCTGTTAAAAAAACCCCATCAAACAAAACAATCCCACTCACCCCAGGCTTACGTACATGATGGAAACTGTGGGGAAATAAACTAATCAACATTATCAGGAGACACCATTTTTTGTATGTCCATTTTGGGTGCATAGCTTAGGAATAAATACACAAAAGGTCTGATCTGATGTCTAACAGTGTCAAAACTTATTTCTGGAGAATCATTGGTTGTGGCCTTTGATATCTTTCTTGAAAGTTTTTTAATGTTGTCAGAAAGACCTTCCATCCTTGGAAGTGTCTTTTGGGTGGTTGGGAAATTCACAATACTCTGTACATCACAATTCAAGCCACTGTTTACACCTATACAGGTTTCCTTAGCAGAGCAGTGAACCTCCCGTGCTTTGTGGTGTGAGTAGTTGCCTCACATGCATGATTTTTGTAGCTCTCACATACTGTCTGTGAGATATGAGTTCTGACCATGTTGAAATCTGCAGAAATTCTGCCACATTTTCACAGTTCTGCCTTATGCTAAATGCTATGAAAGTCATTTGGGGCTGTTGCTGTCTGGAGTCCAGTCCTAATCATCTTTAATTAAAGATAATCTGTTAAAACTCAGTTTGGCAAAGTCGTGAGTAACTTCCTTAGCTATTCCTTCATTCTGAAAGAGCAGGAGGTCTCCATTTTACTGTTTGTTACCACTTCTGGCATTTATTCTTTGACTGTTCAAGCCTCTTTCAAATACCACAGATGCCGTAATAAATTTTCTGTTGGGGAATCAAAAAATCTATTTAAACTTGTCTGGATAAGGATGAATTTCTGCTGCTATAACTGCTCGCAAAAACACGCCCAAAAAACCACCAAATAGCATCAACAAAAAAACCCCACAAACAAAAAAACAAGACAAAAAGAAGTTATGAATGCCATGTACAGATATCTGCTATTTTAGTAACCTGCATTTAATGATGCTTGTCTATTTAATTAGTAAGTAGTTCTAAAGACAGAAGCCTGTGCTGATATTTCTCAGCTGTGCACATGAGGTGTGTTAGTACTAAATATGGCACAGTGGTTTGTAGTGATTATCTGTGGAAAGACTGCAGTATTTTGTGAAAATTTAACATTTCCTTCAAAGGAGGACACATCATAAATCTAAAATAGATCAGTAAAGATATGTGACTTTGAATCAGACCAGTAATGGCCTTCCTAGTCCTCAAAGACCAGGTAGATCTTTTTCCTTCTCAGCAACTGATGGGCAAAACTTGTTTCCCAAATGACAAATAAAATTTACAGGATGTCCCACAGCACACAGAACTGACAAATAACAGGTGTTTGTTTTCAAGGGCAATCTTAGATTGCAATACAAGCCTGCACCACTTGAGATCTAATACCTTCTTCTTCCCTGCTTGGAAACTGAAAACAGTCCAATCATCTGTAGAAGTCAGAAGCAGTTTATTATTAGAGAAGCTACCAGTTGAGAGAAAGGATGTTAAGAGAATGGAAGAAAACTTGAATAGTTTTACGGGGTTTTCATGTTAGATTTTTTTACAAAATTTACATTGTATAAAACATGCTTTTAAATCTGTTTCTCTAATAGCTGTCTTGTTTTTTTCTATCAGTATTTTAAAGAGTTATATGTGTCGCTTAAACACTTATGTGTAGTTTCTCCAAATCAAGTTGCAATTCTCATGATCACATATGCAAAAATTGAATTTTACCATAATCTGCTCAATGTTTTCAGCAAAAAGTTATTCCAAGATCCTTTAGTACCACATTCATGGAGTAGCAATTGCAATTAACAGAAATCTGTATTCTGTAGACAAGAACAGAGCTAAACAAGTGAAAAGATGTTTCATTTTTCTAATGGGTCCTCCAGCGACTGAATCCAGAATGTCACCAAAACAGACACTTTCTTCTTGTTTTGCTGTTGATGAGTATAAGACACAATTGTTACCTTTCCCTGGGCTTAGAATTAAAAGCCAAACGTGGCTAGAAGGGAAAAAAGGGTTTTACCTCAGTATTTATTTAAGGATCCTCAGGTGCACCACATCCACGCAGAATGCACTGAAATGCACCCCAGAATGCACACCGAAAATGCTCACCCAAAAGTGCTCCCCCCACCTGAAAATGCTCACCCACGATGATTCACGTATACAGTTACAGACCTTGCAAATCAGCACATCTATCCAAGATTCCCCAGTGAGAGGCTCAAGAGAAGCCCTCCTCCTGAGGAACCTTCCCCCTGGATGGGCTTATCTCGGTTTACAGGATGTGTTCTGGAGAGGACCTTGTGTCTGGGGCTTTCTGACCCCCAACTGTGAAGTTTCCAAGCTGTTTGGTCTCTTGGCTTATGGAACTTTGGGTCTAAGCTGGTTATTGGACTTAGGGAATTACAAGTGTGTGGGTTAAATGCACTAAGGATACATGAAAGCTGTATAAAAGGGTATATGAAAGGGTATATAAGAGGGGTATATGAAAAAGCAAAAAATCATCATGGCTTCATAACAATAGCTGAACATAAAATATTAACAATTTAAATTTCTACCTTCATTTTTTCTTAGAAAGATATATGTGAAGTAATTCTTTGCATTTTTTTCTCTTCTGCAAGATATCTTGAGATGTTAAGCTTTTTTTAAATTATTATTATTAAACCATTCACAATGGAACCTTTTGTATTTAATATGTTTTAAAGATACAAGGCAACATTTTTATATAGTTCACTTATCATTGTTGACATTGAAACATTGATGACAACTCTTTGAGTGTGACCATCCAGCCAATTCCTCATCCACTGAGTGGTTCATTCATCACATCCATGTCTCTCCTGTTTAGGGAAGAGGTTGTCATGTGGGACAGTGCCAAACGCTTCACACAAGTCCAGGAAGATATCAGTTGCTCTTGCCTTATCCAACAACACTCCAGCTCTTTGCAGAAGGCCACCAAAGTCTGTCAGGCACAAAAATTTCACTTCATCACATTGAAATTTTATCCAGATTCATATTAAGATTTATTATCTCTTCACAGCAAAAAAGAAAGCTAGTAGGAAATTATATTTGAAAGAGTGGTGCTACTGGTACAGTTTAAGTCAAATTTTGCTTAAGGATCTGGCAAGAAGCATAAATTCACCCAAATATGTTTGAATAATTTACAGCTATATCTTTCTGGTTTAGTCTTAATTATAACCTTCCTCTGTCAGTAACCCCACTGGAATTATGGAAGAAGAGAAGTACTAATCACATTAAGTGTGGCTGCCAGAAAATGTGGATGACTTCCCTCTGGAATACCCATCTCCTTAGATAAACATCTGAAGGATTTCCTTAAAATGCAGTTTTTCCAGTAGACAGCAATGACTTATTCAGAGCTAATGTAGGCTTAAATCTCCTCCCCTGGTCTATCCCCAGATAATTAATTAGCCTCTAATAATGGGAGTGTACCTCATGAATGAGATACTTGGGGACTTTGATAGGTTAATTATTGGATAATTGCAGCATACTAGTTCTGGAAGAAACCATTGTCATCTACTACATCAGTAGAGATTAAAGGGAAAGAGGAAAATGCATGCAGCTCATCATAGGTATTAATGAAATGTATTTTTTGCAACAACAGACTTTCATGGCTTCATAAATATCCTTGAAAATATCTGTCTTGAGAAATTCTTTTAAAGGTTTGCTTTAGCATATTTAATTATTTTTGGTTCATGAGAAGCTACTTTAAAAATTATTCCACTGATAAACACTGAGTTTTTCTTAATACAGCTCACACTTCTTAAAAAGCTTCATATCACTAAAATTCGTTAGTGGGTTTTTTTGAGTAAAAATATCCATGCCACAAAATCAACATCTTTATTACAAAAAAGATATTAGCATCTTTCTTGTAACAGAATTTGCAGTGAGAATAAATTTCTCCTTTTACTCATGTTTTAAAATCGAATTGAATTTTTACAATCCTTTACAAAAGTAGGAAAAACATGGTTTTATGTTCCTACCCCATGCAGCAGCCATATTTATTATAGCAAACTACTTCAGTTCAAAACAGGACCTGGTATTTGAAAATTTCTTGGGGCACTCTAGAGCATGAAGAAACCCATCTCATCTGTCTGGGGAATGTCTGCTTGTGATGTACAGAATGACTCTTTATTACATATATGCCTAACCATGTTGAAGCATGAAATTTAACTTTGCCTCATGCCATGTGGTTATACCATCTGCACAGGACAGGTATGGATTGATAGTAACACCATTTGGTATCTTCTTGCAACAACACCAGCCATAAGCTATGAACTCAGAGTATTTTTCTTGGGGAAAATGGGCTTGCCTGAAAATCAGATTTTTCTTTTTCTTATTATACAGGTTAAGTAGTTTCGAGAACTCTACCGATTCCAAAGTATCTTGGATAAAAATATTTTGGGGCTACCATGAATGCTGCTCTTTGTACACAGTATTTTATACATTACAAGATTTTATTGTCTTACAGGAACAATTAAAAAAATAAAAATCTTAGGAAAGTGCAATAACTATTCACAAATGCATAAGTTATAGAATAAATTATACAGTATCGGGTAATAACAGAGGCCTTTTTCTTTCATAAATGGACACATACATACATACAGAAACAGTAAAGGCTATAGAATGACACAAGTAAAATCTTCAGAAAGATGCAAAAAACCCTTCGTAATTATGTCTTAGAAATTAACTCTGTTATTACTCCATTTGTTTACCTGACACTACAAAACCTTTGGGCAGTCTTATACACATGGGATACACAAAGTTTAAATATTAGAAATGGGATAATCACTTCATATTCAGTAAGAAATCCTGAAGGTGAATTTCCAGAACGTGGATTTTATTAAAATTTTATTGAAACTTCAAGTACTGGTCTGAAGTCCTCAAAATTATTTTAACTTCTCAAATATGGACAGTATATTCCTTATTTGGAGATGCGTTTCTATTGAGCTAAGAGGAATGAATTAGAAAAGAACACAGTGAGATAGAGAATTAAGAAGAAAATTTTTTAAGGCAGGATATGCATCTCACATAATTATCTCCTTCCTAAATACTCTTCTGTCTCATTTAGAGAGTCCTGTGTAGTTTTTTCTGGGTTTTTGTTTTTGTTGAGGGAGAGGGGAGGCGGAGAAGAAAATAAAAAATCACTTTTCTTGTAAGCCATATAAATAAAACTCAAAATTTTAACAACAGGTTTTCTGGAACATATATGTCTGAATACATATATCAGAACAATTTTATACTATGTTTTTTTGCAATAAGAACATAGCAGGAAGGGAAGTACTACTGACAAAGACCCAAAGGTGCTCTTATTCCCTTTTATTCACAAGTATATAACGAAGTAGTAAGTACATTGAAATAAGGAAAATTTTAATTCTCCCTTGTATAGAGTGTAAGTGAGACTGGTACTGCAGCTTTTATTTCCTTTTTGGGTATGTTTTCAGAAAACTGGACAGTCCTGACTGGCAGTTAAGGTGAAATGGGCAAATTAGCATTTTCTGATGCAAAACTCTTCAATTGGAAATGACTTTTGACCAGCTCTTCAATAAGACTGCCTTAATTCCAAGCCCACTCACTGTATAGTAAAATTGATTTTTCCTATTCAATAACCTACCTGCAGTCAAGAGGCAATTAGGGCGTACCATATTCTTCATTGCTTTTCAAATTGTGAATCTTACTGTGGATCACTGAGGATATTGGCTAAGTGAGGGACAAACTACTATGAAGTGATTTTCAGAAAGTAATCCTCCCAAGGACTGGAACTAAAAATCCATTTTGGTGCTACAATTGAAAAGAGAATAAGCTTTTTTAATTTTCTGGAAGAAGTGCATTTACCTTTCAGTGATGACTGACATCCTCATGCAGAATCATGTAAAGATTTTTTCTTATATTTTCATATTTTGAAATTCATGACAAGTTCAGTGTTCCAGCTGAAGTCATGTTTTCTAACTATTGCACTGGAGAAAATACCAATGTGAACAACCAGGCCTACACTCAACACCAAACTTGCTGGCCTGCTTATAGTTAGTTCTTATGATTGTTAATAGCCTGCTATGCTTAGTGGGATTCACGTCATGAATTCTGAACTCGCAGAGCTGGCAATGCTAGGTAATGCATTCAAACTCCAGATGCAATGCCAAGAATCTTTTCAAATATTCAAAGCAGGCATCTTCGGTCAGTTTTATGGACCTTTGAACTTCCAAGCAGAGAACAGGAAATCAGTAAGCAGTGATCAGAGAATTCCCTTGTTAAAAAGAAATTTACTGCTGGTATGTAAGTTTTAGGTTGAGAATCCATCCCTCTCAGTTCCCAGCCAAAGTGAGCTTTTGCTGGACAGTGGGGAGCACTTTGTGCTGCTGAGGGGTCTTGTTTTTACCCATGCCAGATGTATGCCAGGATTTTGACAGAGCTTAAAGACTTTTATATATTAGGAAGGCAAAATATAACATTTCATTATGTCTTGGGGGTAAAAGAACCTTTCAAAAAGTCTTCTGAGAGAAATTAATCTTCTGTATGCTTTCAATGTATTATAGTTTATAAGCTACTAAATGGAAATACTGGAAGTAACTGATGTCTCATTTTCCTCAGTGCCACTTACTGCTACATGTGAATGGAAAATGGCCGTATAAAACTTATTTTCCTGTGGTTATTGAAGTATGGAGATGACATTTTAAAGATATGTCTTTAAGCTGTAGTCTCATTGTGCAAGCTATTACTTACATGGTCCTTATTGCCTCATCAAAGTATTTAGACTCAAGTTGAGGTACTGAAATATTTCTTGGCCAGAAGTACGAGAACTGCTGGGAAAATGAGACAAAGGTATGTCCCTTCAGTTGTCTTAAATAAAAGACTGGATCCATAAGGTTTTGACTTTAATTTTTAATGTTAAACCACCTACTGAAATCCTTACCCTTTTAGAAGACATGGAGAGCAAGTGCTGAATATTGAAAATATAGAAGCAAGGTGAGTTCACAACTGTGCCTTAACCAGCATGGATTTTGGGGAGAGGAGTGTGTTTCCAAAACTTCCCCAGAGCTTTTGGAATAACCTTCAGCTGTGGAATTAAATCTCCCAACATGTGCTTGTCTCTTGTCACTGCACAGGTCACTGGCTCTTGGTATGAACTGCTGACTTGTTTCCTTCAGGAGTTTCTGATTTTCCTGTCTTCACAGCAGCTAGGAATGAGCCTCATGTTTCTGGAGAATGAGGTTATACACCATAAACCTTCCGATACACATGATGTAGGGTTTCATAGTTGTGGTATACTTGCATAATGCTGCAAACTGGTAATATAGTGAGGTAAAGCTGGTTCTGTGTTATGCCAAATTTAAGGTTTTAAGAAGTACAAGCACCAAGTCCTCCTATGTTCTTTTACTATTGCCACAACACTGCAACACTAGAGTGCTTACTCTTCACTCTGGCTGATTTATTCTCTGCTGTGGTCAGCATGGGCCTTGTGACAAGTTCATCATATTCTGCGTTCAGTGCAGTCATGACATAACTTGGTATTTCTGTCCAGAAATACCTATGAACACACAAAGGTTGTATTGTTGCATTGCTACGATTCTCATTTTCATCAGAACTTTGCTGGTTTTCAGCATCAGGCTGAACTGCCTAGAGAAAAATATTCAAAAAGAGCTGAGGTGCTTGGAACTCCAGATCCTCTCTCATTCATACTTTTCCTTAAGATAATAATGCTACATATTTTATATATTATTAAATATTAAGTAACATGCAAAAATATGTTACATGGATTATTTTATCATGTGTGATTTTCCTCTGTTCCTCATTAACAATTACAAAGTTTCCTAGGTCCTGTGGAGCTGAGATGTTATCCATCAATATTTGAAGATGCTTGCATATACATTTTAATAGTTCATATCACTTGAGAAAACTTCTAAGAAAATTCTGGGGATTTATAATCCTAGATATGGTGGTTGGAAGCTGAGAGTATTGCTTTCACAGAGGATGGGACAATGTTACTTTCACAGCAGCAACAATCTTTGTGGATTGGCTCAACTGTGTCCTGCAGTGTAGAGTTTGCTGTACCTGGGTGTGTCTAGAAAGTGAAATGCTAAATTATATTTTTTCCCAATTCTTCTTCACCTGTTCATTCCCACTTCCCAAAACTGCAGTGCACACCAAGACTTATGTTCTTCTTTTAATGGCAAATGAAATTAAAATCTTACAGTCTCATGACATTTGTAGGGATAGCAAAAATTTTTTTGAATAGCAGAGGACAGTGGGGTCTGGAGACAGATGTGCCTTCCAAAAAAAGAACACTTTTTTCAAACCCATGATAGTTACTGCAGATCAGTTTGCCAGCAAAACCACAGAGGGGAAGTGATTCTGGCTCTGATATCAGCAGGGGGGAGGGTTTTCTCTGAACATTTTTCTTCTTCATCTTTTAACACATATATTGGCAAAATAATCAAAAGATCCAGTGGAGAAAAGGTTAGTGATTTTTCTTCCACTTGCTACTGAAATTTGGACCTAGTGACTGATTTCTGCCAATGAAACATCGGCTGTGGTTAAAAAAAAGCTACTTGTACTACTAACATGCCTCACATCAGAAAATACTCGGTTATTATTGCCTATTGCTGTTTGTCTTCTGGAGGGTTTTATTTCATATTGTTCAAAGGTCTGAGTGAAAAAAATAGGGATAAATATTAAATTGTAAAGTGTAAGTATGTATGGTATTTGAGAGCAAAATATTCAAGGAATCTATCAGAAAAGCAAGCAGCCAGTATATTCAGCTTAAACAATTTCTTGTGTGCTTTGGTGATTTTCAAGTCTAAGTTCATATGTGGGATATGAAAAAACTACTTGAAGTTTGCAACCACTATTCCTGTTATACAACTAGATTTCTGTTTCAGCATTTCTACTTATACTGGCTCTCAAAAAAATCAAATTCAATATAGTAGGAATCATTTTTGTAAAACCTTGAAATTCCAAATGTGAAGTCTAGGAAATAGGATTTTCCATATCACCCTTGTAAAGAATAGACTGCACATGATGTTGGATAACAGATTTAGGTATGAAATTGATCTGTCTGGTTATATTAGGCTGGTAAGTAAATAACCAGAATTCTATATTTAGGGAGCTTCTGTAGTTTATTGAGGGGAAAAAAGCATATCTTAATATGAAATGGTGATAGATGTGAGAACAGCAAAATGCTTATTGAATACTTTTATTTCATTAGTTAGAAAGATTAAAGAAACCACATTTCCTTGAATTTGTAGTTATGTTACTATAAAAACAACAGAAAATAGAGAGAAAAATATATTTGCTCATTCCATGAAATAGGCTTCACTCTACAAGACAGAACAAATACAGCCAAAATGTCATAGCAAGAAGTGAAATTAATAATAGTATTATGGAATCATGAAGAAATCTATTTTTAATAAGAAATATGTCCGATTCCCTTGATTTGAAAAAAAAGATTATATTTCTCTTGTGGTAGCTTTGTAAATTTCAATCTGATCCTCAAGAATAATCTTTTCTGGCCCTTTAGATAATTATTTAGTGTTTAATTTGATTCTGTCTTTCTTTGGTTGATGATCAAATCAGGGATCCTGTTTGCTTGTAAACTGCTTTATGTTCTGTGCAGTAAATGGGAAAGTAAAACCCAGAGTCTGTGGTGTATGAATGTGAGACTCACAAGCTGAGAGCAAAATGAATCTGTTTCTTGCAGAGTTAAGACAGTACTTACACACTCAGTGTGAGAATCTCTGTTCAGTCCTTGGCGCGCAGCCCGGCTGCAGGCCTGTAATAAATCCGTCGGCCTGACAGTTTGTTAGTTTCCTCAAGGTTTGCAGGTATGATTGTATTATTGTTCACTTCTATTTGTTTGAGGTTACTTTCACAGGAGGAAAATTTCAGGTAGACCTTTCTTGTCAGGAAGTTTGATGTTTTCTTTTCTTGTGCTGTTTCTGTCTGTCCAGTGATATGTATATAAATAATAAACTATTCTTTAAAATTTCCTAATTATCCCAGCTTAGGCTAAAGGATATTGGCATTTAAGGATTCTTTACCTTAAGAGCCCTACCCTACCAGTTAACTCTTTAGGGACAGGTATCTGCTGTTCACATTTCCTAGTCTAATGCTAGGACCTTATCTGAAAGACCTAAGTTAGCAACCCACCTGCCCTTACCACCTCAATGCATATTATTGGCATCTTTCGAAGACAACTGAATCATTCATCTTTTCCCATTACCTACAAAGTTTTGGTGTCTATTTTAAATGCAACAAGTGCATTGACCTCAGTCTTTGGGAAATCGAGTTCACAAAGACTATGACCAATGTATTATTTATGCTTAATAGTAACTCAACAGAACTGGTAACTATGAAAGATACGACCTCAGAATTTCAGCAGCTGATCAAATGCTTCATGTTGTACAGAAAAACCCCATAAATTTGAAAAACTTTAAATCCAATCAGGAAGAGAAACTGCTTTTCATATTTAATAATCCAAATAACTAAAGTTGTTGCAGATTTTTACAAGAACAGATCCTCCCAGTTCTAATATATTTTACCCATCAATCTTCTATTCGTGATCAATCTGAGTTTCTAAAGAACCTCTGCAGCAAATAGGATCACATCAAACCAGCTAAGCGTAGGCTGTAAAAGCATTCACTGTTGAAATGAACTTAGAAACTATGATCTAACATTTATACAGGAAAATTTCCAAGTACTAACCTACTGCAGTAAGAGTTTGCAGAGCAAAATATGTAAAATTCATAACAACCACAAGAAAAGCCTAGAACTGATAAATGGATGAAAATCCTTTAAACTCTGTAATCTTAAATGGCAGCTGTTTATGTAAAAGTCTGATTACTGAATTAAAGATTGGCTTCATTATTTCACTCATTTTCATACTTCTTTTATCTCATTAACCTTGCCAAAACTGCTCAAAAAAAAAAAAGGATTTTTCCTGGAGGTAATTGCACTGAGTTTGCTTCTGCTTGATCTCACTGACCTCACTTCTACCTATGAATTAATATTTGAGGAGGTAAGATACAATTATATTTATCTGAAATCATGGGACTAGTTATTTATATTGATGTTGATGTTGTCAGTGATACTAGCAGGCATTTTCCCAGCGACTAGTTATTGATGCAGCAGTAGGTGATCTGAACAGCTAAGTATTAGAGAGCATTCTTGGCTGACCACAGCAAGAAAAGTATCTCTATGTAGAGTACATTGACAGCGTCTTCCAAATTTCTGTTTATTCTCTTCATTCACTACTCGGTCTTTGTGTCTCCCAATTGCTGCTCAACATCAAGCTCCTAATCCCACCTCCAGGATTTTGTCTAAATTAAGAAATTCAGCTGGTTGCATTTATGTCTGCACTGGTTATACCTTCTCAGTTTTGATATTGTCCTCCTGGTTAACTTGATCTTGGACATGTGTCATCATGACAGACCAGCACCACACCAGGGCTGACCCTGATCACTATCTATGCACTGGATCCTGTCTCTAACATTCTAAGCCCACCCCAAAGCTCCTTGCTAGTGAGGGAATTGGTCATGCTTTAGATTAATTAAAAGCAGATCATAAGGAAAGGAAGGGCAGCCTTCCAGCTTTTTTCATGATAGCTCCTACCAGTGAAGGACATCATCTAGATTCCATCTGGATTCAGCCAGCTGAACTACTAGGAGGCGAGAGAGATGTGCTCAGGGCCACCACTGTTATTGCTTTCCTACCACTGATTCTGACCATATCTTCATACACACTTCATACATGACCATGTCTTTTGTAGGCCTATACAAATAAACAAAACCAGATTTATTTTTTTTACAGGGTGAGGTTTTAAGTGATATACAGGATATTTTGCTCTTGTTCTGTTTATATAAAGAAAGCAATCTTAGGTTATTTCCACCTGAAAAACCATCACTTGTATAACCTTGTGCCCTGTTATTATATATATTTGTCTTTACATAACAGTATTTGGGCATGCTAAGAGGTATTCCTGAAGTTTAACTATGCAACTGAATTCTGAAAATAAAACAAGTACTGCTGAAAGTTCCCGAGTAGTTTTGCCTAGAGTCTACATAACTAACAGACCACGTTGATTTGCTTTGCTGAGAAAGACCATGTTCAGAGGAGTCTTCTGGGCTCAGAAGAAGCTAAGAAAAATTAAGTGTTTGTGGGTTCTTATAACGTTGAAGAGCTAATGTGGTTTGGGTGTTTATGTCCTATTACTGCTGGTGATGTTATTGTGACAATTCATTTAATTTGACTGTAGAAATACAGTATGTAGTAAGTTAAAACATTTAGAAAAACAAAGCTGCTAATATTGCACATATCAGGAGTCACAGTTCTCATTTTCTTCAGCTATATTATGTTGTGCAAAAATCCTGTTTATCATGATTCTCTTGATTATAAGGGCTGTTGCCTACTTTTTCTCATGCAGGGACAAACATATTTTTTACCATACAGGGACATTTTTAAAAAGCACAGAAGAGATAACAGCAACTTTGTGCAATTGAAACACAAAGAGGAACAAAAATTTACAAGCTTTTTATTTTTGTTATTGGATGATCTCATTGCTGAAAAAACATAGAGCAGCATCTGGTCGCTTAATCAGATTAAAAATGTGTTAATCTTGCGACAGTAAAGTGCATCAGATGCTTCTGTAAATGTTTAGTCCCTTCTTGTTTCTCACTACTGAGATGCTTTCTTGATTAGGCCACTCAAACTTACTTGAAAAAAAAAAGAGATAGAGACATACAGAAGTAAGTCGGATGGAGAGCACAATGTCACAGGATTTGTACAGACACAAGTTTGTCCAAACCAAGCTGAAGATAGCGTGATGACTCTAGGATAGCAAAGGCCCATACTGTTATTGTGAAAAGCAAGAGTAACATGAATAGCACAGGAGGGTTCCAGGATGGCAGAGCAGATGTCCTCTTCAGGCTATTAATGAGGTGGGTTCCTCTTTGCTTTAAAACTAACAATCCAAGTGTTTTCTAAGTCATGGGGTTATTTTTCTTCAAGAACTTCGTATTTGGCCTCGTTTTGGTTGCTGGTTTTTTGTTTGTTTGTTTAAATAGGAGACTTTAAAAGACTTGCAAAGTTTTCAAGTTCAGTCATTAAACTCTTAGACAATGATTTAGATTAATCTTAGAAATAATTTTCTTGTTATTTTTTTTTTGTCTTGATGCTCCTACAGAAAGGCTGCTATCAGTGATTTGTTATTTTAGAAAATCTTCTAATTTCTAGTTTAAATATAATAATAGCCAGTAATTTATCCTTTAAGATCACATTGTGATTCCCCCTTTCCTTCCTCTTCTTCTCTCCTTTTTTAATAGCCATATCCTTTGAATATATAGGACAAAAACTTTTACCTTCTTTGGCATGATATTATTTATTCCACCATCATACCAAATTTCTTGGTATATAGGTATGCACAGGAAAAAGAACTTTACATTTTAAATATTTTAATTTATTTATTTGTTAGATGGATAAGATCTCACCAGAACTACTTACGGTAAAGTGAACGATTTTCCACTGAAAAATTTACTGGTGTCTTGTGCTGCAAGCTATGGCTGGTATGCTACGCTATCTATTCTGAGACAACATTTACCATTTCCATACTGAATCATTTTTAGTTTAATAATCTATCATAAGATGACGGAAAAAAAAGAATCTTTTTACACTAGTCAGTTCCAATAATAGGCTTGTAGCTCAATTTGTTATTAATCCCCAAGGACATGATCTTGCCCTCTATAATTTATCTGATTTTGTATTACTCTGGTCATCATATTTTTGTGGCTCTTCATGCATGATATCTTAATATCCTTCCAAATTACTTCCATGCTTACATTATCAAAAACTTCCTGGGCTACTGCAGGTTAATACGAATTACTGCTACTTTTAGGAAGTCAAAGTTTGATTTTTCATTGATTGTGGCTCAAAGAAGAAATAGAATAAAGAAACACTGAGATAAAGAAGAAACAAATGGAAAGTCCTCTTCTTTTACAATAATGGAGATTATTGTTAAGTAGCTGTGAATTACTATTTGCAACTGACCCATGAAGGGTCTAACTCTTCCCTGTGTGAACTGCGACTTGGTAAATTTTGGGTTCTTGTGACAAAAGTGCTTGTTGTGACATGAAGCCACCTTTTAACCATAGCATTTAAATGAAAAGTTTCCAAAAGTGTCCAGAATTATTAAATATGCATAACACAATGGCAATATGAGGATTTTAGAATAATGACTGAGCTCTGAAGAAAAGGGAAGTATAGTAATCCATACTTTGTTTGATCATAATTGAAAGCCAGGAGGTTAGAGATGAAACAGAGACACTTCCATTGCCATTGACAGTTCCAGTGACTAGCTACTGACAATCATTTATTTATTTATTAAGCTCATTAATTATTGAGTCATTCTGAGTGCAATATCTTGCAACACCTTTCATGTACAAAGCTAGATAAATCAATGGTCTCTTAAAAGAACTGCTAATTTGCAAATTATATTACTGAGACTTCTGTGGTGAGAGAATTATTTGTGATTTTCATTAGTGTTTCTTAATCAACAGCTGTTTAGCTTTTTATTTATTATTTTTTATTTTTTTATTAACACGACACTTCATTATTATCTTATTAAATCATACGAAAACTGTTCCAAAGTTATATGACGTTTTTCAATCTAAACATCTTGTTATTATTTCTATTCAAATGGGTTAAAATTAATTTTTATTAGCAAATATACTACTAAATATACTGTTTGTGTTTTTACTGCAAAAGAATATTTGACAGGAGAGAAAACAAAACCCCAATGCCTTTGACACATACACTGTAGTTTTTATGTCATAAAAATGAAATAATAATTCCCAATGGTACTTAAATATACCAGGTATATATTTCAATCAGAAACTCTTAATATGTTGCAAGTTCAAGTGGTGTTGTTTTGTTTTTTCAAAAAACTGTCAAGAAGGATCAAAATTCCCAAATAAGAAAACTTCCTTTTCTTTTGACTTGTTTTAGGGGTTTCTTCCCTTATTCTTTGACAGTAGAAACTTACAATTGATGTAATAGCATTTAGATGTTTGTTTATATTAGGCTGCTATTTAGGATAGGTGATACAGATATCAATTGTTTCAGTGGTAGTTTAGTGGCTCCCCTGGCAAAATAAGTTTGTTGTGCATTTCATTGTCAATCTCTTCTAAAATTTCCAATTCTGTGTAGTAGTTCTATTTACACCGACCCCTTATTTTAACATCTGTTATTACATAGCAACTGTTCTTTTCTTGCTAAAGGCAATCATGAACAGCCTGGACAGCAAATTCTGATTCTTCATATATGCAATTGTTACTGTTCAGTTTCATCATTCATTCCAAAGCCAAGCATAAGAGTCTTAAAGTCTCAGAGAAGATTATTCCAGGTTGTAAAAAGGTTCAGGCTTATTTTTTATCCTTCCACTATCCTTCTAATCCTCCTAGTATTTTATTTTATATTCTTCCCACTATTTATATGCAATCTTTTATTTCAAGATAAAATACTTTATTTCAGGGAAAAAAATAAATCACCTGTAAGCAAGATACTAAACCTCTACACATGCTTAAGTTTTCTCAGCTTTCCAAGATGAAGTGATAGATGGAGCTTGTGGGTTTACGCAAGGTTGTTTCCAAAGACTAGATTATAATAACATTGCTCAAGAAGAACATAAAAGAAGTTGCCCAGACAGTACTGAATTTATGTTCAAATTTATTTTTCAAAAATTATAACTGTGGCAAAGAAAAAAATGATCCTTGAACATGATTGTGAAAATTGAGGAATCAATCAATTAATTTTTTAAATAAATTATTTCCCCTTGTTTATTAGAATATCGACTAACAGTTTATAAGAGTAAGATGCCTTCGTGTGGCATCCTGTGGAAACCACAAGAAAAATTTCCCTATCACATTTTAGAGCTTTTTGCTTTTTTGACACCTTCTTTTCATGATGTCCACAGGTGAGTGATGAACATCTGTGAATCCAGATGTACAAGGCCAGCTAGCATGTGTTTAAATGTTAATTTGAACTTGGGCTTTCAGATGGTGATATTGCCACTTAAATATCACACAGTGGACCCTTAAGTCTTTGAAATATATTCTGAGAAATCCAGAATTTTAACTTCTGCTTTTATTTTAGTCAGTGTTTCTTTGTTTAACACTATGCCTACGGAATAGTCTGAGAATTATTTGAAAGAAATTGCAGTGGTTATATTTTGTACTGTCACTTCTATAAGTTGCTTCAGATCCCCCCAGTAATTCAGGAGCACAAGAAATAAGACTTAATTGAATGCATCTGTTCATTCTTGTTATAAATGGCCCTAAAATGGAAAGCTTTAAAGCTCCTTATCATCTTTATATGCAAATATCATATCAAATATCAGCATACAGATTATGAGCTGGACAATATTAATCAATATTTCAAAAATTATCTATGTGGCAAGAATTTATTTTAATTCCTGTTCTTTCTAAAACACTAAAGGAAATGTCCTTTAGGTATAGTATGTCCTTATGAAGAACATCACACTGAGACATCCATCTTGCATCTTGCATAAATATCCAGAATCACAGCTAGGTTCTCTGGAGTCTTCTGTCCAAAATTTCGGCAGTGTTCACAGCTTTTTAAGATAGAGATTCCTGTCTTTATATATTCGTGCCCATGTGTGTGTACATGACAAAGGTGAATGCTTAACTTGATCATAAACCTTCAGTATGTCATGCTGGCTCCATAGAATATAGTAGTTAACCAGAACGATCTAAGTAAGAATTAAGAAGATAAAAATGAATAGTTTTGGAGTAGAGAATGAACATACATACACAAGGGGGATTTCCTTTGAATAACTGCAGTATCAAACTGGGTAAAAAGGCTACACTGCAGTAAATAAACTGTAAAGCACAAAGGGCAAACACAAACTACAAATGATTATTGAAACTAGTCAATCATACAGAGATATGTGCATGGCGAGAGTTAAAAAATTTATTTCCTAAGTCTGAAGCAAGTCTGCCTTGGTAGACAATTATAATTTGACACTTCTTTAATTTGAATATATATCAGTTGAGCTCAAAGGATATCACTTGAACTCATATGAGCATGAATCACTTGTGTAGATTACATTTAATTCAGTGTTCTGATTTAACAGAAATGCTATTATTTGTGCACATAACTCCATCATTCTGCTTGAAGCAGCTGTCTGATGAATGACCTTTACTAAATTACTTTTTAGAACTTTGAACTGTTGTATTGCCCTTAAGATGTATTGTAATAATATGATTACCTGTCTTATTTTAATTCAATTTTATATTGTTGAGTATTACTTATTCATATATCTACAAACACACTCAGTATTTTAATATTCCTAATAGATGAAAAAATTAGTTCATCCATTTATTGCTTTTTTAAAAAAATCAGTCCATCAGTCTATAAATAAAGAATGCTGAATTAAATTTTTTCATGGTTATCTCATGCTTTATGGTTAATTACAACCAATGCACGAAAGTTTTCTTGGGTGTGAGTCCACACTGAAAAAGTCAGGAATCATGCTGAGATAAAGCATAGAGACCAACAAGTACTAAAAAATATATTATTTAATGAATTGTTAATTTAAGATTGTTCTATCTCCTCTTTCTGTTTTAGGAGTTATTTTTTTTTTCCCTTTTGCTCAAATTGATTTCAGATTCAGTTCTTCAGTATTTATTTCCCTTACAAATTCAAAGGCATGGTTAAAAGGATTCAATAAATGTCTGATCCTCTGCCATAGTCTCATTTCTCATTTCACTCCAGTAACAGTTTCAGTCAGAACAGCTGCAACCTACTGCAAACACACCATGGAGAGGGAGCTTGTAACTTGCTTTTGAAAGCTGGCAAAAAAGCAGTGTAACCACATGACAGAAAAGATAAGCACTGAGAAGAGAGCTAATACATGTGGAGTCTGTAAAAAAGGATAAAGTTTGAATTTGAAATGCATATTGCAAATATTGTCCAATAGTGAACACTTTTTTTGTGTGTGTATTTAAATACTGCAGGAATTAATTGCTCTTGGGAGTGAGGAAGACAACTGGTGGATTAAGGTGAGGTAGTAGTAAAAGATTTAATACTTACGAGTTGATAAAGTGAGAATTAAAATTTATTTTACAGTTGTACAATACTAGAAGGATTTTAAGTATAATTATAATTTAAAGATTTCCAAAATTGCTCATGCATGATGACATCTATCTAAGACAAAACTGTATTTTTTCTGGCTGTTCAACTAGTATTGGATAAAAACATAATTAATCCAATACAGTGTCCTAAAAGGAATGTTTCAGCAGAGTTTCAAACTGGAATCTAAATAAATTCTAATTCTAGGAGCCTACAGCCAGTGCTCATCAAATCCTTGTTATAATGCCAAGAGCTTTAAATGATGCATTCTATTAATGGCTAGTTTTAAGTTATAAATTTAGTAGTTTTAAAACTTTGATATTTTTACAAAGTTTGACACCACAAATAAGTCACGACAGTCTTCCAATTTATGTGTATATGATTATATTTACATTGCATAAATATTTGTATTTAAATTTGTATGTTGCTAAGTATTTTTAACAAGTTCATTACAAATTTAGTATTTTTGCTGTTTCTCATGCATGACAATTTCTCTTAACAGAATTACTAAAATTTCTAAGCAACAAAACTTTTGACACAAAATGACTGATCACTTAACAGCATATATTTTAAGAAACATACTTTGATGCTAAAATTTCTTATACTCTTATATTAACAAAAAACCCAGCCAGCATTTCTCTAATTACTAAAACAATTAAGAAGCTTAATAAATCTCAGGAACATACTGTAAGTTATTCTAGATAACCTTCATATTTGCACTGCCTGAAAACTGCATCATACACATTCCCATTAGTTTTACAGTGCAAATAATGAAGGAGACTAATTCTTTATCAGCCCCTTCACTAACATTAGTATGACACAATGGCTATCTAAAAAGATCTCCTGTTGAGCAGTCAGGACATTCCGTGTTCCTTATTGCACAGCTTCTTAAGACCAACTCTATTTATTTTAATAACTGCATCTTTGTAATTTTGTTCATAAATATATTTCTAGTCAGCAATTCATGTCCCACAGATTTATCTGGTTATTAAAAACTCATTCAGTTCTGCCCAGACTGAAATGTGTCTATTGGTACCATCACCTAAGTAAAATTTTCCCCACACATATCACTACTTTTGATTACAGTAATGTTTATGTCGGTGTCATGACTCCAGATTGCACTTTGAGAATTTATTCTTCCTTATAGAAAAGCTAACTACATTATGGATTATGGAAGACTGAAAATATTACAAAGCTTAATAAACCTCAAATGAAAAAAATGTTTTATATTGCATTATTTTTCTTTAGTGGCTCAGTGATGTTAACTGTTACTGTGGAGACATCAAATCTTTCACTCAGAATGAAAATGGCATTGTTAATAACATTAATTCCATCCTCCTACAGGAGTTTCTTAGAAAAATCTTTAAGCAGCATAATCATGAAAAATAATCCTCAAGACGAGAAGATGAATATTGATTATTTTGTCTAAAGACTGATTAAAAATATTTCATCTCTCTTCACTCACATTTTTTGCTATATGGCTACATTAGCTGTGCGTAGGTTTACAGAAGTAATGAAGTTAGCTGTCTTCTAACCTTTCTTACCAGGTAGAGTGGGGTGGGAAGAGGGGCAAAGGTCATGCAACCAGAGCCACTAAAAAGCTGAGGAATATTTTTTGAGACATATAATCCTATCAGAAATATTTTATTTTTAGCATGTTCTAAACTACTGCTCCGCTCTGGGTGTAGCCATTTATCTGATCCTTTTTAAGGAGGTGAAAAAGGAAAACCAAAAGAGCACATCAAGCCATCAGTGAGTCTAAGGGTGCACAATGAAATGCAATATTCTTTTCTTACCTCTGAAGACAACAGTCTCAGGCAATGGAAAATGAAACTTGGTCATGGTTTCCTGCCAGAACTCTGCTATTCTAAAATCCCGTCCTCTCCAGGGACCTGTATCAGATAACCAGAAGGAAACAGCATGCAAGGAAAGAGGATCATAGGGTTCCATTTCCCCTGTTAAGGTGAACCACTGCAAGTTTTGATGAACCCAAGTTTTTCAAGAGTTAGCTCTGGCAATGTTGTTAAGTTCCTGATACTGTAAAAGCCTTATTCCCTCACTGTAGAATATGATTGTCATAAGTTGCATATGCTCAAATGTTTGAAGTTCCCAGTTTTTCCCAGAACAAAGGGACTCTGAGGATAAATCTGTTACATTTAAAAACCAAGTTGGTCAAAAATTCCATTCACTGAATGGATTATTTTATCACTATTTCAATGTAACTCTAGTGAATTTTGGCAATTATGGTGTTAATAGAATGCAAATATTTTTCAACAAAAGCATATTGTTAAAGAGAATAGTTTTGAATACATTTTGCAGTTTTCAGTTCACTCCTAATTCCTAAAATTTGAGGACGAATACTGTGGTTAATAAGTAGCTACTTTAAAGAAGATAGCTCACTTTGGAAAGCCTTTTAGAACCCTACACATAGGTATATTACTATAGTACCCAAAAGTAGGTAATTTATAGCAAAATGTTGACGAACAGTTCTAACTGTATTGTTATTACATGAAACCATGTAATTCATACCAAATCATAATCCTTCACTGACTTTGACATGTTTGTCATATTCAGCAGTTCTGTTGTTCACTCTGTAAAATCTCTGATGGATCGCAGTAAGAAATGAAACTCATACATCAAGATCTAATTCAATACAAGGTTTGCTATTACATGAACATCATAACTTGAAGCATACAAAGCAGCCTGCATGATTTTTTCACCATTTCTTGCAAAGCAGTTAATCTCCTTTATACAAAACCAAATCACAACCTGTGTTTCTGAATGACTCCACACATGTAGGCACAAATCAGACATAAAAAAAAACCAAACTAAAATTGTCATTTAATGTTGCTCTTTCAAAGAAAAGCATCAGAACAAAGTTTAAGTGATTCTTTAACTCACCACTTTAAAGTGAATTTGGGTAGTAGTAAATTTTTACTGTCTGAAATACAGTCCTACAAACTAAGCTGACATTCAATTTAAAAGCTGAAAGAAATAAACAGATGGAGTTCTTATTATAACTTTCAGCAGAACTTATGAAATATGCTGCAATATTTAACCCATGACAAAAATTTTGGGAGTCAAATAATTTGGCTGAAGAGAAACTTAATCTTATTGCAGAAGGTACACTTTGCCTGAGATTAAAGACAAGACTCACCATCAACCATTTTGCAGTTTTCACAAACATGCAGTTTCTAATACATGGTGATAATTTCATTAATATTGTCAAAACCTGAAAACTGAATGGAAAAACTTTATTACAAACCAATACAGAATCACAGAATATTGTGAGTTGGAAGGGACCCACAACGATCATCAAGTCCAGCTCTTAAGAGAATGGCTGGCGTGGGGATTGAACCCTTGAGTTTGGGCTTTTTAACACCATGCTCTAAAAATACACCTCATACAGGAACTCCTTCTTTTTCATAGTAAACCTGAACACAAAACATGCCTTTTCCTTATTATGTTGCCTTTAGGCTTAATAATTCTTCTCCCTAATAAATATATTCTTCCTTTCTAATATTGTAAAACTCTTGCTATGCCCAAGCCTATATTTATTGTTTGCTCAAGTGCACAAATTATTCAACCTGAGAAATTAATTTCCCTTGTACATGCCTCTGTCTCCGCATGGCTATGAGTAACGCAGGACACTTAACTCTTTTAAGCTGTTTTCATCTAATGTGAAGGGACCATGAAAATTTTGGCAATAGCAAGACAAGATGATTAAGTAGACTTTATTTCACTCAATTTCAAAGGAATTATTGTCGTTCTTAACATGCATAAATTGGTTTGCCTGGGAGAAAAATACAAAAGTAGTTTAAAGAATGAAGCCTAGAGTTTCCCCCGTCCACTGAAGAGCAAATTAATGATATGCGACATCAACCCTAAAATTTGTGAAATCTAACATGTGTCCTCTCCAGATACCCGTAAGTCATGATGGAGTAACCTAGATTTACCCAAATTCACACTAAGCTAGCTGCAAAGTGGTCCCAAATGTAGACAGATAAATCTGAAAGCCAACTTATCTACAATCTAAAGCATGGTATTAAAGAGAGTTTAATGCATAAAACTCCAGAAAAGCAAGAAATAAAGCATTAAAATCTTCAAGTCGTATGTGGCAGTTGTGAATTTCACTTTCTGTTTCAATTTAAGAATAAAAAGGGTTGTTTAGAAAAGAGCTTTTGTTTTGGTGTATTATATTACAGAATAATACTGCTCTTTGCCAATTCAAATATGACCCAAAGCATTTTAAAACCTACCACCAGGCTTTCATGGAGCAACTTTTAGCCAAGATTTTAATTTAACAGCTTAACTACATGACGATAATCAGGATGAAAATGTAGAATGCAATTTAAACCCACTCCATTCTTTTTGCAGAAGAGAGTATTGTCTTGTTTTATGTTGTGATGAGCAAAATGAATATTCCTGGGCTTGAGCACAAACCAATTTTAAATATTAGATCCTAAGAACCATAAAATAAAGTATACAGTTCATAAATTTAAAGGCCAGTTATGCAAATAAATAGTGCATTAAGTATATGCTCTTGTATTTTTATCTAATAATAAAGTTTAAGATAGGATTTCTCAGGAGTCAATTACTCTGTTATTTTACCTCCTGTGTTTCTCCTTTTCCATAAACACTAGTTTAAAAGAGGGAAATAAACTTTTACGCTATAACTTCATTGTGTTGGGAGTTAAAACGTGGGGTTTATTTTCTTGCAATTTTTACTTCACAACTTTGGAGTTCATATTGGTTTTCTCTTTTTTTCCCACACTATTTTTACTGTTACTGTTATTCTTGTTATTATTATTATTGTTAATCATTATTATTTTATGTTGCTGTTATTATTGTTGTTGTTCTTTTTAATTATTAAACTGTTTTTATTTTAATCCATGTATTTCTTTCTCATTTTTAGTCTTCTAATTCTTTCCCCATCCTACCAGGGAATGGGGGCATGAGCAAGTGGCTCAGTGGTGCTTAAGGACAGCAACACTAGATCTCCTCATCCTCACTGTAAGGGACTGAAAATAGTTCATGCCTCAAACATTGATATAAAGTTCTAAAGAAACTACAACCACAGAAACCTCCTTGAAGAACTTTGGACTATAAATTAAACTACTGAGATTAGATAGAGGGAAAACCCACTCTTTCATCAACCTCAAGTCCAGGGAGAAACAAACAAGTAAACAAAGAAAATAATGTGAGCCAAACACAACAGCCGTGCAAAGATTCATCCCGGGCTGAGTTTGGGGTGGGGGAGATCACAGCCCACAGAAGCCAGGTTTACACAGACTCCCCCCTGAAATGAGGTGGGGGGCAGGAGGAGGTTTTGGGTATAACCTCTGCTCAGAGGCAGTGAACACCCATCCTCCCTTTTACTCAAACTGGCCCAGCTGTGGAACCCCCAACCCTGGGAAGTCCGCATCCATGGGACATTCACGTGGGAGGCAGTTGAGGGGGTGCCTTAATCCACAGTGGCCCCTGAGGTGCCCTCAGAGTCATTCCTGAAGCTCTGCACCACAGCACTGTGCGTGATGCAACAAACCCGGAGTCTGTTGTAAGAGATGACGGCAACCCTCCCCGCCCCCCAGGGAGGTGCCTGGGCTTTCCTTACGTGGCCTGAGCAAGTATTAACCCATTGGATTCTATGCTTCTCAGAGGCACCTTCACCACCAAGAAGACCAGCTGGAGAGGATCAATGGAACATCACTGGGATCCATGGAGTGGTGATATTTTCCTTATTCTGTCTGTGTCACTCTCTTTCTGTNNNTTTCTCTTTCTCTTTCTCTTTCTCTTTCTCTTTCTCTTTCTCTTTCTCTTTCTTGTATTAACCATCAAATAAAACCCTTACTATTGACTGGCATATGGCCTCATTTGCACCTTAATTCGGGCAGAGGTATTTCCTAAAACCTTACTAATAACTGGGTCCTAACAACTACTTATTTAATTAGGTATTTTTTTCAGATTCTTTGATGATCTAAATTATTTGAAACACATTTAAATTTTCTCTTACACTATGCCTTCATCACCACAAAAATATAATATCAACTATGGAAGTGTGCCTTCTAGATCAAGATACTGATGAAAACGTTTGAAAATCAGACATCTTCATGCTGAGTTTAACCAAATGGCACCAAAAAGCTAAACCAATCTTTCCTAGATAATGATCTGATAGCTAGATAGATAGATAGATAGACAGATAGATAGACAGAGAGATGGATAGATAGACTAAATGTAAGACAATAGTCACAAAAAAAAACCCAAACAACCCAAAGTCCAAGTGACAAATACTGCCAGATATCATGGATCAATATTGTGGTTTACCTCCCAGTCATCTGTTCATTGCTCCACAATGGGATGGGGTAGAGAATCAAAATAAAGGTAAAATTTACAGGTTGAGAGAAAGCTGATGAAGACAGAAGAGGAAGAGATAATAATAATATTAATGATAAAAAATGCAATTGTCAGACAGTCCCCAAGCAGTCGCCACTATGCCCCAGCCAGCTCCACAAGAGTTTTTTTGTTTTGTTTTCTTAAGCATGAGGCCATAAGGTCTGGGAAATACCTTTGGTCAGTTGCGGTCAGCTGTCCCAGGTGTGACCCCTCCCAGCTCCTTGTGCACCCCCAGCCCCATAACTGGTGGGGTGGGGGAAGAGGTAGAAAATCCTTAACTTAGCATAGGGACTGCTCAGAAAAGCCTAAACTACCTGTGTGTTTACCTACATTGTTCTCATCCCAAAATACCGCACTATACCAGCTACGATGAAGAAAATTATCTCTATCCCAAAAAAAACCAAAAGACCCTACCATAAAAAAGAAAGTCCTCTCTTACAAGACAAACTATGAGTAAAATCTGATGGTGTGTACTCAGATGTCCACATTAGTTTTTGTCAGATGGAGATACTGGTTTCCTATCCTACATAGTTTAAATACAATTTTTCTGCCTTGCTTAAAAAGTCACGTGACCTATGTATTTTTAATTTCTTCCTTTCCTCTTTCTCCCTCTAGCACAACTGTGTGTTTTGGCATGGTTTACAGCAGAATATAACTCACTGAATTCTAGAGTGTAAGTGAATACATCATAAAAAGTAAGCATAATTTATTGAAGATCATATTGATTATGTTTAGTGTGCAATTCATCCCTCTGTAAAGAGAAAAACCAAAGTCAAGCAGTCAAACAGCTTGAAAGCTTTCCCTCCATTTTCCCCTGAAAAAAAATGAGACTGGTTTAAGTCACGGAACCAAAAAAGGAGTCTTTTAACTTCTGAGCCTTCAAGAAGCAATCACCTCTTGACTGTTATTTCAGGTCATCTCCATGTCTGTGTTCCTGTAAACACAGAAAGTTGGACTTCTAACTACTCAGAAGAGACAAGTTCTTCCTGCTAATTGCTTTTTCTAACATTGTATTTTTACAATGATTTATGTCTTTCATATTTTTAATTATTCTAAGTAAGCGCAGCTTCCTCTCAGTTTTTTGTATTTTTGTATCAATATTCTTTTGTTTTTCAAATAACAATCCCATCTTCTGAATCTCTTCAGTATTCCTAATCCATCTTTTGGTTTTGTATTATCTGTATTCTTCTGTTTTCCTAAAATTTGTCTAATTCAGAATATGAAAGAATGCAGCAGCCTCTCCTCTCTGCCTTTCGGGGAGAAAAAAGAAAAAACCAACAACAAAACCTAAGCAAAAAGAAAACCAACAAAACCAAAACCAAAACCCACAAACAAATAAACAAACCTGAAGAAGAGTCTTTCCCACTAAGAGTATATCTTTCAATGCAAATGAAAACATATTTTCAGATGACCACAATATCCCAAGTTAGTGTTATTCCAGAATCTCAAGCCTTAAAGAAATTCCTGCAAGCTGTGTAAAATTCATAATCAAATCACTCAGTGAACACACAATATTGTGTGAATTATTTCATTGGTACAAATGAAGTGTGTCTTTGAAACCATTCAGTGTTGTGGCGGTGGTCTGGTGGTGGTAAGCCCTAACCTTCCAAAAGCGTCTCCATCTAGGAGCTGCTAGGTTGGCTACCACACACACTCACAAACTGGATAGTTTCTTCAATAAGTTGACGGCAAAGAGTCCACGGGAGAAGTTTATTCCAGCCACACGTGCAGTAGATCCAGAGAGACAACAGGAGAACAAACAGAGGACACAGAGAGAGAGAGTGAAAGTGGAAGGGATCAGGTTTATATACGGGGTGGGTAGGGGCGGAGAGAGCATCAGGGGCCAATAATCTGAGGGCATGGGGGCGGTGCACAGGCAGGACCAGGGTGTGGGAGCCAGTGGGGAAAGTCTGAGGGAGCGGCGAGGGAGCGAGGGCCAATGGGGGGAACAGGGAAATTGGATAACTTTCCAGATAAGGTAGAAAGGGGCAGGGAGGCCAACGGGCCAGCCAGGGAAGCAGAACTGGGGTTCATTTGCATGATGAAACAAAGCAGCCTGCGAGAGGCCTTTTCTGTCACCATAACCTTGGAGTGCCTCCTAGCGCTCTTCCCTCCAGTTGGACCCTCTTAGACCCTTGGTTAACAGGCCCACTGGTCTCCACAATTTGTGATCATTTAATAGGCATTATTTAACAGTTAAGTAGTACTTTTTACAAACTTTAAAATACACTTCTAGAAATGCCTGTATTAGTTATTTGTATCCCCTTTCCTAAAATATAATATAATTTAACAGGAAAATCAAACAGGTCAAGACTCATGCACTAATGGTAAGATGTTTTCATTTTATCCTACAAAAAATAGGGGGAAAAGTGCTGCTGCCTATGGATTTTGTAGACAAAATGCTTCCATGATATCTCATGTGACCAGACATTAAGTTTCTGTTTGAACAAGATAAGCTATCATTACCGAAGGAATTGCAGTGGCATCAAACCCTAAAGTCCAAATCAATTCTACGTCAAGAGAATAAAACTGTAGTGTTTATAAAAGGATACACTAAGAGTAAAAAGTTTAAAATAGAAACGTGTACCCCCCCCAAAAACCCCAAACAAAGCAAAACAACAAACCATAGGAAAAAAAAAATTAGTTAGATTATTTGTCCTAGACTGAATATCACAAGAATAAAGTGACTCTCCATACCCTTCAGCAACTCCACTGGCCTTGTCTAGACACACCCCAGAACCTCAATGTCTTTCTTGTAGTGAGGGACCCAGAAGTAGACACAAGATTTGAGGTACTGCGTCACCAGCACCGCGTACAGGCGAACAGTCGCGGTCCTGCTGGCCACACTGCTGCTGATACACGCCAGTATGACATTGGCCTTCTTGGCCACCTGGGCACGCTCTGGCTCAGGTTCAGCCAGAAGTTAACCAACACCTGCAGGTCCTTCTCTGCTGGGCAGCTTTCCAGCCACTCTTTTGCAGCCTGCAGCACTGCAGGGGGCTGTTGTGACCCAAGTGCAGGACTTGGATCACAACACTTGGGTCACTTTGTTGTACCTCATAGAACTGGCCTTGGACCATCAATCCAACCTGTCCAAACCTCTCTGTAGGGAGCCTTCCTACCCTCCAGCAGATCAACACTCTCACACAATTTGGTGCAGTTTGCAAAAGGACAGAATCTCCACTTGATCTGACCTCCAGGTTGACAACGAAAATATGAAGCAGGGCTGACCAGTTTTTTACCCAGCAAAGAGTGCACCGATCCAAGCCATAATCAGCCAGTTTCTCCATGAGAATGCTGTGTTAAAGGTTTTACTAAAGTCCACGTAGAAATCATACACAGCCTTTCCCTCATTTATTAAGTGGGTCACCTTGTACTAGAAGGAGATCAGGTTGGTCAAGCCCAGACATGCCTTTCATGAGCCCATGCTGGCTGGGCCTGATATTAGGAACTAGGGCATTTTCTCAAATTTTGGCTCAAAGATTTTATTCAATGAATAGAAGAGACTGAATTATATTTTCCACGGTTAATTTAAGCAGA
Source organism: Machaerirhynchus nigripectus (assembly GCA_013397975.1). NCBI lineage: Eukaryota > Metazoa > Chordata > Aves > Passeriformes > Dicruridae > Machaerirhynchus > Machaerirhynchus nigripectus. The sequence continues at coordinate 712,825 of VZRQ01010876.1, forward strand.
TGACGTTTTTTGAGGGGGAATATTTGTTAATCCACTAAGTAGAATGCTTTCAGTTTTACTTTTTTATCTTTAATATTTTTTCTTGCATTACACTGGAAGACAATAAATCATTCTTTGTTTTGTGTCCTGTATATAGACCTGTATTACTATGTCTAAAGAGAAAAAAACACTTGTTCTCATTTTCCTGGGGGCAATTACCATTTGTTCTATGAAGCACAGCGTATATTTTGCACATGATTGGTATAGACCAGAGTGTCAGCAAAGGTCTGGGTTTCTGTGTCTTCATAGGAGGAAATGGGGAGTAACATATTCTTAAGAAAATAAAATTTTGGCTGTACTTGAGCATGATAGATAGTGAACTTTTATGAAAGATCTGTTGTGAGTGAGCAAGATGAAGGCTTCAGTTCTCATAAATGTTTCTACTTTGATGAGAAAAATTGTATTTGCTGTTTATGATAAAGCAGCTGAGAGCCCACAAACAGTTCAGAAATGAAATATATAAAACATGATAACCTTAAGTTACATTTGTGCATGAGATGAGACAAGATCCCTATTGTAACATAGTTTCTTATATAAAAATATGCATCTCTCTCAGGAAATCTGATTGTTTTGGAATACTGAAGAGATGAAGAAACAAAAGTCCTTTGAATATTTATTTAGGCATCTGTAATCTGCTTTTTACTCATTTGCTTCCTTGCACTTACTCCCTGCATATGTTTTTTAGGTTTTTTTTCTCTGGTATTTTTGAATTCTCAAGACTTGAATGCTTGGAAAACCTAAGAACACAAAACACCCAAAGGCAATTAACATAAAGGGCTTAATTTTCACTTAGATTTATATGTAAATGAATAAGTGAGAATTAAAGTCAAGCCTTCTGAAGTCCGTCAATTTTCAAATTTGTGAGAAGATCATAAGTAAGAGGGTAACCTAGTTCACTATTTGTTTTTGAAGGGGGTTTATGTCTCCCTTCAGAACACTTTTCATTTTTTTAAACATAACCTCTGGCAATCTATCAAAAAGTATTAAGTGATAGACCTCTAATCTCTATTGACTGGGACAGACTGAATGTCTGGCCAAAACAGTAAATAAGAAGATGCCACTCACAGCAAATGTAGTGCTGCCTTAAAGAAGTGGTCCAGCAAATTGAATGAATGTCACTGAAGAAAAAATGCAACAAATTTCCAAAGCAGAGAGGAAAGCAGAAAGTTTTACAGCTTTTCATGGGGTTGGGGGAGAATGATATAGTTTTTTATATGAGGTTCTTCTCTTTAAGAGACCTACTTTTAGGTACCTAAACCTGAAAGAAATAGAAGTTAATTGGGAAATGAATGTCTAAAAAATGGTCTGCTAAGGGAAAACTTCAACAATTTACTGATTTAATGCTTTAGATCAACTTTATACTTTATCCTGATTCCATTTTAAGGTGTTGCTGGGCAGACGTGTGGTTTTGGTTGGATGTATTTTCATATTCTTTGTGAGCTCTTAATAAATCCAGAAAAAAGAAGGGAGATTTGATTATAAATACTTTTCCCTTTTTTAAGGTTTTAAAAAGCTGATAAGTGACATGTGCTGATAGGATCACACTCTAGAATGAATCAGTGAGCTCCTAGAAGTGTCATTTCACACTTATTTTAATGAATTAATGGGATGTTATATAGGTCCAAATGTTATATAAGTCCGGGAATATGAAAAATTTACCAATTAATTATCATATACTCTCACGCAGAAGTAATGTCCTCAACTGTATTTATTATGACTTCCTAAACCAGGAACAAAGGGAAGGGAAGGCAGAAATTACTGTTCTCTGCCAGTTACCTCAAATGATATATAAAAGCCTTGAGTTTTAACAAGTATAGCTGAAGGCCAAAGATTTCACAAGTCTGAATTTCCAGCCTCTTAACAAAAATCACTTGTTAGAGGAGAATGTCTCTCTCCTGGTGAAAGAAGGCAATAAAATGGACTTGATAGCTATATTTTCTGTTTAATCTGCTGGCAGTCCAGCGATGCATATAGAGCAGTTGGGAGTCTGGTGGAGCATATGCTGACTCTCACTGCTGGTACTGAGAACACCACAGAGAGCTGGGTGGAATTTCAGGGTGAAATTTTCATACCGGTGCAAACTAAACAATGTTAGGGGAAAGAGAGAAGGAGAAAGGAACCAAGCTTGATTTATTTCACAGGAAAGTCTAGAAAACAAATTTTAAGAAACAAGTTGTTATGTCTATTTCTCATCCAACAATTCATTGATTTTAACTTTGTGCAATTTCATGGAATTTATTTTCCAAAATTATCAGGTCAAGTGGTCTTAAGTACAGAAATTGTCTGTGTCAAGCTCCATATTCTGGGTGTCTCTGTCATTTTGCAGTGATTTATAAAACCCTGAAACTTTTCTAATGTTGCCTAATGTCATGGCTATCATGACCTGAGAATCAAGGATTACATGTGGGAAGCCAGATGCTCATCTTAGTTAGAGTAAAGTGTGATTTCTGTAGAGTTATTCTGGATTTATAGTGGCTTAATCAAGATAAGACTCAGGTCTGCTACAGCCTGGAAGTAATCACATGCTCATTTTGGTGTTCTAATAGATAATGTTCAACTGGGGCAGGGTTGGGAGGAAAAGAGTTTTTATCTTGTTGCCACATCCCAGTTCAGCTTCTACTACAATGATAATTCCCTGAAATGCAGTTAATAACCAGTGAGTTCTAGTCAGACACCTGAAATGTTTTATGTTTTCTTGACATCTTGAGACTGGAAAATAGCAAAGTCTCCTTGTCCCAAAGCAGTAAGCTTTGACTGCAGAGTAGACTACACTTTGCATTTTCATCTCTTATGACCTTGTCAGCATTATGGCTGTCATTGGGAAAGGAAAAGGTACCAATGATCACCAGGCATCTTGGAACACTCAGAAGGTGAAATAAGTTCTTAAAATCGGTGTTAAGACTCTTTTTTTTCCTGATCTGTGTGTCTCTCACCTCCACTTCCCTTTCTGCCTCCCCAAATTTTTTTTTGAAAAACACTATTTTGATTTAGTTTTTGCAGGAAGCTTTGATGAAAACCACACAATATTATTACAGATATTCTATCTACTACAGGTCTAAATGAAATAGACCACATTTAACACAGCAGCTCAGGAAAACTATCATATCTACCCACCCAGCTGACAAAAAGAAAGTGATCAATAATGACTATTTCATAGGGACTTCAGCAGGTGAGTAAAAAGCTGTGTGAGTAATGCAGTGTGGGAGTAATGCAGTGTGGGAGTAATGCAGTATGGGGGTAATACATAAATCAGTGGAGGAAAACAATAAAAATGTGCAAGGAATAGTTTTCTTACCAATAACTTCTGACAGAAATACAGTTATGATAATAACTAGGATCATGAAAGCAGTTCTGTATATGCCTGCATTAGCTTTCTTTCTTTTGTGTTAGAATATGAACTAAATGAATTACAAGGGAACAAAATGATCATAAAATTAGCTTTTATTTTTAGTAGCACTTGTCTTATGCATGTGTTTTACTCATGCAAATGCACTTTCCACTGATTCAGGTTATCCGATGAAGTCCAATTATTCTGTATATTTCTTTTCTTCTTTTCCTCCATCTCTAGCTCAATCCTACACATTTTAACTTTATCAGAAGCACAACAATAGGGCTTAAGTACCCTTTCTTTTTTGTACATTTTGATTAATTCCTTTTGCATTTTGTCCTTCCAGAATCTTATGCACACTGGAACAGTCTGTCATTCTTGAGGGGGTTTTTAGCAGATATTCAGGCTTAAAATTTTGTACATTAAAATTACAAGATTTTCCATCTTCCACATTTTCTCTTAGTATGCAAAGGAGTTTGAAGTACTGAATAAATCTAGTAAATGGATTTAGGTGTAATAGAGTTGTCATCTTTGGATGACCTTCATAATTGTAGAAAGGTTAAAAGGCCTAGTTATCTCCACAACTCTGTGGTATCTTTCCAAATGATTACAAAATTACAAAGTAAGAATTTCTGCTAGTCGTGAAGGGGGATATATTAAATTAAGATACTTTTAATGTCCCCAAAATAAACTGAAAACACTTCAAGGCAAAGATCCTGTCCCCCTTTCTAGTTTTAAAGTGTTTTGATAAATGGAAGCTATAAACAAGACCAGGCATACATTCGGCTGTTTCACTGTATTGTGGATAAACATCCATGTATGGTTTTGACGTCAAAAGCTAGTTTCACAAAAAGGTGGTGATACTGCCTTGCCCAGGAATCAGGACATTTCTGCCTCATATCTGCCTGCCCCTGTGTCTGTGTATAATTGTTGAAATTGTGATGGTGTTCATCCATTCAATATAGACTGTTGTGTACTATAAAACTGTTGAGAAGATTCTTTAAGAGGATAAGAAAATGACACTGGCCTGACTGCCTTATTTTACTAAGAGGTTTAGGCAATTTCATCACCCTGCAAAAAATGAAGGAGAAAAAAAGCAAAAGGGAATAGGCTCCATCTAGTAATATTTTATGGGTTGTCATTAGCCAATACTGCACATTGTCATATGTCCAGGTGGCAACTCTTTCTTCCTACTGTCACTTTTCTCCTTACAGGCAAGGGTTTGGATATCTGATCTGCTGAAAATCATAATGTAAGATTATGTATCTAAAATACATAGTACATTTGTTTTATATATTTACTGCCACTAGGATCTTCTTCGTCTTGTGTGTACTCAAATCTATGAGCTGTGGTATCACTTTAATACAGAGGTTATGCTTATATTGGTCTAAAAACAAAAATAAAGAAGTCATCAAAGGAACTCGATAGGTACTGTAATCTGATTATAATATTAAATTGTTTAAAATGTGACTGATGCTGCCTTGGTCCAGGCCAACAAGAACTTCCTTAAGCATTTTCTGAGTAAATTATTGGAGTTATCATGGAGAGGGAACAGTTTCCAGAGGAGAATCTTCATGCAGCTGCTTCCCTTTGGAGGATGAGAGCTGTAGCTCAAGCATGCAGACCTTCCTATACTATTTGACCTTGGTGCAAGCAACAGCCTGGGCATGTTTCACACATTTACCTACACCCATTCCTTTTCTAACTCTAAGCATATTGAAAAAATTCCAGGAAAAAGGAAGAGCTCCAACACACAGAATTGCATGGCCTTCTTCAAAGTATTGGGGTTCTGATGCCTAGGCAGATGGAAAGTGGTAATGTGGATTTGAATACAGCTGTGAAAACATGGAGTTTGGTCCTTTATTTTCCATTGAGTTAACTGATCTGCTGGGAGAAATAAAGGGCAGTATGCTACATTTTCAAGTACTGAAATATACTTTCCTGAGTGTTTCAGGTAATATATGCTTCTAACTTCAGAAGTTAAGTTGTTCAAGATGAAAAATATTATTCAGTAGTAAATGTCCTCTTAATTTTATTCAGCTATAAGATCTTGTGAGGACCAAAGTTGCAGCCTTTTTCTGGCACTGCGAAGGGAATGTCTGATGCAACTTCCTAATCATCATATTGTTGGGGGTAAATTCCGCTTTGAAATGCTCGCTGGGCACTGTGCTTCTTAGATTCATTACTTGAATATAATGAGTTCCAGAAGCTGGCAGGTTATTTTAAAGAGGGAAAATAGATAACACCTGATAACACCTCCCTTCAAAAAAAAAAAAAAGAAAGGAACTTACAGCAGTTTTACACCAGTCTTTTCAGATCTTAATTCCCACATATGTATCTAGCTAAGCATGATTATATAAAAATTAACGAGAAAAAACTCTGACAAGGTGGAAGTTTAGTTTGACTGTTTTATTCTTGTTACTGCTGATTCTTCATCTCACTGCACGAGTTTTGCTTTGCTTTGACTTTGTTGACAGGAGTTCAGTCACACTGGCATGGAACCAGTTCAGTGAGTTAGATAATTATGCCAACAAGATTCTTAAATAAAAATCTCTTAATAAAGTAAGTTAAGCACTTTAATTAAGGGATGCTAGGATTTATATTACTCAGGAAACATCACCTAATACCTTTGGTAGTGTTTTATGGCAGCCTGTCATTTCCTGAACCTCATGATAACTTCAATGTAATAATTTAGGGACAACCCAGCACAGAGACTGGTACATGTTATTCCTACATCTTTTCAGGCAATCCCACTGTATTTACTAATATTCATTGAAATGCTGTACAATATATATATATAGGTAGTTATTTTGCTTCCTGGAATTTGAAACTGTATAGAACTGACATCTCAGTTATGGATGCCCTTTCTGCTGTAGGATGACATTTCAGAAATAAGGACAAGCCTGAACCAATAATTTCTTGTGTGGTCCTGGTTGTGCAGCACATCTTAGACCTGTTGCCACCCAGCAATATGGTAATAGGGGTTTCTACCTTTACAAGGTACTCACTCTCCCATTTATATCAGTCATAGTTGTGAATGCTTACCACTCTACATAATAAGCTTTGGAGCTGTGCAAGATGCCACAAATGAGAGTTAAATCATTGCCCAAAAGTAGTGACAAAAGACTTGTCCTGTAACATCATAAGAATACCACAGTAAACTTGCAGCGGAGGCAGGAATTAAAATGGAACTTTTGTTGATGGTTTTCTGGAGGGATTTTTGTTTATTTTCTTTGAAATTGGGTTCTGGAGTTCTGTTTTTTGGTGGCATTCACTGAAATAATGAGATTTAAACTTTTGCTTTTGCAGTTTTATTTCATTATCTATGCAAATCTCAATATTTACAGAAAATGAAGTATTCTTCTTTCCACTATTACCACATATGATGGTTTTTTACTCTTTTACCTGCAGCCGATTCTTCAGCATGCTGAATAAATCATGAGTGCTTTGGCTTAAAGCCAGCAGAAACATAATGTGTTGTATTATTATAATGTTTTTGTGCAAGGGATTTGTATCAAATGTTGGCATTTTCCTACTGTTGTGGTTTAACCCGAGTTGGCATCTTAGCTCCACACAGCCTATTGCTCACTCCCCCAGCGGGATATTGGAGAGAATTAGAAGGGTAAAAACGAGAAAACTCAAGGGTTGAGATAAAGACAGTTTGATAGGGAAAGCAAAAGCCACACACTCCAGCAAAGTAAAGCAAGGAATTACTTAACAAATTCACATGTGCAGGCAGGTGTTCAGCCATCCCCAGGAGAGCAGGGCACCATCATTCTTAACAATGACCTGGGAAGACAAATCTCCAGAGAAGCTGACTTTAGTCACAGAGAGGATTGTGGTGGTGCATCCCACTCCTCCCCAGCTGCATTGTGACCTGAGAAATGCTTGTTAGGCCTTGGCCTTGACAAACTGCACCTGGATTGAGCCCCTCTTGAGCTTTTGAGAAACACAGTCTGCTCCCAGGAACTTGTGTTGTCTAATGAGCATCTGGTTTTTAATGAAGAGCCTTGGAAACTTGTTTTTCTCATCTGGATAACAACCCAAGTGGAATAATACTTTTTTTTTTTGTTAAAAGTTCAAAGAAAGTTACTGACTCAAATTGCAGACAGGATGGAAAATTGCTATGACTAAAGCCCATTCTCTTGTGACCCTATAAACTGTGGTGCAAAGTGAGACCCCTCTGAGCTCTCTGATCCCAGAAGATAAGGGGCTAATGTGCATATCTCAAACACCAATAGCCAATGGCTGTGGAGAAAACAGAGGACTTTTATTAGTAACAGCCAAGAATCACTGGTAATAACCAAGTATTATTGGTATTACGATGCTGTGAGAAAGAACAATCTTTGGCTGAAGAAGGGGGTACAGGTGGAGATAGAGCAGCAATTTTCTGTGAGAAAGAACCACAACACAGCACAATGCAAGTGCAGGAATGAGTGGTAGGAAGTGGAGATGGACAAGAGATTAGGAATAAGACCACCAAAGTTCTCTGATCAATTTCCAGAAACACCTGAAAGAATGGATTGCATATGATAACTAATTTACATGGAAAGCATGAAACCTGTCTTTTGGGTGGAGAGACCTCTCCAAAAAAGGAACCCTGCCAAGTTCAGGCAGCACCAACAGGACCCTGGACATCTCATTGACCAGACTGACACAGCTGGATCAACATTTATCAGCTTATCAGTTGGATTGTCTCTGAAAGCAGGATTGACATCTCACCAGCTGGATTGATGCTGGAACGAGGAGTGGTGATCTCTTTTTCTCTCTTTTTTCTCTCTTTTTTCCTCCCTTTCTTTCTTTATTCCACCCTTTTTCTCTTTTCCTCTTTTGTTTCCTTTTCCTCTCTCTCTGTATTTTCTCAGTTAATCTCTCCCTCTTTAATTTCTCCCTTCCCTTTCACCCTACCCCATTATCCAAAATCCACTGCTCTGTGCTTATATAGTAGATTGGGGCTCATATACCAATTTCCATACCAAGTGTGTAATTTACTAATAGCATTTTCTGATTGTTTGCAGATCTTCTGACTTTTGCCAGTCCTTTCAACCAATAAGCATTCATGAATCTTAGATGCTTCCTTCCCCTTAAAGGTAGGTTATCACAACACCATCAGTCTGAACATCCATTCCTTCCTTCTTGGCCCAGCTCTACATGCTGGGCATGACACCACATGGTCTGGGATATCCCTTCAGTCAGTTGGGGTCAGTTGTCCCATCTGTGTCACCTCCCAACTCCGTGTGCACCCCCAGCCTCCTTGTTGGTGGGGTGGGATGAGGAGCAGAAAATTCCTTGTACAAACGCTGCTCAGCAACAACTGAAACATCAATATGTTATCAACATTATTCTTATCCTAAATCAAAACCACAGCATTATAGCAGCTGCTAGGAACAAAATTAACTCTATTCCAGCTCAAACCAGGACACCTACTCTGACCCATTATAATCTATATAGATTTTTGTAATTAAAGAGATCAAACATTATTTTTTTTATATTGAGCTGAAAGAGGTAAACACAAACCAGTTTGCAAGCTTTGGTGTAATTCTGCACACCTTTTAAAAAATTTTTAATGAATGCTTCTTCCCTTTTACTATGTTGGGAGCTTGGGTTTCAGATACATGATCTCACCTATGGACTATGTAAAAACTCTGTCATACTCTCTCTCTGGTGACTGTTAAACTTGTAGCTGTTTATGCAAATAGCTTTATAATTTCTTTTTATTTTTACTCTGTTAAAAAAATCCAAGCCAAGAATATGAAATGAAGCTTTTGTTAAAAATTTCTGTAAAAATGTATTATGTTAGTCATAAATCTATGTTATTCTCTACCCTATATCCTACTTCTTTGTTGTAATTTTGTTGTATTTATTATCTGCCTACAATAAAGGCACAAGCTGTCAGACCTTTTATTTTCTCTGCCATAGCAATCCAGCTAAAAAATTCTTATTTGATGGGAGCACAGGTGCTACGAACACTCCATAACTCACAGCTCCCACTAATAAAGAAAAGAAACACATTCTAAAGGAAAAAAAAAGAGGTTACTTACTATTCAAAGTAGTTGAATAATCTGTGAACACTCTGCATAAATTTCTCATCCTAAAAATGTATTTTTAATCATAAATATTCAACAAATTGCTTTGAATAAGCAGTTCACTTGGCTCTTCTCAAAGCAGTTGCTTTTACTTACCAAAGTCAACTCTGTTTGTGTGTTTTACTATGTAAAACATGCACATGTATTTTCTTTTTCTTTTTTAGATGAAGAGTCTTTGTAGAAATTGCATGCTACATATCTGCCATGGTCCATGTGTTAGGAAAATAATTCACATGCTGTACACACAAACCACATCCTATCACAATGACATACAAATTCTCCCTGGAGTCTGAATACTAAACAAATAAATTTTAGTTGACAATAGAATTTTTTAGGGTTCTTTATCCATTTAAATTTTGGACATGCTTAATAAATCTAGTAATACAATGTTTATTTATTTTAATAGCATAACCTCAAGAAACAGATTTTTATAGGATTAATTTCTTTAAAACAGTTAAACAATGGAATTTATATCAACTTAGGAGAAGACAAAATACTAAAATCTTACTTGGCAGTCTTCAGGTTTAGAATTCATTTAGAAGGCTGGTAATAAGTTCTGTTTCAAATCACAACAGATTTTCGAGATATTTTGAGCAAAACATGCATTAAAATTGTTTTCTGATTTACTTGATTTCCGGAAGTCAGAGAAAACTGGTGATACAGAGCATAATACAGGAAAAATTTGGATTCAAATATTTTTCTGCTTCAGTTCCTCATCTATAAAACATAGCCAAGTAACAGAACAGATTACCATGAGACTGTTGTGATGGAAAGACCTTCTGAGTATAAGGGAGTAATGGGGCACTCAGAGTTCAACTCTCTGAAGCTGGCAAGTGTGGATTTTTGTGTTTTCGTGTACAAAACAGCAAAACCATTTGTTCTTGTATTTAAACAATAGCAGAACACCTTTCAGTGTGCAAATTTCTCTTCAAAGTCCTAGAGACAAAAACATGCAAGCTCTAGGAATTTATTGCATATCCTTGTGTGATGCATATGTCTAGTTTATTAATCTCAGTTCAGTATTAGGAAATAAATAATGAATGTAGAGTGCTGCTTCTGAATCTAAGTAGAGCACAATTGCAGTTAATCATTATTCAATTTTAAAAAATCTCTTGTTTTTCCCTGCTTTGGTTTATGGTTGGGAAATGGTTATCCTCCTTTCTCTTTTGCTTAGTTGTTCTCACTCTTGTAAAAGTGGTGGTTCTGAAGAACATTGGTATTAAATACAGAGTTTTGCTGTTCTCATGTATGGTTTGGTGGGATTTTAAAATCAGCATTACAACAACAGTTCCTATCATATATTGCCCTGACAATGAGGTTTGCAATTTCCAAAGACATACTGTTACAGACTTCTAAAGGGTCTAAAAACAGATATAGTTACATAAGTTAATTGTCCTAAAAGTTGTTCATGATCTTTTTCAGCTTTTTTATGCTTAAGATAAATAGAGCTTTTCCCAAGCTAGTAGCATAAATCTGCTAGTATTTAAAGAAAGAGAACATTTTCCAATTTTCTAGCAGAATAAGGATTGAATTCTAGAACTAGCTGGTACAAAGAGATTATTATCTCACTGTATTCAGTGTAGGTGCAGCCTCACTGTGAATACTGTGTGCAGTTCTGAGACCTGCAATTTAGGAAGGAAGTGAAAATAGGTGAATGTATACTGGGAAGGACAACAGAATCGGTGAAACGGCTGGAGAGAATGTCCTAGGAAGGGTGGCTAAGGACTCTGGGTTTGTCTGCTTTGGACCAAAGGAAGATGAGGGGTGATGTCATTGCTCTCTACAGCTTCCTGAGGAGGAAAAACTGTGGAGGGAGGTGCTGATCACTTTTCCCTGATATTCAGCAATAGGACAGGTGGTAATGTTCAAAGATGCACTAGGGGAGATTTAGGCTGGATGTTAGGAAGTATTTTCTTTCGGAGAGGATGGGTCAAACACTGGAACAGGCTTAAGAGAGAGCAGGTCGATGCCTCAAGCCTGATGGTGGTTAAGAGGTATTTGGACTATGCCCATAAATCATGCTTTACATTTTCATGAGCTGTGAAGTGGACAGGCAGTTGAACTAGATGATCACTGTATGTTCCATCCAAATTAAGTGCTCTATTCTATTCTAAATAGAACTCTTCTATTTTTCCCTCGTGCTTTTACCAGTATATTTCTGTGTTTTGATGAAAAACCTGCTTCTCCCATGTCAAAAAGAACTGATTAATTTTATTTTAATTCCTTTATTGGAAGAAACATTCTTTTGACTCTACAACATATAAGATAGTCCCTTAGAAAACTTAGAAATCAATGGATTAGGAAATTTTGGGTTCCTAAGATATTTGTGAAAAAAATTGGGACCATCATTAAAAATTGTATCTTTTTTTCCCAAGTAATACTAGACAGGACGTATTTGAGATTTCAGTGTCTCTTCTGTTTTTTGATTAAGTTCATGATGATGTTATTGTCATCATTGGAGGCTTCATTGTGGCTAAAAGATCATATTTTAAGTTACAACTACCATGTAATTCAGTACCATTCCACTGCATCTGAGAGTGTCAAATACAGCTACCACAACTCACTGCATAGTATGTTGAGTAAAAGTCCTCAGGAGTAGGACAAGGGCATCTGCACATTAAAAAGCTTTCAGTTGCTCTAATTCTACATGAGACTTTCATGTGTCTGAGAACCTACTAGGATGATGATAAAATGTCTTGCAAAAGCCACTTAAGAAATTCTAAAGCTCAAAGAGGAAAAAACTTGTGTAGTTCTACATACCTCTTACCACGAGTGATTGTGTTAGTTAAGCAACAAGAAATGACAGACTATGCAGCAGTGCTGATTAATGGACACCTTGGGTGTGTAGTGAGGCATGAAGTGCAGCTGATGCAAACAAGAAATACATTAATCACAGGAAGTTCAGAATCCTGAAGCATCTTATTGTCACTCTGTAATGAATAGTTTTTATATCGAGAAACATATATTGTTTATGCTTAATTTTACTCTTGTCTTATACATTAAGGCTTTATGGCCCTTTTTTTTCTATTTTAAAATGTGAATTTTACAAGCAGTTTGGAAGCAGATTAATAGTTTCGAGCATAGCCATTTTAAATAGGAAAAGGCTTAAATCTTCAAGCGCTTCTGAAAATGTAATTTCATATATATATATGGCATTTTTGTAATAAATACTGCATTTACATACATTTAACTAAAAACAGGTCCCCTACTTATGAGATTGTGCTTTAAAAAAAGTATAAACGTGGCTAATAAAGCAGCAACAGAAAGGAACCTTCCTTTCTTTTATCACCTTGAATGTTCTTTCTTTTTACTTGGCTATACATTTGTCTCCTACTAGCAAGTTATGTTTGTGTGATAGTCAGGCTCTTGCTTAATGAAAATCATTATATATATACCTTACCAACAGGAGGGAAACAAAAATTATTTCTTAATGAGCCAACTTTAATATTTTAATCTTTTACTCACATTCTAGGGTGACCATTATGCTTTAACATGTACTGTACTTTTGGTTGTTTTATATTTGTCTATTAAACTGTCTAAATAAGAGCCAGCTATACATTTTCTCATGCTAAATTAATGTAAACATGTATAGTATTCTATTCATAGTAGGGATGACGCTGTCTACCCCTAAAAAATAGCTACTTACAGAGAGGGTAAAGGGTCTTTAAATTAAATCTGTCTGGTTCCTGAATGATTCAAGAAATACTGAAAATCACTTTCCCAAACAGTTGAGTATTGAAAGACCAAAGTCAGTGCAATGGCTCATGACAGCTTCATTATAAAAAAGTGCTTCATGATTTTGCAGATGTAATGCTCAAAAGTGCAGCTGATCATCTGCATGACATGTTTTATGTAATAATGTTCCCTTACATTTAGCTCATGACACTTTCTGATTTTTTCTGATGTTCTTCCTATAACTGAAACACTTCTGTGTCATACAAAATGTATTCAATTTATTCCTGTTCCTGAGCAATGAACAATGATTTGAAAAGTTCCAAAAAAGGCTTACGTTTCCACCTGGTAGCACATCTGTGTCATTAATGTGTTCCTGTGTGTATCAGCAAGGTTCTCCTGAGAAATTGCAGTAGATCCTTCTAAGGTCACAAAGTTCACCACTTTGGCAAGGTGTTAGTGCTGTTTTAGGGGACTATATCAGGGCTCTTTCACTGTGGTGCTGATAGTTTCAGCTTGACCCTTGGTTGCATAAATCTTTTTACTAGAAATATTTCTTTTCCATCCTCCTTCCCCTTAGGCCAGTGTTTATTTATTAATTTTCTATGATGACTGCCTAAAAGATGAATGTTTCAAGGGAAGTTCTAAATCCTCTAAAAGCACTTCAGCAAAGAATAATTTTTATGTTAGTGCATAGCTCAGCTAACATTTTTGTCTTGGAATCCATGTTAGAAAATAAAGTTAAATCATTTAATTATCTTAGGGGTAGAATAAGGTACATAAGGAAAAATATATAAATTACAAAAAACTCAGAAACAAATCCACTGTTTATAATGCAATTTTGTCTAGCTGCATTCAACATTTTCACAATTTTATTGGAATTTTAAGTATATTGTCAGTTGCCTTCTATTAGCGCTGTCAATCCAATTTACACAATCATTAAAGTTTCTATCCCCAATAGCCTTAACCCAAATAATTACCCAGTTACTTAAATTATTAAATTATTAATGGTTTTGGATATTTTCCTGCTTATATTTTCTCTAATTATTTTCTTATCCTATTGTTTTTCATTGTACCAGGGAGTTTGGAAGTTTGAAGAGAACTGAAGACAGTGGTATAAAAAGTCAGTTTGCTTTTAGAGTTATGATGCTTCCTAAAACTTCACTGGACCCAGCAATCTTCAAGAGCAAAAATTGTTTTACAGTAATGATAAAATCATTTAGTGACCTTTGGTCCTGTCCTATCTCATGCAATCTGCAATAAGATGATGCCTGTGGTTCATCTGAGGGTTCACTGGCTCCTCTAAGGTAGATATGTATTGTCTCCACTGAAAATGAAATAAATATATACAGATGCTACATGTGTATGTATATCTCATGACTTTTAATTCAGCTGTGTTTTGGGCCAGTATTGTGGGTTTTATAAAGTAAACTACCTAGGGACAGAAGGCATTTTTGAAGGGTCTATATTATTCAGGCACAACAACATGAGAAATAATGTATTAAAGCTGGAAAAATTTTTACTACATCATAAAACCTATTAGGGCATGGATTATGCAGATGTATGGTAAATGTAAATGTTTTACAATAGATATGCTTTTCTTTATAAGTTAATGTTTCTACTATAATACTAAATTTTTTGACCCAAAACAAATTCAGGGATTTTGTTGTTTTTTAAATGTTTTTTAGAAAAATTACAGAGTAAAACTTCTCCAGAGATATTAAACATTGATAAATGAACAAGGACATATTAATTACATACCATTTTGTTACCAATTTTAGAAAAAAAATTAAAATTATATCATTCAGAGGCATTGGTACTACATAAATTACATACATCTCTAGAAAATAAACTATTTCAATACAGAAAAACATATTTTGTCACATAAGGGTAAGAATGATGGACTTTTTTCAAATTTTCATTTGGAAAGCTTGATAAATTTAAGTAAGCAACAACGAAGTACCAGCTGTTAACAAACAGTCTTATTTCGTGATAATTTCAAAGGTGGGCAATCTTTATATGGATGTAAAATGAAGATTTGGTTTTGAACATAAAAAAGAGAGACACTGAGACAAACAGTCCCACAACCAAATCTTGAATTGAGAGTGTTTAAATATAATGTCCATCTTAATTACTAAATATCTTCTTCTGAAAGATTATCTCACATTTAAAATATTCTAGCTGTAGCTGTGCGATCCATTCAGATAGTCCTTTATTAACCAGCCTAGGTTTCTCCTCTGGTTTCCACCTCTTTGATTATTCCTCTTGTCTTTGTTCTTCTTCATTTTCTACTTCTGATTATCCTTCTCATCCTTCTTCATCTCTGTTCATTTACTAATGGAAAGGTTTAGAGGGGAGCTGGGGACCAGATTTTTGTGCAGTAGTCTTGTGTTGGAGGAAGCATTTCCGCAACGCCAAGACTTTGTATGTATGTTTGTTCTCTAGAAACTAGAACTTCTAGCTCCAAGAAATTGCTAATATCCAGTTGTGGTTTTTTGACCACTTCCAAGCACTGCAACAATGTTTTGATGGAACTGCTTTATGTCTAGTATCTCTTTTTTGTTATAACTACTCTGGGACTTTTACCTTGTAATCAAAGAGAGCGGGTTTTATTCATGTACCTAATTGGCATTTTTTGGTGCTGAATTTAATTTGATTTTATCTTTACAAATGTAAATTTGATAGTTAATTTAGCAAATATTGTCATGACTTTCCACTTACTATGACTTTATTCGTATTTTCAGGAGCAAAAGCCTTAGAACAGGTCCCTGTAGATCTCCACTGGTGACCTCTATACACTGTGAAAGCAGTGTAATTATTCCTATCCTTGATTTTCTATCTTCCAACCAGTAATTAAGTTACAAGACTAATGGTTTCCCCCTTTATGGTTTTTTTTTCCCATTTTCGGAAATCTTTAATTGAAGAATGTTGTCAATACAGAAAAACCCTTGAGAAAGTTAATTGGACTTTTTTGATGCTATTTCTCTTGTCCACACACTTTTTGACCCCTTTAAAAATTGTTTATGTTCAGACTTTCTTTTATATGAACCAGGATGATTTTTCCATAATATTGCTATTAATCCTTAATAATTTGTTTCATTTTTTATTATTTAGATATGTCATTCTTGTTAACATTTCATTATATCCTCCTTAAGGTTTTCTGGAAAACAAACCACCGAACAATTTAAACATATTGACGTATTTTAAATTCAGAGTTTTCATCACATTCCTTATCAGATTGTCATTCCTACAGAAAAACAAACAGGAAGCCCAGCAAAATATTGATGAGATATTACAATTACATGAAAAATGGCTGTTCAAACAAAGGCTTGCACGTGCCTCACAGAGAATGGAAACTACAGGTCTTAGTCAGAGAGCTGAGACTTTGGGTACCACCTGTGGTCTAAAACAAACAGTTCTATTTAATCGGTAAAATTATAAATTGGATGGGCCAACAAACCCCCACCATAATGCAAATACAATCAAATGATCTTTTTTTTGTGGTTGGATGGATGTGCTTAAGCAGAAAGTCAGGCTCAACATCAATTCTATCACAAAAATTTTCTCACCCCTGCCTATCTTTACAAAAATAGTGCAAGATCATAGAATCATAGAATGTTAAGGGGTTGGAATGGACTTTAAAAGTCATCTAGCCCCAACCCCTTCTGTCATGGGCAGGAACACCTCTCACTAGACCAGGTTGCTCAATGCCTGATCCAGCCTGGCTTTGAACACTGCCAGGGTTGGGACATCCGCAACCTTCCTGGGCAACATGTTCCAGTGTCTCACCTCCCTCACCATAAAGAACTTCTTTCTAATGTCTAACCTAAATTTCCCCTCTTTCAATTTGTACCTATTACTCCCTGTCTTATCACCACAGCTCCTGACAAAGAGACCCTGTCCAGCTTCCCTGTAGGTGCCCTTCAGACGCTGGAAGGTTGCTAAGTAGCCTCCATGCAACCTTCTCTTCTCTGGGCTGAAAAGCCCAACTTTCTCCACCTCTCTTTGTAGGGGAGGTACTCCAGCCCTCTTACAGACTTCTGGCCCTCCTCTGGACTTGCTCCAACTGTTCCATGTCCTTTTTATTTTGGGGACACCAGAACCGTAAGCAGGAAGGAAAAGATTATTAGTAATACATTCAAGGGGAGGGAGGGACCTCTAAAATGCTGCAATGAATTTCATGGCATTATGGGCAAGAGCTGAATCCAATATGTAGTAGACCAACATTAGTAAGATTCATTTATACATTAGGAATTAAACAAGGTGAGTATAGATTGGTCCTTTCCTGGATCAATCTTGCCTTTTAGTGAATTGGGTTGGTGAAAATTAAACGGAATTTCTACTTCACTCCAGCAGCTTTGAGGTTGTTAGGTATGAATTCTACAATTTCTGTAACAGCAACTCGACCTCTTTGCATGCTAAAAACTAGTGAGGCTTATGATGATGAAGGTTGTTGAAGATAAAAAAAAAAATTGCCTTCATGCTAAATAAAAGAATTCAATTCCTTTTTTTGATTGCATAAAGGAGTCCTAATATAGTCTATGCCCCCTTCAGAAAGGTTCAGTAGGAGATAAGAAGTTGATCAAAAATAACCACCAGTCATGTTTATAAATACAGAATTTGTTTCTTGCACTTATTTAAACCAGGACAAGCAAAATGTATCCAATCATAAACTTGTCCTTTTTAAATCACCCTCTGCAGGTGAAAAGCAAACAACGTACAAGTGACCCTTCAAGCCTCATGAATGTTTACACTGGTCTCCTGGGGAATATCATATATGACTGATACTACCAACTGTTATTATTTCTCCCCTGTGAATCTATAAATGAGGAGCTAGAAAGGCATAGATTTCAATTTTCAATGAAGAGCTTCATGGTCAGGTCAAAAATCACAAAGACATCCAAACCTGAAAGCTGGGTACCACACCACTACAAAAAAAAATCAGGGAATGCCACCTTAATTACAGCTGTGTTGCAAGCTTTCTTGCTCTGGACTGTGACCTAGTCTGGATCTGTATGGTCTATAGGAGAAGGAGATGGGATGTGATGCCTGCTCCTGATTTGTGTTATTGATAAAATGGCATATCCAGTTGATCTATAGAGTTTAAATTGATTTATCTTATGAAGCAGCAATGTAACCTTCCTCATGAACACCTTTGTTCAGGTGTTATTTTACTGTGTGAAGAGACTTTGCAAGCAGAGCTGCACAGTCAACAGTATACCCAGGTAGGACTGGCATGTCACCATCTTGACTGTTCACATGCTCACTATCATCCTCCCTTGCCTTAAAATCTCTTTAAACAGCAATGTTGAGTTGTGTCTTCTGTTTGTGAGAGTATTTTAGGGGTGTATAGCTTTTAATGAAGATCAGTATTTTCTTCATGAGTCCTTGAGTCATTATTACCATCTCAACATCTCTCTACACTGAAACACATATGGCTTCAGGTTAAATACTCCTACACTGCTCAAGAGCACTTTTTTCCTGTAAGAATGAGTGTACCTAACACAGCAGGGACTCATGAAATCAAACCATAAGTCACAGACAGGTGACCACTCAGGTTATTTTTGCTGTAGAACCATTCCATAAACAAGTTTTCCTATATTCTGTGGCCAGACTCAGTAGTGTGGGATATAGCCAGCCAGCCCACAGTACCAGTAAGTGCACACTTGGGCTTTTTCCTTTGCCACACTTTAGAATTCAGGCACATGTTTTTCTTGTAAAGATTTTTTAACCAAACACAGATATTTTGAATATATAATACAAAAAAACCCCTGAGCCATTGCAGCAAATATTGTATTTTGACCACCTTTTTAATTTTCATTAATTCCTAGTTTATAGTTTAGAAGTAATTATTTTTATCCAATTATGTTTTGAAAATATTTTCTTTAGTATATCTGAAGAGCTTCAGTTTAATGATGTTCAAATTTTTAAAAGAACCTGGTTAGGTTTCAGTTTTATAATGAATCAATTAATATCATGTATGGTGAGAGGAGTTATGACCTTTATTTAAACAGTACAGAAATAGCTGTACTCCTGTTTTGTTGATCATCACAGTGTACTTAAATGTCTGGAAATATTTCAGCAATGCTGTGAGACAAAAGATGTGCCAGCCCCAGAAGAAATCTGTTCCTTCTAAGTCATAGAAGTGTAGTTACTTTCTGTAACAGTTCCATAGTTGATATAAACATTTTGACACAAAATATTTGGTGGTGAATGCAGTGTAAAACTATCTGAGAATAAATGTACTGTGACTTGGAACACAAGATAAAATTGTCTTTGCATAGAAGCAAAATGAAGTGATGACAGAGTTCACAAAAGCTATTCTCTTCCTAAAATTGCAACTTGACCTTGCTTTTCAAGAGGAGTCGTTCAGAAAGTTAAACTTTTCAATGCAAGAAATTTTACAGACTTTTGTCCATAAACTGTCAGTTGCAATACAATAATGCACAAATTCTTCAGTGTTCTGTGCATCTGAGTTTTTTTCACTTTCACTCTTTCAGTTCTCTCCCCCATCCCAGTGTGAGGGGAGTGAGGGAGTGGTTGTGCAGTTTAGTTGCTGGCTTGCATTAAACAACGACAGCTTGGTACCAGGGGCCTCCCATTGTTCACATGAGTTCCTTGTAAAATGAAGTGCAAACAAATACCAAAGCAGGATATTACAGGTATGTTTAACCTCCGTAGTGCAACAGCATATCAAAGCAATATAAATAAAAGACTTTGTTTCCATACATTTCTAAGAGCTGCTTATGCCATTTAGATTGTATTTACACAGAGCAAGAATTTAGCATTGTAAATGAAATCACTGAAATATTGAATGTTAATACAGCTACATGTCTTAGCAAGGTCATTCCATAGACCCTGTAGCAGCCTCAGGAAATAATGAGTAACCTGAATGGTTTGCATTATAGCACTGAACTGTGCTTAAATTAAATTATAAAATACAGGCTATAATAATCAAGCAAAACACTCAAGTTCAGTAAAAGGTAAAAACTCTGAAGCATAAACATGTATCTACCTCCATCTCAGAGTGCTAAATTCATTATATAAAACATAGGGAGAACTGAATGGATCTACCCCGTACAGTCAACTCCATTCATATGTATAAACTAATTTTCCTTCCTATAAGGAGAGCCTTGAAATACTTGGACCTCATATAAGATAAGAGAAAAAAAAAATGAAAAATACTCTCAAGGAAATTAGCAAGCCTTGGGAAAGGAAGTGGAAAAATAAGTTTAACACAAAAGAAAAAACAAACAAACCAAACAAGCAAACAAACAAAAAGAGAGGGTTTTCAATTATCTGTTTCAAGATTCCAAAAGGCTAAGTATGGGAAGGCAAATATTGTACTGAGGCTAGTAGATTCTAATGTAATAATTAAGGATCTGTAAAAGGTCATGCTGGGGTGACAGCTTGCTGATGGCATATTTTATTAGTTGAGTCTAGTATGTAGTGAGATTATGAGTTCTAAAGCCACAGAACAATGACACAGGAAGTCTTATAACTTCAAAGTAAGGCAAATTGGACAGAAGCTATTGAGCTACTCAAGCAAACCTAGGGGACCCTCAATAACTGTATCCCCTCCTTAATTTCCTGAACTAATTTGGAAAAAGTCAACAAAATAAGGGATGAATAATGCATTGCAACAAAACAAAAAGTACCATCAGCTAACCACAAACACACAAAAAAAGCTGATAATCAAAGCTCTCTGAAAATGTTTTCTCCAGCATCCTAAGGTAGCATAACTCATTCCAATGTTCCCCAGTGCAGTGTTTCAGTAAGTGATATATATTAGAAAAGGTTGCTCCTGGCCATGTTTTAAGACCACAGCTGTGACCGTTCCTATCCCCATTCCAAGTATTGACTTCTCCATGTCCAAAATTGATCTTCCAAATTGCTCAATGAGTGCTGTTTTTCACAGGTTATAGTACTATAGGAGAGGAAGATGAAGGGACTTTATTTATAGTTAATAACCAAAGACAGAGTTTTATAGGTTATGATGCTATTGATTTTTAAAAAACATCATGTTATCAATGAGTGATGACGCTAACTGAACGTGTCACTGACAGTGTTACCACTGAAGTTCTCCCTACAGATCTAGCCTCTATGGCTTCATATTAGGATTTTTTAAAATGTGGAGAAAAGTCTTTTGATTACATTTCTATTGTCCCTTCCCTCTTTTGCCTGTATCAATATTTGGATTGAGTAACAGGTAGGTATTAGCTGTCCCATACAGCAGCCTACTCTAGGAGACACTGAAGCCTGAAGCAGTCTGCAGGCATAGTATCATCCAACCAGATTCTGAAATCAACAGTTTTACAGAGAGATGAATTGCTCCCACATTTTTGGTCCAGATATTGTCTGACTTTTGCTGTTGAAACAAGATGAATGCAATCTTCAATATTCTTTTTCAGTTTTTGATTTTTTTTAAATTTTCTTTTTCTTTTCTGGTTTAAAAAAATGAAAAAAAAGACAAAAAGATGTTTTTAAAAGCTGGGGCATGGTAGCATTTGCAGGTTTATTGTTTTGGTTTGCCTTTTAATGTATTCTGGGCTGGAACCCTGTATGCCAAGGTTTAACCTGGAGCACTTGTTTTTAAAACGGTTGAGGTATAAACTTCCATGGAAAGGGTTATAATGGAAACACTGACAGGCATTTAACTGTAACAGTAGTAGCAGGGTTGTTATAATAATTGGATTTGGGGTGGAATGCAAAGTTAAATTTATAGATTCTTTCTGCCTTGGGGGAGCCATTCATTTCTGTCTGAAACAGCTAAGGCAAAACTTAACATCAGCAATAGGAAAAAGACACTAGAAAAATGAATGGTTCCATCCCTATTAGCTCCAAGAAAACAATCATTACTTGATAGATTTAGTGATGCATGAAATATCAAAGCCTACATTTGGGAATCATCACAAAAAGAATAAATTGATTTATATTGACTGTCTTACATTGTTGTTTTAAGCTAAAATGTGGAAGTTCATATTTGACACAATTTTTTTTCCATTGGATAGTTCACTGGAGTGTTAAATTAAAGAAAAACACCCAAACAAAACTGAAGAAATAAAGGTGGAAGCAATTAAGAGCTTATCCTGCAGATCGTCTGAGGATCCTGTGGCTTAATTCAATTTACAGAAAAATACACCTTCCCTTTCTTTTTTGTATTGCCGAGTTTGTGAAATTTTGATAACTTCTTAACATTTATGCAAGTGAATGAAATTGCTTCCTTCTGTCAGATAAATAAATGAGATAAAGTCATCAAAAAATTACACCCAGTAACAGTATCAGTATTGCCTGAGGTAACACAGACACCTTGTAGAAGGGCTTTCACATCTCAGAACATGTTTTAGTGTTATATCCCTGTCAAGCCTCTAGTGTTTGTATGTATCCCAATATCTCTTAAAAATACGCATTATGCTGCCTCGTTAATGGCTCTCCGTTAGCTGATGAAGTTTACTTTGTATTTGAAGTAGGAAGGTATACCAGGTCATATCTGGAATGCAACCCAGTGGACTTCATTGCTCCAGATATGTACGCAGCTTGCACCATGACTTCTATCAAAAACCAGTTTTCATCAGCTGATAGGGGAGAATTTTTTGTTTGGAAATCTGTACTTAACATGATCTAGATTATGATTTCAGTTATAAGTTAGACCCAACCATAGCACTTAACTTTTAAGATACAGTCAAGCATCTTTAAAACTGAACTTAAACAATGGGACTTGTTGAGATAAAGCCAAAGCAGAATTTATACTTAAGATGCCTGCATCAAAAAGTGTTTGTAACGACTTTGCATTTTTAAGGCTTCTTTGAGCAGAAGAAGGGTTGTTCAGTAACTTACATGAGATCTCTCCCCTCTCCCTGAACTGGGTTGGCAGCTTGTATTCCTTTCAGTACATCACCAGGTAAAATGAAAGTCCTTCTAGGCAGCGTATTTAGAAAAATTATTTCAATGATAATTAAAAATAGCTGGCATTAGCTTTATATGAATCTATTTCAGTTCTGTTCCAAGCTTCTGAGAGCGCAGCACTGAACAGACACTGGATTACACTTTTTTAATTATCTGACAAGAAAAGGCATCTCTTGACTCTCTCCAGTTAATTTGGTACCTTACATGTGCTGACTGCCTACACTGCTGCTGCCCATTATACACTCAAAGACAGATGTGAGACTCAGCAAGGGGCTTCTTCCTGCTCTTGGACAAGGAGCTGGAGCAAAGGCAGAAAAGAATCTCCTCTGAGATCAGTTTCACCAGTCTACCACAGGAATCTGCATAGTTTGTATAAGTAGCTTAATTCAAGTATAGTTAGTGGAATTGTGGGTTGAAATTTTACACATGATAAATCACAAAGTCGTAATCTGCCCTTTTAAATGCTTTAAGACGTAAACTAAGAATTTTAGTTTTGGGATTAGTTTTAGCCTCAGCTATAAAGATGCCTGTTGGAACAATGTAATCTGCCTTCATATTACTTCTGTCAAACCTTGTTTTCTATATCAGTCTCTGTGTTTGAAATGTCTTTTTTTTTTCCTTGCATCCTAAGGATATATTCAGAATAATGACAGTGTAGTTATCTCTTAGCATCCCCACAGTGCTCTTTGTAAGTGAGTACTGCCTTCCATCTTGGGACTGAATATCTGCAGCTGAGCACAGTAATTCATTAGACAAATGTTGCTACCTACCGGAAACCTAACTAAAGAATTTGTTATATGGCACTGTCAAGTACCAAACTGCTAACATAGTTGGTTAACCAGAAGTGTATAAGAAATTATATTTATGGCCTACATAAATACTGAATGTAAGCAAAAAACCAGAAAATTGCCAAAAGATGAACTGTCTGACTGTTCATTTAACCAAGTAGTGAAAATGGAAATAGATGTAAAAATCTTCCTGGTAATTCTTTCTTTCCTGATATTTTTCTTCACAGATTTTACTGTTGTTTACTTTTCCAGGCCAAGTATTGTACAATGCCATTATATTTTCTGTTAGGAAGTCTCCGCTAACAAAAGTGAAATATGTATATTTAACCTCTTTCATTTTTCTAACGTTTTCAGTATTTGCCATGACTCTTTCTTGTCTCATCTATGTAACAGTGTCTTAATCTCTGATATTTCTGTGATTTTTGTGCTTAGCTCTCATTTATTCACAGTGCTACCTCCCACTACAGCTGCTTTCATTGTTCTCAGAAAGTATAACAGGAATGACGACGATGTAGACACTTTTAATTATGTTCTTTTATTTCTTGTTTGGTTTTGGTTTGTTTTTGCAAAATATAATACTCAACTCCTCATCTATGGCTTCGTTTAATATTAACATGGGCTTCTCACTTTGCATCCTGCAGCAAGACCATTTGTACAAGAGGAAGATATGGGTCTAAAGGAAGAAAACCGATACATTTTCTACTGTCATTCATATTCCATCAGTTGACTTGTCCAAAGTAGTTCTAATTCAGAACAATTTCACAGTGGCTTCTTACCATTTTGAATGGTACACTTCAGTTTATTTCAGAATTAAATTCTCTATATATGGACAGAATATAGAATAGTCATTGCAAAATATTTATTCCAAAATATTAGGTAGATTTCCTGCATGTTCCTCATCTTCTTAGCATTCTTTAGCTAAATGCAACTTACACTGTGTGTTTTCTGGTTGTGGAGACAGGGCAGAGTGTATGGGCACGGCCAGGTTGTTGTTCTATACCCTACACATGATCTCTGAGGAGCATGGTTTCAGGAGGATCAAATAGTGAGTAAACTCCTGGGACTGAACAATTTTGTTTCCATATCTTCCTCAGAGAGGTTGCCAGAACCAGCCCTTCCACACCCTGCCCTTTCTTGTCTCTGCTTGTGCTTTCCAGGTCCCCTGAGAATGCAGCTTTGAAAGCAGCAAACACAGTTGGGTTGTGAACATGGCCCCAGGGTGCCACTCCTAGAAAAGGGGCAGCGAGACCAAGCCCATCAGAGTGTGTCCTCTGCTCCAAGAAGAGAAAATCAACAATGCAGCTCCAGAATGTGGTGCTGAAGGAAAGTGGCCAAATGCTGCTGAGCTCAGCAGAGAAGGTGTCACAGAGTAAAAACCCCAGCAGAGTCTGACCCCAGCCCAGCAGAGATGCATCACCGCATGGTGTGGCGCAGTGCAGATGATCTAGCTTTTGGGGGGTTGTCCATCATTTTTTTCCCATTGTGTCTGGCTCAGGGATGGGAGGGGGACCCAGCAGGGCAGAAATGGTGTCCGTCTTGTCTTTATCTGCGGAAATGTGCTCCACACTGCAGCCGAGGGGAAGGGTCCTTCCTGCAGTCTCTGGCAAAAAGCACCCAGGGAGACCTGAGGGTGACACGTGGGGTTCTGGAGCTGGAGATACAAAGGATCCGAGGACTGTTACATCACAACTGAAAAAGATCTTGGCAGCTTATGAAGGGGTTTGACCTACTTCAGAAGTGACTGACACCAAAGCACAGCTCCTCCTGGCACCCTGACTGCCAGGGCTGGGCTTAATGTTCAAAGGGAAAGTCCCTTCCACACATCATGCCACAGATGCCACATGGAGCCAGAGGATCTCTTTGATTACACAGCAAGCTCAGATAAGAAATCCCAGTCACCTAGGGATCTCTAAGATCATCATGAATTGGCCTGAAGGTGAAAATTTCCGATCAGAAGAGGAGGAGAATAAGGTGATGTGCTGAGGAGGCCGCATTATATAATCACCTACCTGAAAATAAATACACTCCCTTTGTGGGAAACCGAGGGATTAAAACTTCTGAAGACAATAATGGATTTAATTTACAGCCTTGAAAGGAGCTGGGGTTAATGTGATGACAAGACATATAGATCTTAAGCAAGAGAATCATAAACCTGTGTTCCTATAGTTATAAGTAAGAATATGTGTTGGGTGATTTGGTGGAGGGTTTTAAGTATAGTAATGTGATTTTATAGTTTAAGTTAAGAATTTAGATGTTAAAATAGAAGTAGATGTGCGTACATGACCTAGCACTTAAATGGTAGAAGAACAGATGCATTGCAGTAAAAAGTACTAAAGGTGATAGGTTATGGAGTCAAAACAAAGTTTCGTGTAAATTGCTTATTGGATCAAAAAGTTATACATTGCCATATAACCCTGAAACCTGTGACTATCCTCTGTTATGGCAACATTTTACTTAACCTCACAACCTCTGAGACTGATGCCTTGTTTGTTATTTTAAGTAATAAATCGTGTATAACTGCGATAGTCCCATCTCTTTAATGAAAGCTCCAACAGAAAGCATCGGACTAGTGATGCTCCACGACATCCCTTCACTGACTTTCCTGCCATAACATAGGGACGAATTGAAAATGGAAAGCCGCTCTATGAAGCGAGTCCTATGTGGTGAGTCGCAGAAGCTACTGAGGGACAAGGTGGATCAAGTCAGGTTGCAGAGCTTGAAGCCATCCGGTTGGCTTTAGATATTGCTGAATGAGAGAAACGTCTGAGACTCTACCTCTACACTGACTTGTGGATGGTAGCAAATGCTCTTTGGGGGTGTCTGGAAAGATGGAAAAAGACCAGTTTGCAGCAGAGAGGAAAACCCATCTCAGCAAGACATTGCTGCCCGGGTAGAGAAGCTACCTGTGAAAGTCTGTCATGTAGATGCACATCGTGTAGAGTCGAGTTACTGAAGAGCATTACAACAATGGACGGGTGAATCAAGCTGCCAAGATTGAGGTGTCTCAGGTGGATCTCGACTGGAAACACCAGGGTGATCATTTCTGGCTCAGTGGGTTCATGATGCCTCAGGTCACCAAGGAAGAGATGTGACATACAAAAGGTCCTGTGATCAAAGGGTGGACTTAAACCATGAACATTATATCCCAAGGTTATTGTAACTGTGAAACATGCTGCAGTCAAGCAGGCCAAGGAGGTAAAGCCCCTGTGGTATGGGGGACTGTCCCCCTGAGTTTTGCAGTCTTTCTATGTTTTCATTCTTGTAGTAGAATTTCTCAGGCACTTTACTGTAAATATCAGGCATGTTTACCTACCAGTATCTATTATTATCATTCTTTTTGTTAGGNCATCACCCTGTTGCAAACCTGCCAAGGCAAGCACTGTGTGCTGACCATGGTGGGAACAACCGCTGGATCTGTCTCACACCACACACACCACACCATGTCTCACACCAGTGCCCGGAACACCACCTTGGGTCTTGAAAAGTGAGTCTTGTGGTGACATGGCATCCCAGAAAGAATTAATTTGGACAACAGGACTCATTTCTAAAACACAGTTTTCTCCACTTCCAAATCACGTCTTGATTTTTAATGCTGTGACACTATAACTTCCTAGGAACACATTTACTAGAAAGTGAACATCAAATTGTTCAGTAAGTCTATGTAAGTCATGTAAGTCTTATGTAAATGTTTCCCGACTTGAAATCTGCCCTTTCATGATGAGAAATTAGCCACTAAGTATGTAAGAACATAAACTGAAGGTCTATTAAGACTAGAAGCTAAGACAGGATGTGAATAAGACTGTAAGGATGGACTGACACCTTTCTTCTATGCATTCACATGGTAGTTCTGTGGAAGAAGTAACTCTTTAGAGAGTGAGCCTAAGAAAAATAAAAAGGAGCAGTTCATTCCTAAGCATGTCCTTGGGCAGTGCTCATACTGAGCACTGAGATGCCTGCACTTTTTCAATAATGATGGAGGAAGCAAGTCCTCTTCAGAGAGGGATCATGTCTTAAATTTTCTCTAGACCAGTCATGAAGAGCACTTCAGGGATTACAGGATACCTTTTAATGATATTATTTCTAAATCAGGCACCTCAGGTAAGTGCTTAAAACACAGCAGGATAGATATCTCTGCTTGGATGATTAGATAATCATCCTGGTAAGAGTCCAGAGGGTCTATGGTGTTCATGGCTGTCCAAGAGCCCAAGGCTCTGAAAAATCAAGTCCCTCTGTGCATTATTTCCAGAGGGAGAGGGAAAGAAAATCTTCTGCAGAATAAGCAGCTGAAATTCTCAGAGCAAAGCCCTTATGGGTTGAATTTACCTCTCCTCTGAGTTCACATGCTGTGGGGCTCTAGAAGAAACTGGGATGTTCAGCTGCTCACAGGGAAAAAATATCTCACTTAAAAGGATAGGGAGTACAGGATGAGGGGAAAAATAATTTGAAGAATTGTAATTCTGAGTTGCTAAATGTTTGGATTGCCTGGATTAGAATTTATAGCTTTTATTAATCTGCACAATATTGGAATGTAAGATGATTCAAGATCTTTTACACCCTCTGAGTATTTTTTTTCTTGTTTTCTTAATGTAATCTTTTTACAGAACGCATTTTTCTGTCATTTGTAACATGAAATTTAATGATTCAGTACATAAGAGTACACTTAGGAAGCCAGTTTATCTCTAGAGTCTGGGCATGTGGATCTGATTTGAACAAAGATAAATGGCCACCTTTAATTACAGGAACTTTTCATTAGTAATACCAGGTATGTCGTGTACATTATATCAGGTTCATTGCATTTGGTCCTTTTGACATTTTATGAGGCAAAGGTAATGAAAGCTGTGAGCTGCTACACAGCTTTGTGTTAAAGAAAACAACACTGTGGATTATTTACAAAAGTCTATTAAAAATGTCAGATAAACAAATAAGCTATTTTTGCAAGAAGTTACAAATTCCATTAAGGAAATGAGAAGAAACTTTCTTAAAACTATGTAGCACTTGATACGACTTCTGAAAATTATTCATACTAAAAATTTTATTGCTCTACGATGAAGACATTCATTGCAGTTATCAGTGGATATGTAATAATTAGTAATCTGGACTTTGTGAACCACCTAGATAAGATCATAAATTTGGCTTTAGAGTGTTTCTATATTTGCTCGTCATATGAAAGCAAATTTCCTAATTTGTAGCTGCTTTGGGATTTAAACACTGTGAGTTTTGGTATATTTTGTTATAGCTAAGTTCTCATCTTTGGTAAAATGCAATAAAAAGAATCCAAGTCATACCACTAGCAGTAGTACTAGTGGCAAATCTAGTGATTTGAAAATTGACACAGTACTTTGTTCTTGCAACATTAGACTAAGTCACCAACTGGTTTACATTCGTAAATAATGTGGAAGTAGTGAAAGAATGAGGAAAAGAATATCTTTAAAATTAATTTAGGAGGTAGGAGTCTACTTTTTTACTTCATCTGACCGAAAAAAGATACTGGAAATTGTACTATAGCAGTTATTTATAGGATAAAGAACAAAATCTGTCAATCTCCTATAACGGTTTTTTATTTAATATTTGAAAATTTCTGTTAAACTTGAAAGTGTTACATTTTAGGGAGGAATTTTCTGGGTTATGGCAAAGCTCAACAGCTCATTCCATAAAAGAAGTGTGACAAGGTATTTTCATGGCAATGGCTTCATCATTACAGATTGTGGATTAATTGTGCTTCTACTTCCTCTTTAACCAAATGAGAATAATTTTCTGGTGGGAGAAAAAAATCTTTGCTCAAATCTTAACAAAAAAAAGGAAGCTATTAGCAAAATATAGAAGGGGAAATACATACATTGAAAAAAATAACTGTATTTCAGTCAAATTTTGATGTGTGGATTTGGAAAGTTTTCTCAGTTAGAAAATCTACACTTAATAGACTGAAGAACAGCAGTAAGGGTTTACAAAAATGTCTCTAATGGGAACTGATATTTGAAAGAAAAGGCTAGTGGGACTGATTACTTTTCTCATTAGGCAGCATCTCTAACAGAATAAATCAGATGTTGCCATATAACATTTCACATATCTGTCAAACTGAAGGATATAATCTGGAAACACACCATGAAATTAGCATAGATACACGCAGAATTGGAATCAACAAGCATTTTCATCTCATACAAATTGACAAAAAAGCAGTGCCATTGCTGCACACAATTTCATCTACAATTATTATTAGAGGGACAAGTGAAAACATTCTGAACTACAAATTTCTCCTCACGTTTCGATGTCAAGTTCTGCCTAAACCAATGTCTGCAGCAAGTAGAGTTTTCATTTTTAATACTGTGCAATATATCCTTTAGTAGTATCTTCCCCTTTCCAGAGCAAAAGGTTAAATGAGATCCTTTCCCTTAATAGCTCTGGGCAGCTGTGCAGAAAAAGAGTGCAAATGTTTCTCAGGAGGGAGTGTGGAATGAGCTCAGCATGCTGGCAGAGACTCCAGTGTGTTGAGTTCAGTGCCACAGAGCAAGGGGGGGACAGAGGACACAGGGCCCTTAGGCCAACATCGGTTGCTCCAGGGTCTCTGTTCAGGTAGTGGGGAGAGACATCCTCTTCCAGAGGTGGCTGAGGGCTTCTGATCAGGGGCTGCTCTGAAGACCTTCTGTGCTGAACAAGTAACAAAGTAATCAAAGGAGGGGAGAGGCAGAGGGATAGGAAGTAGGGCTGTGCATGGGGCTCCTTGTAGCCAAAATGAACATTTAATTTTTCAAGCAGAACAGCATTGCTTTATCTGGCAAGATGAAGAGAGTCCCCATGATAAGTTATTTTGTTAGCACTAGAAGCATGTTTTGGTAAGAAGACCAAAGTTCAAATCACTTTTTTAAGTCAGGAAAAGGAGGAAATGTTGCTGTCTCTTCTATATGCTGTGTGAATACTCAACAAAGCACTGTGTTTATGTGTGTGGCAACATCAAGGCGGCCATTTGGGAATGTAGATTCCTCACTGGCACTAGTTCTTCTGTTCTCAGCAGGGTATCGAACACTCAGAAACTCTGGGCAAATCAACAAATATCTCTTTCTTATGTGCCATTTTTGATGTGCTTGCCAAACATAGAAGTAGTATACATATGGGAAAACATAATGATAGCAGCTCTTCTCCTATGCCTTCTCGAGTCCCTTCAGCCTCACCTCTCCTTAAATGTCTCCAGCCTTGGTACAAGACATTGACAGTTGAAGCTGGGGTTAGTAATCAGCTGACTGTTGATAGGTGACACTTGACAGATTTTTGACAGTTGCTGTTTATCAGGCTGGCACATTTTGTGCAGATGTACCTTCAGCAAAGCTCCTAGCTCTAGCTTAGCCTTATGCAAGCTTTCTGGGTTGGTTGAGGGTTTTTTATATTTTATTCCCTTTGTTACACGAAGCATACCTTTCTTGATAAATGAACAGTAAACAGACAATACACTACACTCTCTCCATTATCAGGCTGTCCAGTGAAGCATGACATTCAGTTTCCTTGCAATTTCTATTTTAGCATAATTCATACTGAATAGTCACCAATGTTTAAATGTTTGTAACATTATCCAGCTTTCCCCTATTTCTGCTAATTTATCCACCTTCTGTAGCAGAGAAATGTAAAATTTAACATGTACTGCACAAGGGGCCGTCTCTTGAAGTTCACTACGGAATTGGACTTTTTTTGTTTTGTTGCTTGTTAATGTTCTTGTTGAAAAAAAAGAAGTGCTAAGGCAAAACATCCTCCTCAATCACAACCCAAAGTATGTGTGGGTTGCTCTTATAGAAGCTGTCATGCGATTGACTACATCAATGAGCAAGTGAAGGGCTGCAGATATCATTTATCTGGACTTCTGCAAAGCCCTTGACATGCTCTCCCACAACATTCTTTCTAAATCAGAGAGAGGTAGATTCAATGAGTTGGTGGATTAGAAATTGACTGAATGGTAGCATCTGGAGGGTAGTGGTCCATAGCTCAGACTCCCAATGGACACCAGTGACCAGTGTTGCTCCTTAGGGGTCCATACTGAGACCAGTGTTATTTAATATCTTTAATAATGGCACAGATGAAGGGATTGAGTGCCCCCACAGCAAATTTGCAGATGACACCAAGCTGAGTGGAGGTGTTGACAAACTTGAAAGATAGGATGACATGCAGAGGGACCTGGACAAGCTCAAGAAATGAGCCCACAGGAAATACATGAGGGTCAGCAAGGCCAGGTTCAAGGTACTGCACCTGGGTTGGGCCAAGCCCAGGTATCAATCCAGGCTGGGGTATGAACAGACCCAGAGCAGCCCTGCCTAGAACGACTTGGGGGTGCTGGTGGGTGAGAGGCTGGACATGACCCAGCCATGTGCCCTTGCAGCCCAGAAAGTGAAATGCATCCTGGGCTGCATCCAAAGCAGGGTGGAAAGAAGGTGAGGGAGGGGATTCTTCCTGTCTGCTCTGCTCTGGGGAGATCCTACCTGCAGGGTTGCATCCAGCTCTGGGGTCCCAGCACAGGACGGACATGGATCTGTTGGAATCAGTTCAGAGGAGGCCACCAAGATTATTTGAGGGATGGAGCACCTCTCATGTGAGGAAAGACAGAGACAATTGGGATTTTTCAGCCTGGAGAAGAGAAGGCTTCAGGGAGACCTAATTGTAGCCTTCTAGTACCTGAAAGGAGCCTACAAGAAGCCTGAAGAGAAACTTCTTACAAGAGCATGTAGTGAAAGGACGAGGATCCATCAAACCAAAAGAGAGTAGGTTTAGATTAGATATTAGGAAGAAATTCTTTAATGTGAGGCGCTGGAACAGGTTGTCCAGAGTTGTGGGTACCCCTCCCTGCAAGAGTTCAAGGCCAGGTTGCACAGGGCTCTGAGTAACCCGGTCTAACGGAAGGTTCCCTACCCTGTTCAAGGGGTTTTGACCTGGGTGATCTTAAAGGTCCCTTCCAAACAAAGCTACTCTATGACTGTGCGATCTTTTATTTACTGGCAAGGAAATGAGTGGTTACTCGAAAGGTCAACCCCAACTGCTTCACATACCAATATTCTGCTTAATGCATGCAAAGATACATAATGAAAGGGAAAGCAATTATCAGGGTAACATCAGATAATAATAATTCTCATAAAATGATTAAACACCTTGTTTACTCTAATCAGTGACTGTGCTCGTGGCATTCTACCATGATCAAATCTGTAGTTTCAAAGAAAAGATCTTCTAATGTAGATAACATTTACAAAACATTGGCACAAGCTGTGCTGCAGTTTAAAAACAGTGTGTGCTCTCCTGTGCAAAGGAAAAAGATGCAGGATAGTAGCAACATATATTAGCACTAGTAGGGAAACAGGATAATTAAAAGATAACTATGAAGATAATTAAATGCAAACAGAGACTAACCTGATGTGCTTTAGGCTAAGTGCAATAATTAATCTTGATAGATGGTATATAATAAGGGCTTTCCAATATAGTCTCCTACACTAGCTTACTATTATGAAGTCACAGTTCTTAATGCAGGAAATAATTGGTCTAAAGCGAAATGTTCCTGCTAGATTTAGATCCTGTTAGATCTTCTGTGGAAGGTGCATTTTAGAGAGTAGGCAGGAAGAACTGAAAAACTCAATTAGCTATGGAATTTCTGAGGCTTGAAAATACATAGGAACCCTCTGCACCTCCCTGCTCCTGGCTTTCAAGGACTTTAATGAAAGATGCTGGGGTGGTTGGTCTGGAGACTAGAGAATCTCTGCAGAGGGAAAGGTCCATTGAGCAGAGAGTGGTTAGGCACTGAAACAGGGTCCCCAGGGAAGTGGCCAAAGCACCAAGTCTGCCAATTTCAAGGAGCATTTGGACAAAGCTCTCGGGCATATGGTGTGATTTCTGGGGTGGTCCTGTACAGGGACAGGAATTTGGCTTGAGGATCCTTCCCGGTCAGGATATTCCATGATTCTATGATTCTACGAACTGCAAGGTTACTTTAATCCTATTTTAGAAGGGAACACTTCTTGGGAGGAACACTTCTTTCTACTCCAAAATATCAAAATATGGGCCTTGGGGCATTTTGCAGTTTGCTTGTTTATTTAAACAGATTTAAGTATTCATAACCAGAATTCCTAGACAGGATAAACTGAGTGAAACTCTGCCAGTTTGCACCAATATGGAATGCAGTTATATTTGTCTGTCTTTGGCTTGCTTAAAATTACTATTTTGCACGTTGCAGTGATCCATACTTGCCACTTTACCATCCATATGTCATCTATATGTAGGTATGTATATCATGGAAAGCAAAGGGAAGGCTCAGAGGATGCTCTGCAGCAAGGAAATGAAGGGTGCAGAATTCTGTCTGGGTCTTAATCAGAAAGGCACAACAGCAAATACTGTAATAAAATTGATTTAAAAGACAGAAATATGAAGAGAAATATCATCAGCACATAAATCTTATGTCCTTTCAGATGCTGGGAACCCCACTTTCATGAAATATTGGGGAATTACGATACCTTGCTACACAGATTCCACCTGTGGAAAGGTTCAGTATTCCTCACATACTTTCTAGTGTGTTAAAACAAGCATTCATCTTCTGGCAGGGTGGAATGATGTCCACCAGAGTGCCACTGAGCAGCCTGGGGCATGCCAGCACCTGCCCTACAGTGCTGCCTTCAGGGGATTGGGGATGCTCCAGCTACTCATGCTAAGGGTAATTCAGCCTTCCCAAGCCTGAAGCACAAGGGCCAAGAGAGCAGGGCTGATTTGCCTGAGACCACCAACCCCTCCACTGGAGTGTTTACCCCAAGGAACCCACTATAGAGGGCTGGTTAGCTAGTACAACACCGAGTAGCACTGATACATGTATTACGGGTTATTTAACCTAACAAGGTGCAGGAGTCTCTTTGAAAAAGTGGATTTAGGCGTAAAGCTAAAAAATTGAAGTTTTTTCAAGCAGGTTGTGTTCAATTGTTCTGAACATGTGAGGTTAGGGTGGGAAATTTATTTGGACAAGATTAAGATTAGATGGAATAATCTAAATCAGACACCTAGCAGAGAGTCACACAGAACATGGACTTGTTTCCCACCAAACCACTTCTCCCAAGATTACAGAAAACTAGCCAATAATTGCACAGTTATTATTTGCTTATTTTACAGCTGCTACATACACTAGAAAACATCACAACTGTGATTTTCAAGGCCACAGGCAAAGTTCTAAATTCTTACTTTGTCATAAAAAATAAACAAAAAAAGCATGCCTGAGTCAGCATAATTGTCCTCCTGCATCTAATGGGCCAAAATAAGGAAGAGGTGGGAAAAGACAATTGAACCTGGAAAGACTCCTAACATTCACTCTTAGAGAGTATGTCATCAAAGAGTCAGTTACAAGAAATCTGCATCAGTTACCAGAAACCTCCATCAAAAACACCCTTATATATTGAGAATGATTTGTACTTCCTAGGCTAGGAATTCTCACAGAGCACTCTTTGCTCACCTCAAAGGTCCAGGCAGTCTACACCCATGGAAGGGGAAGCATCCTGTAAGGCTGAAATGCTCATCAACCTAATTGCCATGAAGTACCAACTGTACTTGAGATACGCAGTCAAACCCCATTAGAGCAGATATTGATGCATTTTTTAACGCCGCAGCAATTTTTCTTAGATAGAAGAGAAAGCCCTTATAATTACATGAAATGCTTTGCATTTTTAGTATCAGCATGCCTCAGTGCCATTTTACAGGTGAAGAAATGATATTTATTCAGTTCCAAAAGCTCAATGTGGGGATAAATACAGCAGCTGTGAGTTGTACATGCAATGGTATTTATTGCTTGCATTATTGTATCATGAAGGAGCATGGAAGGATCCATCAGCTGGAAAAATAGAACCAGGTACAGTAGGAACCTTTCAAAATTTTTTAGATGTTATCATTTTACTTGACTTTACAATACACTGAAACAATTTTTATGAGTACATTTGCAATTTTCCTTCAAAAAATTAACAAAGAATTAATTTAGACTGACATGATAAAATAAAAACTATGAAATCTTAATTATTAAACTACTAATACAGCAATGACAACTGATTTGCAGATTTGTAGCTCTGTATATTTGTTAATTGATTAATATTTGTTTAATGTTTTGAAATTACAAGCACCATGAAATCAACTAAGAACAATTAGTCACCCTTTTGAAGACTTTAGTTTGAAAGAATTAGCTCAGATGGATTAGGTGGATAATAATCTGACTAAGTAGATGGATTTAAAAGATGACAGTTGGATTTCATTTATTGTGAGGATAAGAAGCAATTCCTACTGTTAAAAGTAGACCTGAGGGTCACAGAGGAAAAATGTGGGACTGTGTTAAGGACACTGTGTGTGTAGCATTGCCTTTAGCATCTACAAATGGGACAGCTACTGTATGGGTTTGGCATGGTTAGTGTTCGGTGTGCATGGAAGGGAGGCTTCTGGGAGAAGCTGCCGTGTCTGACAGATCCAATGCCAGGCAGCTCCAGGATGGACAGGCCACTGGCCAAGGCTGAACCCATCACTGATGGTGGTAATGTCTCAGGGATAACATAGTTAAGAAGGAAGGAGGGGGATAACCCCTGAACAGTGGCAGCTGCAGCTGGAGAGAAGAGTGAGAATATGTGAGAACAACAACCGTGCAGATCCTGAGGTCAGTGCAGAAGGAGGGGCAGGACGTGCTCCAGGCACAGGAGCAGAAATTCCCCTGCAGCCCCTGGTGCATCCCATGGTGAGGCAGCTGTGCCCCTGCAGCCCATGGAGGCACATGGGTGCCTGAAGGAGGCTGTGACTGTGGTAAGCCTGTGCTTGAGCAGGCTCCTGGCAGGACTTGAGGCCCCATGAAGAGAGGAAAACACACTGGAGCAGATTTGCTGGCAGTACTTGTGGCCCTGTGGGGCACCAACACTGGAGCAGGCTGTTCCTGAAGGACTGCACCCCATGGAAAGGGATCTACACTGGAGCACTTCATGACCTACAGCCGATGTCACACTGGAGAAGTTCCTAGAGGACTGTCTCCCGTAGCAGCAACCCCAGGCTGGAGCAGGGGAAGACTGTGACAGTCCTTCCCCTGAAGACAACAGAGCGGCAAAGACAAACTGCAGTGACCTGATCACTGACCCCATTCCCCCTCCTCTTGTGTCATTGGAGGGAAGGAGGGAGAGAATTTGGGAGTGAAGTTGAATCTGGGAAGAATGGAGGAGTGGAGACAAGATGTCTTAAGATTATTTCTCATTATCCTACTCTGATTTGATTGGTAATAAATTAAATAATTTTTTCCCCAAGTGGAGTCTGTCATGCTTGTGACAGTCACTGGTGATTGATCACTCCCTGCCCTTATCTCGACCCACAAGCCATTCGTATTTTCTCTTCCCCGCCCTGCCAATGAGGGGAGCAATGGAGCAGCTTTGCTGGCTATCTGGAGTCCAACCAGGGTTAACACCTACATTTCCCTATTAGTGACATGACAACAACGATGTGGTTGTGCAGCTTTTTGACTGTGCCTTCACATGTCACATCAGCAATTTCTTTCACTAATCTTGTACTCTCTTTTCTTTCATTAGTCATGCTTCTGTGAGTTTTGATTCCTACCTTTACTTATTCACCGGCTCGGAGCAATCACTGACATTTGGTGTATCTAAGAATAAAATCCAGCACATTTGAATTTAATCTCCTACATCCTACAGCCCAGAGAGTTTCCCATGACTTGCTGCAGTCACACGTTATAGCTGAACTGGATTCCCTTCTTTTCTGAAGATGTGATAAGGAATATGTCTTTATCCTGTCTTATTCTCAACAGAGTACTCACCTAGTCTTATCAACCTTGTCTTAAAAAAAAAAAAAAAAAATTGAGACAGATTGCTGTTATCTTATCCCAGAACCAAATAAAATAATAAATAGCTGTATTTTCCTGTGAGTGTTAATCTGGAGTTTCTCCAAATTCATTGTGAAAAGGATATGAGAGGAATGACGTGTTCTAGATGTTATCTTGGGTAGACAATGTTGTAGTAGGGAACTGTAAAATCTAAAACTACATCTGTATTTAGTTGTAAACCATTCTTCTTCGTTAGAGAGAAAAGAGAGGCATGTATAAGGAATTGAAGAGAAAAAGGCAGACCTTCCAAATACCCAAGACAACCACTGTGATTTTGGTTTATCTCCTTGTTTACTGAAACTGACTTATTAATGTTTAAAATGCCTTTATAATGTCTGCAAGCAGTTCCCTAGAGTTTTCAATAATGTATGTAGTATTTGGCTAGAGCCATATCCCATATTTCTATTTGATGAATCTAGATTATATTTCCTTCATGGTGAGACCATGGCTGAAAGTTCTATATTGATTGACCAGAGGAAAAGGATATTAAATAGTGCTCACCATCCTAAAGAATGTGAAAGTACAGAATGGTGTCTTGCATCTTACTGCTTGTAATCCCCCAGGTGGTGGGATTCAGTGCTTTCACACAAATCTTAATCATCCTTTCCTACATTAGAAATTTATTTCCTTTTAGGGAAAAAACTCTGAATTAAGACCTCAGAATATTCATTCTCCTGGGCAGCCCCTAGGAGTCACTATACACTTAATGCTGCGTTCGAAAGAGTATCATCCTGCAAATCTTTTTTAGGATCAAATGCAAATCCATCCAGTTCTGCTACTAGACCCTGGTACATGAGGTTGATAACTGACCACTATCTGGTGAGTCTAAAACCAGACAAAGGGTTTGTCTCACAAGAACATGCCACCACACACAAAGGTTATCACAGCTAATTAAAACATTTTTAGGACCATTTTGTGTTTGAAAATTAGAGTTATTTGAGAGTTAAGTAGATACTGCTAAACTATCACATGTCCATGACTAGGAGGATTTTGTATTAAGTGCTTCTGAGCAAGTGCTAGGTCATGGGAAAAACAATATAGTAATATCTACTTGGATTATTTTTGCAAACTTGAAAATAATTACTTGGGTTTTAACAGTTGTTTGTCTTGACTTTGTTTCTTCTAGCAAAGGTGTCATCAGTGACTGACACATTGCTGATGTGTCTCTAACTCAGCATCAGCCTGCAAGTTCTGCTTTTATCCAGCACAGACAGCTGACCTTCCCTTTTCTCAGCACAGCCTGCTCATTTTGAGATGTCTAGAGACAAAGCTGATAGTGGGAGTCAATCTCACTTAACTAAAATCACCTCATGATAATAAAACTGTCCCACCAAAACAGCCCTTGAAGTTGTCTCAGATTTGAGAATCTTTTCATTTCTTTTATTAATCTTCATCAGAATAAACAGAAAAT
This sequence comes from Machaerirhynchus nigripectus, assembly GCA_013397975.1. Lineage (NCBI taxonomy): Eukaryota > Metazoa > Chordata > Aves > Passeriformes > Dicruridae > Machaerirhynchus > Machaerirhynchus nigripectus. Next base: position 751,907 of record VZRQ01010876.1, read on the forward strand.
ACCTGGCAACAGCTTTCTTTGCCTGTTGCATTAAGTTGGTCTGATGTATCTCTCATTGAATTGCTGTAACATCAGATCATGCAGACAGTATATGCCAGTGACTGTCAGTAACTGCTGCAGCACAGGGTGCCCCACAAAAAACTGAGATGTGCTCTTATGAAACAGTAGAAGCTAATAATTTACTGCTGCTGTTCAGTGGGTGACAATGGTGCAAAGGAAGCAAGGAAAACAGGAGAACAAAGAAAAAAATTATTTACTAGAGTCAGTTCTACTACTGCAGTTCTACTTGTGCTAATGTCACCGTTTATTTGCCTTGCTGTAGTTAGTATCTTGCTGTCAGACTAGTTGCCTTATGTATGACTTTGTGCAGTCATGTACACATGTGCTTAATGCATGGAAAATGCTGCCTTCTCTGATGCTGTAGAATAATTTACAAGGATTTTGAAACACTATTAGCAATTCTACAACTTAGTAGTTATCAAGTAAAACTGATCCTTTTTCCCTTTGCTTGAAAGTCTGTTATACCTGTAGAAACTGCACAAGGGTCAGCTGATACTTTAAGGGGTCTGTTGGAGACAGCTTAAGAGTGACAGGGTTGACATATAGGAATAGAAACCTGAAACAAAAGTGTGTATTACTGTTTTGTTCATCAGAGAATAAAATTAATATCTCAGATAAGAATAAAATGGAAAGAAATTTTCCATTTTTATTAAGTTTGATGTTTTCAGGTAAGAATTTTCTCGTTGCTAAATATACTTTAAAAAATTAATATTTTTAAACTGCACAAAACCCTCCAATATTGGGTCAAAATATATATTGACAGGCAGATGTACTACCTCAATGGAAAGATTTTTGCTCACTGTTTTCAATCTAGAACAAGAACTCCTAGAGGAGAAAGAAGTAGCATATAACAAGTGTAATCAAAATGGGAAATCTTATTCCAACATCAGATCAGAGAGATGTGGCACTTAGAGACATGGTTTAGTGATTGACTTGGCAGTAAAGTTTAGCTGTTGGATGTGATGATCTCAAAGGTCTTTTCCAACTTAAATGATTCTATGATTTTAGTAAAAATAAAATCCCTTTGTGATTGTCTGTTGCAGGAGTAGAGCTAATGGGATGCTTTGCATGCTCAGTTTGCAGTATTAATGCAGTGTAGAAGCTGTAATATGTGAGGTGGTCTGGGACTGCACCTGCCACCTGCAGTGGGCCAAGAAACACATTTTGAAACAAGCATTATTAAAGTTAACTGCTGGAACTGCATTGCAGACTGGTGACCCAGATTCATGGAGACTTCTGCATTTAAGTACAGAGAGACCTGGCATGGAACTGCTTTTTCTTAAGAATTATGATTTGAGAGGAAGGACCATGCTGAATTTGGAAGATGATGAAAAATGAAAGGGAAAATTCACTGAACAGGAAAAATAGGAAGTAAAGGATTACAAACTGGAGGCCAGCTGATATGTCTAGAATCAATTCTTAGCCTCATAGCTCCCTGTTTGCTCTTTTACACTTGTCAGCCAAGCACTGGAGTTCAGTGGAGTCCTGGATCCTGATTAATGTGGAGCTGAGAGGAGGGACAGCCCATCTGGAAAAGCAGCACTTCAGGAGTGCCAGATAAAAAGCTGTTAAACTGCTTGAGCAGCCTGGAGAGCTGTGTCACAGTGACCAACAACTGTCAGTGTTGCAGCAGTTGAGCTCTGCAGTGCTGTGTGCTGCTGCCTGATGCCTCACAGAACTATACCACAACCTGTAAAGAAGCAGGAGATGATCCTTCAAAAGTGGGAACAAAATGTGTGTTGCCACTGATGATTCTTAATGCTGGAAGTGCACTTTGGCATGCTGTGCTGCACAGCAGAGCTGCAGCTCAATGCCAAGAACCAGGAATGTGGGCACAACTGCAATGTTGTGCATAGATGTGAGGTCAGACCAGATAACCATCAGATATGCCTTCCATCATGTGGGATCTGACAGCACGAGTGTCTGGGTAGCTAAGGTACACCAACCTGAAAGTGATCTAAAAGGAGTCAGAGAATGTTCTTTTACTAGTCAGAATGAGTATGCCGAAAAAAAAGTATGGAATAAAGATGAAAGGATGACAAATATTGACAGATAAAATTATGTTCTATCTGAACATCTAATGAAGATGCATCAAAAACTCATAGAAGAGATGAAACACAACTTGAAGAGTGATGGCTCATCAAGAAAAGAGAATAATTGTGAGCTGAGGTATAAAATACTGAAGAGCAGAGTGATGACCACCATCTCTTTTAAAAAGAATATAAGTGGCTCAAACACTGTGTGTTCACATTTTTAAACTGATCATCTTTAGGATATAGAAATCACACTCTAAAACTGCCAACTAATTAATATACTGATTAGGAAGTGGAAAGTAAAAAATAATTTTAAAAAAAATGCAGTCCTTCAACTGGTGGAGCTTACACTGTGAAAGCTGGCCAGCTGGAAAGCCATGGTAACCCATGGATGAGCTAACTGTAGGCATACAAGGTTTAGCCTTCCAGTTAAAGAACTAAATTGGTAGCAAGCATCTGGAGATGTATTGTTCCTATGCAAGGCATAGTCTTAAAGAGCAATCTGTTATTCCCCAAGGCTATTGAACAGAAAGAAGATCCAGAGACACCACAGATGGAAAAGCAGATTGCTCGGGGTGTACAAAAGACATTATACTCTTGCAGCATAGAGTGAATCTGCCTGCAGATGGATAAGGCCCCAGAGAAAATGTATGTGAAACTATCCCTTTGATGGAGCTCACAGTTCATTAATCTGTGTCTTGGTTGCATCTTAGTTGAGGTCATGAGAGGAAAACATGAGCAGCAGCTCATTGTGTTGGGGGATACAAAGACAGACAATTCCCTGCTTCAAGAAGCAGGAGTACTGTTGTTTCAGAAGTACTGTAAATTTAGGGTGAACACACTCTGTGGGCTAGCAAAAGATAGATTCTGAAGAGCCTTTATCACTATAGTAATAATACCTTTGAATATGAGTAGTTTTCTAAATAAGGATTAATGAAGGAACAATATGTTGACTATTCCAGAATTAATTAATTTCTCTAGGAAAAATGCTGAGAAAACTGACCACAAAAATGCAATTAGTCCGATAGATGTGCAGCTCAGCACAGAAAAGTTTACTTTTATTTGTCATTTGCTGAGGTGAGCTATTTTAACTTCATTTTAAATTTCAGATAATAAATATAGCTTGCTAAAAATAAACATTAATATCTGAAATTTACTTGGACCAGATTTTGTAAGAATTTAATCTTGGCGTGTTTTTAAAAGACGTTCTAAAAAAGTTTCTTTTGCATATCCAAAATGCACAGGTATTCAAGGCTTCCAAGAGACTTAAAGAAAAATGTTTACTCTTAAAAGGTCTGATCATATTGAAAACTAATGTAACATTTTATAAGACAAAATATTGTTAAAAGTCCTTTGAAATCATTAGAGGAGCCAAAAGTGATCTGCAACGGTCACAAAGAAAAGAAATACTTCATTTGTATGGAACTAGCAGAGATAGTTCAGATCTAAATTGAACAGCCAAGATTGAAGATGTGTATTTAAAACTCTTCAGGATCCTTTGTACTTTTTTTTCCCAAATGACAACACCACAGCAAATGAAGCTTGGGTCCATGAGCTACCTACTTGCCTTCTTTGAATGTTATTAGTCTTCTGAAATCTATAATTTTTAAGTGTTTCAAGATTTAATAAAAATGAACATTAGTGGCCCAGAAAACTCCACATTTAGCTCATTTATTAATTGTGTTTGTAATTTAGTCAAACCTGCAGTTTTAAAAAAGTTTATACCTTGTAGATGTTTCTTAATATCTTTTTCAGTTACTAATGGTCTGGAAATGGCTCCATCATGCTTGTGTGTAGTAATCAATCATCCTGTTATTTCTTAAATACTGAAAAAAAATTATTGAACACTCGTGGCTTTTCTTTATTTTAAGCAATCTATGTCCATCTACTAATGAACTGAAACAATTCTTTATTTTTATAATTTAATAAAAAAATAGCAGCAATTCCTCTTATTGTCATTACCTCTATTAGCCATGGATTTCTTTGTTTGTTTGCTTATTGTGGAAAGATGGCTGAGGGGTAAAATTAGAGGAAACTGAGAAGTTATATTCACATCCTAACAGAGGTTACAATGGTATGGAGGTTACAATGGTATGGAAGTTACAGGGTAAATTACATTTGCTGCTCCCTGATGGAATGCAGTTTGCACGCTGCAACCTATTCCAGGATGATTCCCCACACCCACAGACTGCATCCATATCACCTCTTAAGGGGGATGGAGCTGAGGGTGGAGCGGCATGGAGACGCCATCACCAGGCTCTGCTGAAATCCTCCCAGGGAGGATTCAATGGTACTTTGCAGCTGAAAAACTGCATAGCACCTGTGAGCCAGGGGAGAGAGGAGGAGATGTCCTGCTGCTGAGCCAACAGCTGTGGTACAATNGCTGTGGTGGAATTGCTCTCCTTAGGTGATCTTGGTTCATTATAACCTAACTGTAACATTAAAGCACATTTTCATCCCAAAGGTACCCCCTCTCAGGTACAGCCACCCCTCACTGGGCTGTGCTGTAGATTTTATTGACTGTATCTTTCAAAGCAAAGCAAGAGAATTTTACACCAATCTTTAACAAAGGTATGCATGACTAGAATCACATAAGCTCCAGCTAAACACAAAGAAATAGTATAAAAGTAAGTAGAGAATGGGGAGAATTAAGAGAAGACTCCATTCTAACTGCTGGAATCAGTTGATGGGATGAATCTGTCTTCTCCCTTATAGGGACACCTATTGGGTAAGAACCCCACTCTGTGTTTGCTGAATGCTTTTATTGGGAATTACAGCTTGTCTGTGTGTTGCTTTGAATACGTTTTTGCAGTCAGATACTATCAACAACAGTCCTTGAACCTTAACCTGTCATAATTTTATATTAATAAAGAGTGTTATTCCATAAAATGTTAGTGTGAGTCCTTCACAGGCACTGGCAGTCGCTGGCAGCAGGGAACACACAACAATGAAGAGCAAGACCCATTGAGGGGTCATAAAGTAGAAAGACCCTCTAAAGAATCTCCCTTAAGCTGCTGGGGTATGTCCCTGAAAAAGTCAGTCCCCGTTCAGCAGGACTGTTCAGTGAAGGGTCCCACTAATGGGACACTGACAGACTGGTCAGGCACAGCGTCTCAGTTTTCCTGGGATGCTGACACACAAATCAAACACTACAGATCCAGGAAATCTCCCCACACTAAGTGTCAGGGTCTCCCCTATTCACATGACACTTATCTTCCCTTATCAAAATATTAAAATCCTTAACTTTTCATTTACATACATTGTTGAACACATCTACCTCTTTCTTTCATAAAATGCTGTGATTTCTTATTGTTGCTTTTGCTTAATGAAATTTTATCTAATGTCTTCCTCTCTCCTGATTATGGAATTTTAGCTGTGAAGACATGCAATGAACTCTTCGTAAAAGCCAGCAAATTCATACCTTTTTTATCTTCTTCTTGGTTAAATTATATCAAGATTTAGGAAGTTTTTCATTTGCAAGCAATGAACACATATTTACAGATGGTTTGGATGTTTCTTTGCTTGTCCATTTTAAACACAAGTAGGTCAGGATTACTTGTTCCTAGGCAATCATGAACTGACCTGCAAAGCCTTTAAAGTACCTTGACCTCTCATAATGAGATCCTGAGAAGAGATTTGGTGGCAGAACGATCCAACTTAGACAAATACCAGTTCCCAATCAATATTAAAAAAACCCATGCATTTTAAACCTGCAGCCAACTTACTTTTGTCTGTACATCTGCACACTTCCTGGACAGAAAAGAAGTAATGGATTTCAACAGAGAAGTCAAATCTTTGTATTTCTGTCTTTTATTTTTCCTCAATAAACCATATTCTGTAATCTCAGAATAATACTCTGCAATGAGCAGTTATGAATTTTATTATTAAAAATTACACTTATAATCCTATAAACATAACTGCAAAAAGAGTGTTCTCATTACAAGGTCAATATCTTCATCTTTTACTGAAGGAAAATATGTCACTGAAGAAAGTCATAATAATGATGGTTTACTCTATATAGCCTTGAGGTAACTCGCATCATGGACTACCAGATAGTTCCTGGCAGACTATTAAGGTTATTAAAATGTATTTGGATTAGAATATATTATGGACTATATCATGCTACATCAAATGGATATTTTATATGTATATAAATATATGTATAAAAATAATATAGGTAGATGCAGTCCTTAACACCTCACAAATCTTAGATACAAAGAACAAGTGATGGAATCTCTCTGTGCTTAATTTCCTGCAGTGATTTTCTTTCCCAGTTTGAGTTGTCTATTTAGATGAAAAACTCTTCAGGGCAGAGGGTGTCTCCTGTGTTTGTGTACTCCCAAGCATAATGGACTTTGATTTTCTGTATCTCTAGGCTCTGTGATAATACTAATAATTAAGTAATTCACTTGATTTGCAATAGGAATGGTTCTGAGCTATATAACATGGTTTCTGCCTAAATTAGTTTCTTGTACTGAAAAAATCATCAGAACAGCTTACTTCTCTCCTATGTGCCAAAGTTTGGGATAGTTAGATGCCAAGTGTTCAGCAAAACTAAGATCTGATTTTTACAATAGATTAATTGCAGGGACACAATATATTAGAAGTGTTCTAAGGCAACTCTAGTTTATTTTACAAATAACATCACCGTATTTGTAAAGGTTTTTTAAGAGGAGCTACTATACTTTCCTTACATTAGTAAGTCATTGCTAAGTATTTGTGTGCAAATTTTAGTTGTTAAATTTCACTTAATAACTAGGATGCTTCTTCAAACTAAAGTGTAAATTTTAAGTCCAAAAGTTTTTTTTTTTTGTATTTTCCAGTTTATTAGTCATTATTTCCTTTCATCTAAGATATGCAAAGTAATGACTTTTTCAGAAAAAGAGTTGGACCCCTTACTTATGATTTAAGAATGATATTTGCAAATTTAAGAATAGATCTTAGATAAAGTTCTAAGTTTTAATGGTGTAATGATGTATTCCATTGGCCTGGCACATAGGTCTTCTCAGATGGGTTCTGAAGCTTAATAGAGTCTTACTTTATTACTTTGTTGCAGCACTTAGCTTCCCCTATGCATAATAAAGATCTAAAACTGTGAATAAATCCCCAAATAATAAAAATTAGCTCTTCTGAAAGTTACTTACGCATATGAATATCTATGTCAACAGCCACAGAACTGTTGCTAGAGTAAGGATGGATCAGCATATGGAATTGTTCCACTGTTGGCTCCGAACTACACTGAGAGTGTTCAAGTGCAAATGACTAAAAACATATTTATTTCTTTCAGAACATCTGACTATATCACTTTGTCAGCTGCAAAATTTCAGAAAAGATTTTAGGTCAGATTGTGTCATTAAAAGATTGTGAATTCTTACAAGCTTTCCTGAACTGGTTGGGTCAGAGATAACACAGAACTGTAGCAATGGTTCCAGACACCTGATTGACAGAGCCCCTTATTGTGCTGCTGATTTCAGGGGCTGAAAGGAAAGATGCTACGCAGATGATACCAGCTGTCTCTGTTTCTTCCTACCGAATATTATTAAAGGTAATATAAATATTTCTTTTAATATTTCTTTCCCAGCTAAGTAATTTTTGTAATTTCCTTTAGGCAGTGATAAGAGTAAGACAGAGTAGATGGGTTCAGGGAACAATCTCCCTTTTAAAATATGGCCCTCCCCATAGATGATCTGCCTCTGCAGTAGAGATAGAGAAATACACAGTGTTAAAGTCTGAAATATTCTACCAGTCACACAGAAGGCTCACTTTCCAAGTGTTTTTACAAGGATATTATTATAGCTAGTCACCTCATTGCAAACTTAATTACTTCAACAGAAATCATTTCTGTTTTGTCCCTTTCTAGAGGTATGCAGCTTCTGCAACATCTGCACACACAATAATGTGTTTAGAGAGTGCTCATGCATTTTGAGCAAGGCTTGATTAAAACTGCTGGAATAATAGATGCCTCTGTACAAAAATTCCATCTAAATCCTAGGTTATAAAGTCCTTCTGTAGCAATGTAATAGCTGCCAGTATGGGAAATGCCACAGTTGGAGGTGAATCAGCAAGAGCCTGCAGCATGTATACAGACCTCCCAATCACTCATAGAGACAAGACAAAACACAGTAAAAAAAAACCAACCCAAAATGCTTTAAGGGGAAACTATGCAACATCCATACTTTACAAATTAGGTTTTGCTTAAGGATCTGGATTATTGATTCATAGCATCCTGGCAGGAATCCTCCAGGTCGTGCAGTATGCTCCCTGCACATGATTGAGAGCAAGAACTGCTTTAATAGATCTCTGGACTAAGAACCTTAGTTTTAAGACCCAGACCTCTGAAAGTTTGGAAGGGGTGAAAAAGCAGCATGAATTTTTCTGTGCAGGCAGGACACTTCTAAGCAGATGGCAAAAGACTCTGTCAGATTTGAGACGAATGCATCACTCCCAGTGACTCCATGAAACCTCACAACAGTGTGTGTGAAATTAGTATGAGAATGTACATTTCTTGATACTGTCTCGCTTTAAGTCATTTATGAAAAGAGCAATGTCACAGAACAGCAACAGCAAGCCAAGTGGTTTGTGCTCTTGTGCTCTCCTCCTTTGTTGGTGCCTGTGCTCTCTGAGTACTCTAAGCACTATGATCGGTGAATTCTGGGCTTTGTCTGAAGCCAAATTAGGTTATTACAATCTTTAACCTTGACCATCTCTGGACTCCCACACAGATGGGACCTGGCCCTTGTTGATTAATGGACTTGACACATTTTCCTACTTACCAGAAACATTTTGGATCTGTAGGCAATATTATCCCTTTCTTTTTCTTTTTGGTTGACCGTATTTGTAGGCAAAGACCTCTTCTCTTTCCCCCTCTATGTACTGCATAGTTTAATTCTGTATAGTTACCAAGTTCCTGATTAACATCTGAGTCTGTGCTGAACTAATTGATACATTTTATTAGCTACATTTTCTCAGACTTATTTAATTGGGGAATAGTTTTTGAAAAACCAAATATTAGTGTTCTTAATAGCCAAATTCAACCACAACCTTTCTCAGGTCAATTTTATCCTCTATTTCCCCCCTCTACATTTATCTTTATACCCCTTTTAACCCTCACTGACCAAATGTTCTATTCTACTCTTCTAAACTACAACCAGCTGCACAGATTTCAATAAGCAATTTTCTTCTAAGTGCTTTCTCCTGTGACACGTGCACCTTTCCTATATAGCTCACAATCTTTCATACTGAAACAGAAGGTTTGTGACCGTTCTGGCTAACAAAAGCACAAATGACAAATCAGACCTCATTTTGACAGTGTGCTTGCTGTGAAAGATTCACGTGTTCAGAGAGAGCTCTGCATAAATTCCTATTTCATCCTTACTTGGAAATACATCCTTGTATAAATGCACTACTGAACTAGGGCATGGGTGTATTCAAAGTAACCCTGCAGTAGCAGACTGTGCAAGGATAGCTTCTCTGTACACTGGAAATCTGCTCGTCTCCATTGACTGCAGCATAGCTATACAAGCTAAACCAGCAGAGAATATCAGTCATGGGACAGGTTTTCCTCCCAGATTCTGAAGTGGCAGTGGTAGTGATATGGCAGTTTTGAGCATGCTATGTATGAAGACTGGAAATATCAACGTGGATTATTTTTAATAGTCTCAGAATACTACTAAAAAAGGCAAAAAAGTACCTTTAAAACATACTGACATTATTTCTGGCAACAAATGAATTTCCACTATAGAAATCTATAGTATTTTTTAAGTATTAGTAAGAAAGTTACATCAAACCACGTTGCTTTCAAGTCCAACAGGTGTTTGCATTTGGATAACATCCCAGTATTAAACCTTGGGGGATACCCCTTGCGCCAGCCTCCAAATAGACCCTGTGACACTGATTACAACCCTTTAGGATCCGCCATTCAGCCAGCTCTCAATCCACCTCACTGACTGCTTATCCCATCCACACTTTCTGAGTTTGCCTATGGGGTCATTTTGTAAGACCGTGTTGGAAGGGTTGCTGAAGTCAAGGTAGATGATGTCCACTTCTCTCCCTTCATCACAGATGGCAATCAGGTTGGACAAGCAGAATTCACCTTTAGTGAATCCATGCTGATTACTCCTGATCACCTTTTTGTCATCCATGTGGATAAAGCTGGCCTCCGGATTGATTCATCACATTCTTAACTGATGTTAAGAATCTGGATTCTTTCTCAAACACTGGATAGAAACTGACAGGTGTAAATGATTAACAACTGATGGGAATGACCCTAAGATAAATTTTCAAACCTACTATATTATTCTATATTATTTTGTGTCATTTTTAAGGCTGCAACACTGGTGAAAAGCAGAAGATTAGAACTCAAATTAACATTCTTAGGTTATATTTAATGTTCTGATCCTTCACAATGGTGTTTTCCCTCTGAAATAGGTAACAACAGTTGACTTTACTCACAGTGTTCAAATTGCTTTGAAACTGGGGTTTTTCTTGGAATTATTTGAATATAAAAGTATTTAGGCACATAATTCTGCAGATGTGGATTTACTGGAGGCGGAGGAGGAAGAGCTGGACAGGACAGAGATACTGACCTCCCCTGCCAAGACCAGCTGGTCCAAGCTATGTTGCCATGTCACCATGTGTTGCCTTCCCATCCCTACTGTTGTGAAGGTCACTAGTAATTGGCCAGTAGGTGGACACACAAATCAAAAAGTTCATGCTATTACACACTCACATGATTTGCTGAATCGGGAACTTCAGCAACAAACTGAGCAAAACAAGCTTGAATGTGGGAATGTGGGAAGCCAGAAATCAATGAACCTTGAGTATAGGTCATAAATATTTTTGTAGTTAATATACTTTGCAATAAAGCACAACGCTGTGGTATTTTTTACTCTACCCTCATGTTCTGCCACCTGCCAGACATCGCCACATTTATCCTAACCAGCTGGATGTTTCTGAGGCTACTAAATACAGACCTGCTTTTCAAGTCAAGGACTGCTTCCTTTTGCAGGTGCATTGACAAGACTGTGAAATCTCAGAGGATGCAGAAAAAGGATTTTTTGCAGGTTACTGGTCTTTAAATAAGCACAACACATGCTGTTTCCTCACGTGTGTTTAAAAGGTCAGTGTCAAGTCAAAAACTGAGTCAGATTCTCTATTTTCCGATACTGATGCATTCACAGTCTTAATTTCACATACCTCTTCTTTGATCTAGGAAGGCTGAAAACTGTTTGTAGGGATGATTTTTCATCCTATTGTGATTTTTCTTCCATTTGCCTTCTTCCTCTCTTAACACAGTGAAAGAAAAACCAAAAAAATTGTAACTACCAAACAGAGAAAGGGACTGTTACATTTCAAGTACACCCAGGCCACTATTGGCAGACATTGATTTGCCTTCTGAGAAAGCTTCATGACAGCTATGAAAAAAAAATTTCCTGTCACTATTCCCTTTTTCATGCCCTTTCTGCCTTAAGCTCTATGGAAAGAAGGAAGAGAAGTGGGAAATCTTGTGCAAGTTTGTGTAACGTGTTGAATTCTGATGAGATGGCAACTATGGAGCTTTCCTAAAATGTTTTCAACACTGTACCACAGCAGGTATACCTTGGAAGGGACATAAGGATAAGTCCATTCTGGAGAAGATACACCTCAGAATACCAACAATTCATGTTGCAGCACCTTGAAGCATCAGTGGCTCTGCGTGAGACTAGCCCAAGGCAGGTCAGGTATAACCCTGGAGAGACTGTGCTTTATAGATAAAGCTTCACTTGGAGCAGGTACAATCCTAAGGGACCTAAGGACCAGGACAAGGGCAAGGGGAGCAGTTCACCACGGTGTTAAACTCACTGGACTGGTCCAAAGGCAACCAGCAGTTGAGGTTGTGATATTACCTTTAAATTGTTGTAATCCATGATTTGAGTTGCATGTTATGGGAATTTGTGTCGTGGGAGCCACCTGAACCAGTGGGAGACAAGTCTTACAAGAAGTAAGTTCAGCAGAAATGCCACCTGAGATGGCTTTGGTAAAACATTAGGCACATATTTCTCTTCAGTCACAGAAACAGGTGTAAAATGTTTACATGATACCTCTCCGGTGTTCAGATATTACACATGGGCTTAGTGATTCCCAGACCAGAGTTCTCAGGAGAGAATGTTTTGGGTTGGAGTGTCACAGTCTCAGTGAACAGTTTGATATGCCTAGTGACTGAGAAAAACAGCCTTTTGTCATGGTTTTGCACAATGGACTGAACAGAATTTTCAACACTATGTGCTTCCTTGTTTTGGTTGGCACTGGGCAAGGGCTATAATTTAAAGACATCCCAGCCAAATTTACCACTAAAACAACTCAATATTCTCCTACTTACTTGAACCTCATTGGTTACAGAAAATTCTTGTCTCTCCTTCTAGCACAATGCTCTGGTACTTCTAATACAGTCCTTGTAATCTCTGCCCCTTGCTCATATCTGAGGTTGACAAACTCACAGCAGGCCAATTCAGAATAGCAGGAGGAGCTGAAGTCTCTGTTGTTTATCCCTGAAGCTACTGTGATTCTGGGAGAGTTTGCTGGCATCTGTGAGACCAGAGGGAGTCTTTTCCAACCTCAGCTGACCGAGCACCCTGCAGCACATAATAGCCCTCCATAGTATCCATACTGGAACATGCCTTTTAGGAGAAAATTAGCACTGCAGAATTGCTGGCAATTTGGAGACCTTTAACTGGAACGCCAATTCACACCAGGCTGAATTTCAGTCTTTGAAGCATTACTATCTTCCAGGTTGCACAGAGCACCATTGGATTCCTTGCTCAGTGTCATTTATTGGAATAGTGTCTCTTCCTTGGAGAAGCTAATTTATTACTTTGACTGAACCTGCTTTGTTGTTATAAAATTGTATTTATTTAATGTATACCAGCAAAGAGAATCTCATCTTAGATGACATTAAATAGTGGGAATTAGCCCCCAAGGGATTAATTCTAGCAAAAGTCTGTACTGAAAGATAAAACTTTTGTCTCAGAGACCATACATGACCCATTCATTATGGGGAGTGAATCTTGGAATGACATATTTTCCTAATACTTGTGACAGAAAAGACAAGTTTTCTGAACTTCCTCTGATAGCTGGAAAACATTTTATGTATCTTCAAGAAAAGACAAAAATTGAAGCATTAAGAAAGGATTATCTCTTCAACCGCCACTAAATTGCTAGTTCCATTTGCTGTCAAGTTCATTAGAACTCATGAGTCAGGGCTACTAATCTTCTTTGTATTGCTTTCCTGACATAAAACATCTGCAAATCTGCCTAAAACGATACTATTCCATGAATTATTGTTGATTAATTCAGCAAGTGCTACCAACAGCACCAGTTGGCTTTAAGGAAAAACAGAATGATTTCCCCCTCACTGATTAGTGAAAGAAATATGTTATTTTCTTAGACCTTCATAAATTAAAATAAAAACCAAACCACAAGATCTCCTTGTGTTTCTATAACCTGAATTTACCTCATTCCACAGACATGTAGAAAATAGTGTGAAATTCTGATGAATTCCAGTATCAAGCTTCATTCATAGTGTCTTAATCAGCACAACAAACCTATCATTATATGTGATTGTTAATTATTTTCTGCTCTCATATTTAAGACTATTCTGTTCTCTTCTTTGCATGTAATTAAAAGAAGAATATCTTTTATTATTTTTCATTTTCCCTTTAAAGCTTTTCACAAGAAGAATGCCAGTATTATCACAATTAAGATGAAATGTTTAAGAAGAGCTGCTGCCTTCCACATCTCTGAGTGGAGCTGTGTAGAGCTAATTGCTTTAATTAAAGTAATGAATTCAGCCTTCAGTATCCCATGCAGGAATTCCTTTACTTTAGCATCTATAGTAAAGGTTTTGTATCAAAAATCACATTAAATTTAGAAATTTCTTTGTCTGCGTATTCTGTTGTGCGTGTTGTGTGCATGTTGACTTCTCCAATTACGTGTCTGACTGTATCACGCTTTGTACCTCTTCACAGCGGCATGCACAAAGTACTGAAAATCGTAAGGATTTGGAGACTTTGGTAAGAAAAAGCAATCTTCTTGGAGGTAAAATAATCTATTTATTCTTTACATTGAATTTTATTGTGACTTTTGTTTTCTTTGCATACTCCCTACTGGTATTACTCTATAAAGACCACTTTGCTGGTAAGGTTCACAGAATGGCCAAGGGCTGAGGGCAGATTCAGCTGCTATTAAAGCTGACATGATTTGGATTATGGCTGAGATGGGCTTTTTCTTTTAGAGTTTGATATAACTCCTTTTTTAGTCAGCCCTACCCTTAAGGTCCAATTCAGCTATATACTGAATTCCATCAAAAGACAGACATTGTCTCCAGCTGGGCTGGATTGGGCCCTCAAGGGCCTGCTAAGCATGTTTACACTACAGGCACAGAGGCCATATATTTTTTCTTTGAAGAAATAGAGGACTTTAACTTTCAGAAGAGGCAGCTAAGACTGATATTCAATACCATCGTGTTAAAAAATAAAAATGTGAAATATTCTTCTCTGAGTAAAGTTGGAATCTATTTTTACTAGGTTTTTTTCAGATAATCTTTTTATAAGATATCCACATTATTTCTATTTATAAATGGTGCTATTTAATTTGGTTCATTTGTTGAAGGAAAGAAATCCCAAAAATCTTGCAAAATGTAAATCATGCAAGTTTCTGAGTACTTTTTTTAATGTAGGCAGTAAACACCTATTAATTCAGGGAAAGATGAATTTATTAGAGTATGATATATCTAGCTGACATATTGCTACACAAGGATTTTGTTTGATTTTACATTATTTTATATTATTTGGTATTCTGTGCCACCTGAAGACTATAAATAATGTAAAAACTACATTTTCTAGGAACAATACAACAAACATCAGAAACCGCAAGGCAACAAAGAATCCTTGAATTAAAGAGAATCCAGTTTAAATGAAAGGAAACTTTTTTTTTATTTGTGGACTGCACAAATTTCTGCTGTGATGTATGAGAACTAACTGCACCAAAATTACTGTAATTCACAGTCTTAAAATAGAATCACAGAAATGTCTTGTTGCATTTCTTCACAGCTGTGTAGAAGTATACCCCACCCCCACAGGGCTACCTAATTCTCTCCACATACAAAGAGAGATGCATGCCTTGTGCATTGAGTTAGGTATTTGAAGAAGGTATTCAACACTTGATCTGTAACACCAGTCACATATAAGTTTTTTTTTAATTTGATGTGATTCACAATATAACTGAGAACACTTTTCTTAAAAAAAAAGTATTTATTAAAGAGTGAAGAAGGGAAAAAGAATCATGATAGCGCTCTAAGTAATCATTTAAAATTTTTAATGGAAAACTGAAAATTAAATTATTAATCCTGCTTTATTGTAATATTTATACCATGTTCCTGAACTACTTTTTTTTCAGTCTGTTTGAATATAGTTCATATTAAAACCTCTTCCCATTTTGTGATATGTGGGCTTACATTTAACTGCTTTTATTGAAACAATATGTTATACATCTTGTGCCATTTCCCCCATTTGCCCCAGAACTCTGTCTTTTTCACATAAAACTGTGACTTTATTTCCATAAGGTCTTCTAAAATGTACAGAGCATTATGCCCACTGTAGTAAATAAGGTTTGTTGCCTTTGATTCATTAAATTCAAGAGTTTCTAGAAATTTTCAGTGTCCAGTATAAAAAATGCGGGGTCTTATTTTTCAGAGTGTTGATATTTAATTTTATTCATTCAAAGCACAATTTCTGTTGACTGCATTTGCACTTCTATAAATCAGACCCTACAGACTCAAGTCAGACAGCTAGAAAATGAGAAATGTTTAGTTGGTACTGTTCTCTGAGTTTCACTGAATTAAGCGATTGCAGAATTGTATTCCCATGCAAGCCCTCTGCTGTCTGGGTCACCAAGTAACTGCTTTGACTAGAAGATTCTTCTTGCTTTTTCTGCAGAATTTCAAGGTGTAAAATTTAGGTCCACTCTGTGGATCACATAACGTAATACAAAACAACTAGAGGCACCTATGTGTTGCCATCCATTATGAAAATTAGCATGCTAGGCAGATGTGACAGATGCACATTCACTTAATGAGTTGCACAGGTATTTGCTTACAAGGGAAGGCAATCTCTGTGCTAAAGATGGCCAACACCTCTCAGGAATTATGCAGAAATCTAAGGACAAATCTGTGCAAACTGAATAATTTCAAAATGTAAGCAGATTTTCATGGGGAATTGAAGAGATTTCATCACTTAAATTTCTCTATCATACAGGCTCTGTTTAAAAAGAAAAGGAACCTATTATTAGAATGATGTAATTGTTTCATGGCTTTATCTTTGGAAAAGCTGTATTGCTTAGGCTCCCTGTTTGGGAGGAGAGAGTTTTTGTTGTTTTTAATAGACTGAGATAATATGCATTGCAAATGTCAATCAGATTATTTTTTGTTAAACTTTAACCAAGTGCAAATATCTAGAGATCTAAATTTTTGTTGTACCCTAATGATAATGTATTGCTGATGTGTCCCTTCCATGCTGGAAAGTAGGATGACTCCCAGCATTAAATTAGGAGAGATGATTGGCAGTGCACAGCTTCCAGGCACCTTGGCAAGCAGTTTCCAGCTCTTTCTTGAAGTTGTTAGGAACGGCTTGATTACAGCTCCAAGTGGCAGCTTATAAAGTTTCTGTTTCTGTCATTTCTAGTATTTCCTTGGGTAGTATGTCTGGAGTGAAGAAATTTCAAAGACAACACAGCTCTTTCATAAAAGCTACAAGTGCAAATCAAAACCTAGGACAGTGGCATGAGGCCATATGCATATTGATTTTAGTTTAGTTTAGATCTTCTTACCAGTCTACATATCCCATTGAAGGAATCAAATCTCAATATGAAAACTTAGCCCGCATTCATTGTCAAGTTTAGGGGAAAAAAAATACTTTTGACAGAGCTCTTCTTCGTATCTTAATTAATAATAGAAAGTGACAGTTAATATGAGAGATTTTCAACATACAAATAGAAAATGATGCCGATTCAGCCACTGAAAACATCGGAGGACATAATTTGCTGCCAGCTTAAAATATCAGGTGGCTCTCAGCTTTTGCTTAGATGAAGAACATCATAAAAAATAAAACCATTACCATTTTATCTTTTCTGCTTTATTGAATTTTATGCACTGAAAACACAAGTATTCTTCATTTCAAATGCTTTTTGTCAGAATGCAATGGCAAACTCATCTAATAAGACTTTGTCACTCTAGGACAGAAAATAAACAGGATGTTACTCTTAGTTTCTATCTGTTGCCATTTTATTGTCAGACTGGGAACATATTTGGAGTAGAGCACTGACAACAGTCAATATCAAACTGTAACTTTCTGGTCTAGAAATGGCTTTTTTTATCTAGTGCCCTAAAATAATAAGATCTTTAGCTTGATTTAAATACTGTGGTGTAATGTGGTACAAACATTTGATAATAATATTCCACTACCTACTGAAGTTAAGTCCAGTGGAATATTCCTTTTCTTGTGGCTTCTGGGAAGAATCAAAAATGGGTCTTCAGACCTGAAAAAAAAGAAGAAATAAAAATAATGTAGGCAAGTTGTAATAAAAATATTGTAAAGCTCTTTCATGAAATACATGCCATTACTTGCCAAGGTCTTCAAAATTAGAGTCTTAATTTTAAAAGATATCTCCTTTTCAGTATTCTGGAATAAGTTTAGATCATCTCTGCTGTTTTTACACTCTAATTGGATGCAGAACAAAAAATTTTGTCAATCCTGCTGACACCTGTACTAAATTCCTTTCTGGCTTTGAACGTGCTTTCAGATATAATTCAGAATATTAATGATGATTTTTATAGCCTTGCAGAGTCTGAGATTTGAATTCTAAAAGCTTATTGTCCTTCTTCTTGCTCTCTGTTACTAAGCTGGAAGGTTAGGACTAGCATGCTCTTAAATATTTGTGTAGTTTTAATATGTTAATTATTCTAGATTTAATACGTTAATTATTCTTATTAATTGCCTATGTAGTATAGCCATACACACACACACATTTATATATATAGATATACACACTCTCTATATATGCAATTCAAACAAAAGCAACAACAAAACATATGCAAAGGCAGTGTAGTGGGTTGACCTTGGCTGGATGAGAGGTGCCCACCAATCCGCTCTATCATTCCCTGTCCCAGAGGAAGAGGGTAGAGAAAAGAAGATGGAAAATATCTCATAGGTCAAGATAAGGCAGTTTACTGAAGAAAAAAAAAATTCGAGTTTAGCACATGCATAAGCAAAGGGGAGATGCCACAGCGCTATCTGGCTAGCTAGATCTAGCGCCGGGCACCGTCCGCCCGGGAGGGGGAAGAAGGCTGGCTCGCAGGGGCGCGCGGGGCTGGAGCACTGGAGGAAGAGACGAGACGCGGGACTCTTGACAATAAACACGGACTTTACTGCATCTTAAGTCACGCGGAAAGAGCCCCGCAAAGCCCATACAGGCCCTTGTTATACCCTTACAGGATGGGGAGGGGACAATAGACAGCCAATAATGCAGGGACACAGCATTTGAACTTGGCGGGCAAAGGGTACAGAGCCAATCGGGGACCGCGAGGGAGGGGCCAAATACCGCGGCAACGAGGGATCGAGGGACACAGAACCTCCATGGGAGAAACCAAACACAGGGGGGAAGGGGGGAGATGGCAGTGATTAATACCCACAGTGCACTGCAACAGGGAAAGAAAGTTTAATCTGTACCTCCCACCAGTGAGGGATGTGCAGCCACTTTCCAGAAAGCAGGACTTCAGCACGCAGACCGGTTGCTATGGAAGGCAAACATTATAGGATAACAAACGCCCCCGGTTTCTTATTCTTTCTTTAACTTTTATATCTGAGCTGTCACATGGTATGGAATATCCCTTTGGTTAATTTGGGTCAGATGGCCTAGGCTGTGTCCCCTCCCAGGATCCGGCCCCTCCCAGCCCCTTGATGGGGGAGGAATGTTGGAGAGACAGTGCTGATGCTGTGTTACCAACACCTTTCCTGCTGCCGGTGCAAAGCACTGTGAGGGTTGCCGTGGGGAAATGAACTCCAGCTCAGCCAGACCTAATACAGGCAGTAATGCTGAAAATAAACCCAACCAAAAACCAGTTTTTGATAGAGCACCTTTCACTTGGGAGAGCAATATAAACTTTGGTTGAAGAGCTATTCTGTTATAGGTTTCTCTGTATAGAGACTTTGTTGATATAGTCATACTGTCAACCCATTCCTTACCTAGACAGGCTTTCTTATCTCTGGAGTCTGACAATCAGGGTAGACTGTGTGTTAATAAGTGAATGTAACTGTATTCAAATCAAGATATTCACTTACCCACATCTTGTCTCCTAATATTTCCTGGTAAGGACTTACAGAAACAGCCTCGTGACCTAGAGTTTTACTTGTGTATTCAGACTTTGAGTCATGTGGTTTGTTTTGTTTTTTCCTATGGTCCCACTACTGCTCTGCAATTAAAAAAAAAAAAAAAAAAAAAAAAAAAAAAAGAAAAAAAAGAAAATTACGTATAAGAGTAAGTTTATGTTCCTGTATTTATCAGCCCTATCTATATATATTTTACCTGATTCTCTGTGCTCTCTGTACTCATTATGATGAATGCCTTATGCAAATCAGGAATTTCTAATCTCTCTACTTCACCCTGAAAGAGCAAAGACACATTTCAGAATTCTCATAATTAGTCATTTCAAACTTCATAAATGGGCACATTTCTATTTTTACACAAAACGTACTTAGCTTTCTGGAATTTACCCACCCAGAGTATGTTCCTGAGGCTAAGCGCTATCTATGCAGGATCCAGGCAGCCACTGACTTTTGCACAGCTAACCTAAATACCCACAGTGCTTTTAATAGATCTTTGTAAAAGAAAGGTTCTGGGGAAATTCTCATTTTCACTCCTTTACTATTAAGAATTAAGAAAAGGTTTTCCCCACTAAATATTATTCCACCCCATCTTGATGCAATCTCTTGAACTTTCTGTTCTACATTTGCCATGATTCCACCATTAATAAGATATTACAGTAGTGAGACAGTGTGAGAATACTTGTGCCTTCTGATCCCAAAATGATGGCAGAGCTGTGCTAGTGAGCACACAGCTGTCCTGGCAGCGAGCTTAGATCTGTGCACAGCAGAGGAGGATGCTTTGTGCATGGGACTGCAGATTCATATGGTGTGGGAGCTAACAGGAGATTATGTGAATGACAATGGGGTTATCACTGAATCGACACTGTGGGGGTGGTTAAGCTGGAAGGATGCAGAAGCTGAAGCTCAGGAAAATGGTGGTACAGGAAAGAGCATGGTCCCTATAAAAAAAGCAGGAAAGACTAGTACTAGCTACTCTTGAAAAAATCAACAAGAGGAAGTACAAAACATCATCCACTGCCAAGAGGTGGCTTACATGTATCATTTGAATGACTCAGTACTGTGTGTCCAGTGTCCAGGAAGGGAGCAGGAGCAACATCAGCTATGAAGGGCGGAGCGTGTTTACGGAGCTGGGATTCCCTTCTCTGCCCTAGGGATGTGCCCCAACAAAAGTTTTTCCTCCCATACATCTTTACAGTGCTTAGTACAAACCTGGATAAGGATAGTTTTGCTACTGGTAGCAATTGAAGGTGTGACTAACTATTCCACTGCACACGAATTACATGCCAGCTTTTACCCACTTTTTTTTTTTAATTATTTCTATGAAAACATTGGAATTATATTGAACTTAATGCAGTGTAAGTCCATATGAAAGAACTGCCCTTTCCAAACTGTTCTGAGAAAAGTGAGAACTGGTCTAATAAGATCCTAGAATCCTGTCTTAGTGTCATACCGACAGCTACATATGGTGTGATTTTTTATTTTAAATTTGCCTCAGTGCATTTCTAGAATTAACAACCTCCTTTTAACAATATAGACTGCTGTTAGATATAACTGGAATGGAGTGTGCTTTATTTGAGACAGAAGTTTGGGTAATGCTGACTGGCCTACATTTTTTCATAGAAAACAGTAAAAAGGCTACTGTACTAATTTGTCTAAGGGCTACATAAACCTCATTAGAAATTTTCAGTCCCAAAAGGGCACAGAACTGTATCTGGAAACAGCTATTTAAATATTCATTTCTACCCCGAAAAAAAGGAAAGAAAAAAACCACCTAATTTTGTAACAGCTTTCACATCTGTGGAAAAAAATATGATCATAAATTTATGAATTTTTGGTCTGTGGTTACTTCACCATGTCTTTAAACTCAGCCTCTTAGTAGCACTGAATTAATGAATGTAAGTGTGAAACAATGAATGTGCTTTACTGTGAGGGAGAGTTTTACTTTGTGCATTACATGTAACATAAACAATACTTAATTTAAGAAGGGAAGATCTGTCACTTTAATCACTGTAGGGATTGTTTTTCCTTTTGAATAATAACAACTTTGGTATTTAATAATGGCTATCCATAAATTGCTGAATTTTGTCTTCATTTGAATTGTTTCTTACATATGTTAAAATAACCATGACTAGTTTTCCTTTTTATTTTCCAAATTCACTTTTGTGATGCAGACTGAACTGGGAAACTGGGGAAAAAAAGGTGCTTTTCTGATCCTTTTCTATTATTTGCCAACAGCAAGTTCTTTTTTTTCTGGTAACATTAAAAAATAATACAGAAAAGCATGTCATTTGATACTGAATGCTGTCAGGTAAAATTGAGTAGCAGCTGCCAGATTCATGTCTTGTACTAGTAAGTAA
The DNA here is from genome assembly GCA_013397975.1 of Machaerirhynchus nigripectus. Taxonomy (NCBI): domain Eukaryota; kingdom Metazoa; phylum Chordata; class Aves; order Passeriformes; family Dicruridae; genus Machaerirhynchus; species Machaerirhynchus nigripectus. The sequence continues at coordinate 773,771 of VZRQ01010876.1, forward strand.
TCATACAGTGTAATTCAGCCACTAGAGTTAAAGATGCAAGTAGCAATAATACTGGTCTTGGTTTAATACTTCTATGGCTACATTCTCAGCATTTAATATAACTCACGGTTAAATCATTCGCTATCACCGGCCTATTCCCCCCCGCCGGCCCCTGCTTCTTTCTTTGCCTTACAGGGTGTTTACTCTTTCTGTAATGACAAAAGTAAAAGGTAAGATATGTCTCCATTTCTCTTTTTGGAATAATCCCAAGGCAGTTTGGATTATGTTTTAGCTCAGGAGGTTTGTCTCCAATTTCTCACTTTAAATTTGACCTCAGGCTTAATGAGGCTCACATATCTGTGGGAACAATGACCATAGGAGGTAAACAGTTTTTAATGAGATTGTTCACAGTGCTGGTACATTAGGGGCACCATCCTTAGACTGCAGTACTTCAGATGGTTTTGTTGAATGCTACATTTTTCATAGGTCATGCCATCCAAATGAGGAGCAAAAGGAATTTAATTGGTCAACATTTTACTGACAAAAAACTAGAAGCCAGTCAGATCTGAGGAGTTTTTTTAATGCATTGTAGTTATTTCACCTTGAGGTTGGGATTATTCCTGGGGAACAGAGAAGCTCTCTATGTAATGAAGTGTTCTTTTATTATTACTTTCTTCTTAATCAACATCATCATCATCATCTTCTTTGTCATTTTCATAATCATCAATTATGGTTTGCAGATGTTAATTAACACTTCTGTAAAAACCAGTGTCCTTAAAGTGATCTTTCTTTCCTATCATTACATGTATTATTATCCATTTGAATTGACTGGATTTAGAAAGGATTAGACATGCTTCCAGTTTTTGTATAATAACAAAATCTCAAAATTTGTTAAAATCTCGTATTGACATTTTAGTTTGTGTTTCTGGTCCAGTTGCTAGCTGAATTTAAAGTGCCGGATTACACACACTTGCATCAGAACACACTTGAAATCGCTGTGTATATTTTGAGAGGCCTTTTGAGTAAGCTACTTTCTTCCAAATAGATTTTTTACTTCCCTGACAACCTTTAAATTTTCTTTTCAGAGATAGTCCTAAGAAGAACCAGGCTCACTGGTAGCCAGAGCAATGCCAGGGCACTGGTGAGAGTCTGGGAACTGTCTTGTAGGTGTTTACTACAATTTTAGCACTTTAAATAATAGTTGCATGCAAGGGTCAGGTGTTGAGAGGTCAGGTAGTTTTCCCAGCTTGTGATTTAAATGCTGGCACTTAGAGAGGTTAAGATACCTTTTTAAGTAGGCCACACATATCCAGGCATCCTTCAGTTTACTATTAAAGCTATAGCCCTTTTCTTGCACAAACACAAAAGTCTGGTAAAGTTTTTTTCTACCCTTTCAGGCATGGAATCTGGTTACTGATTTACTTCCAACTTAGTAATAACAGTACATCATATAATGATATGCTCTAAAATTGGCAAGAGTCTAACTATCCTCCGAAAACATAGTTGTCTATTTTCTGCTCCTACACCCATGTGTGTTAAGGAAGGTTGAGTTGTTCTGTAAGACCCTGGATAAGCCTGAACTACCTGCTCTCTGAGTGGCTCTGCTCAAGCCAAGACAGCAGCTACTTTGTTGTGTACTGTAAATTGTAGCATGGACCAGAACACATCCTCCTCTTCCTAACTCTTACTAAAGCAGCAAAGGAACTGAGCACAGGAAAGAGCTTCAACTTGAAGAATTTTATAGATAATTAAGAAAATTACATGTGTTCATGGATGTGCTTGATCCATCAGCCTTGATCTCTTAATAAATGATCCCAAAAGGTTTATACAAATAAAAAGTTGACAAATTCTTTTTTTCCTCCTTCCTCTTCTCAAAAGTGAATTCACAATGTCAGTGCTCAGTTTGAAATAGAGGAATGATTAGTGCTACTAGCAACAAGAATAATGAGAACAAGATATTGAATAGAGCAGAGGTTTTGTGTGCAGCACCTTTGATAAACCAGCCATAAAACAGGGCTCTTATTACTGTGGCAACTATTTTAAGAAAAAGGTTCCCCTGCTGAATTTCTCCTTTGGCTTTAAACATAAAAATAACCTCTCACATTCAGCAGACTTCACCTCTCAAAGACGCAGCCATGCTTTCTGCTTCCAGAAAATAATGCACTGGTGTTCTCGTGGATTTGGCAATCAATTAGAAGAACCTATTCTCAGGGAATATATATATTTATATATAAAAGCTACCAAGTTGCTCCTTTGCTGCTCCTTTAGAAAAGTGTTTCACTGGTTACACTCTGTGTCAGATACTATGACAGGCAGCATTTTCATTTTTTTCAGTGGATCTAGTTTTTTATATACTTCACTTGTGTGCGGCGGTCAAGTAGAATGTCATTGTAAAAGAGTACTTTTTCAAATAAGAACTTGGGTCATTAAATTTTGCAGAGAATTCCACACCACAGAATTTGAGTGTAATGAAAACCACTTGACTGCAGACATTTGGTGGTGATATTCATAGCAAGAGATGGACAGCAAATTAGGCCTGCTGTGTTACGTGCATTGTCCTGCTAGAGTGAGGCGTATTAACTGAATTCAACTCTGCAGTCAATAGATGTGTTTCCTCCTCTTAAATGTACAACTCACTGGTGGGCAACAGAGACAGCAGGAAGCAGAAGGGCAAATGGAAAAAGAATCTAATAATTATGCACAATACATTTTAAATGTTTCTTATCTGCGAACATTTGGTCATTCTGAATTTTAGAACTCAACAGCTAATTTTGCAGTAAAAATAAGGTTTAGAGTTATACTTAAAAGATATATGATTATGATGTTCAGAAAAATAGAAGTAGTTATATCTATTTAAAAGACATTGCCATTAATAGGAGAACTAAAAATCTATGTTAGAATAATATTAAAGCGATAAAACATTTCACTAAGTGGCTGAAGATTATTATTTTCTTTTCATAATTAACTTAGAGAAGAAATAACTTAAATTCAGTCTTTTTTTGTTCAATTACATTTAGTGACAAATGAAATTACATCTTAGAAGTTTCTAACAGAATATCTCAGTCACATATTTTCAAAATAAAGTATTTTAAATGTTTATAGATTTGTTAAGCTTGAGTAAATTTTCATGGTAGAGCAGACCTCCCATTTCTTATATCAAAATGACAGCCAGTCTCTCTTTCAAAAGTTGTGTTCTTTCTCTAAGAATACACAGCTGTTTATTTCTTATTGCTGCTACTTCAGTAGTTTCAAACCAGTTTCACAAAATCTCAGATGGTGACTTGGACAGTATCCTTCTATATTTATTACTGGGCAAAGCTGCAAGCAGACAAAAAGAAATTGCCATCAGAGACAGAGATAGGAAGCTCAGATATGAGAGAGAGTTTTTAAGACTGCTCTGCAAAAGTCCATCGTGAAGTTTATACCAGCTTCCATCTTAAGTATATTATCCCACTTCTGGTTCTTACACACTCCATTTACCCATCCCTCTGGCAGTTAAGTACCTTGAAAACCAGAGTGCAAACCCTCTGGGACACAGGGCTACCCTGTCAATTTGTGTGCTGCTCAGTATCCTGGGAGCCATGCCTGGTTGGCACTTTTGGGTACTCCAGCAGTGGCTTCCATCACATTTTGATAAATAACACATTAAGGGTTATTCGGTTATAACATTACAGACAGAATTTGTGTTATGCTGTACTTTTGAGGTTGGTTTACCCACAGAACTGTTCTCCTAAAACTGCTTTCCTCTTTCCTTAGTGAATTTTTCCCTTTCTGTCAATATATTTCCTGTTAAAAGATCCACATGAAAGTATATATGAATATATGAAATCAATTAAAGTACTAATTTAATATATTTGGCTGCTTTTCAGTGAACAAATAAATACGAATAATTTTCAAGCCTGGCTACTTGTACTATAAAACTAGATTTTAAGGTAATGTAATTTATGTAACATACACAGGATGAAAAATATTCATCTTAAAATAAAATCCTGGTATAGACATACTTTTAAAAGGGAAATATTTTACACTTATCAGGTTCTGGAGGGATGTTTCAAGCCACAGATAAAAAAGCAAGATCTTTATTAGTCTAATTTCTTTCATGAGTTCCATTTTACAGCATTTAATTATTTAAGTAGTGAAGGATCCTTTCACCATTCAGTTCACAGAATGGACGGTTGTCTCAGAAAGAATTAAGGAGGGGGAAAGCATGACTCTATGTGGATTATTCAATTTATTACAGAAATTGAGTAAAACATGATTGTCATTTAGCAGAAATTGCATAATGTTGTTTAGTGACATAAATGCAACTAAATTAAGGATATCATTCATCAGATAATTTGAGATATTAGCTATAAAGCTGAAACCTATTTTGTTAGCCTGAATTTAGGAATATTAGCTTATTCAGGACACACAGTCATTTGCAAGGTCACTTTGGTTCTTGAAGGCTTTTGAGCTCTCTTCTACTGACGTGAATATGCTGCAATTCAACATGCCCTGGGAACCTCATGGTGTTTCATCAGCAAGCAGGGGAGGGTGATTCGAGATGTACTCCTAAAAAAAATAGGGGCTTGTTAGCCCCTTTTTCATCTTGGCTTCATCTCTTGTGAAATGTAGACACTTCTATCTGACTTCTCATATTACTATAAACCCACTTCATAAATATACTTGAAGTACAGGTCTGTCAAGGGAATATATTGCTTCAACTCTCACAGTATGAGCTATAAATAGTATGGAAGTTCAGTATATGAGACACAACATTAGACAAAGACTATTAATATTGACCTTAAATCTTATTGTTTGTTTCAGCGTTCTTAAGGTATGATTTTGATGTTCATGTTGTTGCTGCTACTCTAGTGGTTTAACTGCAGTTGTAGAAATAAATATTCTTATAAGATACAACCACTGTTTCCAGCTTAGCATGGCAGTGTTATTTTTCTTTTGAAGCCAAGGTGTGGTTGGTTGTCTTCTGTTGAGGTGCTAGAGACATTTATTATGAATGAAGGCACATGTATGTCCTCAGTCTGTCTTCAAAAGTGGTTGTACTGGGGCCCTCAAGCAGATGATGTACTAAGATAATTTTCTGTTTATTAGGTTTTAGTGGCTTGAGAGGAGGGCAAAGCACCTGATGGCAGGATCAGCACATGGCACTTACAGTAATTATATGACTGAGCCAATTATTTTATCAGCTAAATATGAGAATTTTTTTCTTACCTTTATGTCGCACAGCTTCATGACAGGAAGACTAAGTTGAGTTTAAATCCCGTCCATGTTCACAACATCATGGACTTCCTCCAGGATGATTATTTCCTGCTGAGTATGATGAATAACTTCAAAGTATTCAGAAATTGTTAGGTACATACCAGACTCAGAAATGAGCTGCTTCTACATCACATTCAAGTTACAGAGACTTGCTTTGTTGATGGTTGGACTCTATGACGTTAGAGCTCTTTTCCAACTTCTATGATTGTATGATTCATTGAAAAGGTATTGTTTTTCTAAGGTCAAACTAAAAAGTATTTAATTGCCCTTCTTATTTAAATTCAGCCAGACTGCTGCAGCACCAGAGCATCCTAAAACACCCAGCTGTGATCTAAACGCTAGCACCTCTCAAGTGCAAAGATAGAAAGAATAATTTTTACTGTGGCTTATGATTTAAACTAGCGTTGACAAGGGAAGTACTATCCCCCTTCCTTCCTTCCTATTCCTTTTATTAGTGAGGGATTGAAATAGAGGAAATGTTCCCAGGCCAAGAAGAGCAATCCAGCTCTATCAGCATGATGTCTGCACAGATATATTAGCATAGAAGGAGTGCCACACAAATGTCAGTGACTTGCTTCTGGACACACGCACCAGTGTCCCTGTGCTGTATGCATGTACCAGCAGATTAGGCAGCAAAAGGGGCAACCCACTGTCAGAGCAATCCTCTATTGCTTCTACCTCAGGTCAAGTCTCCCAAACAATTCACAGGCACAGAGACAGACTAAAAGTTATCTTCAGAGACACAAAATGGCTTCTCACACTGTTTGTTTTACTATTATAGGCATATTTGCAGAAGCCTGTTTAATAATATACTGGGTACTTATGAGACTAAAATCGGAAGGATTCCTTCATTTTCTAAATCTGGGACTACTTCTTTAGCCATAAAACTGGACAAACCAATTTTCTTCCCCATGGCTCTTATCTATTAATGTCATCTGTAGTAGAAGAAGAGTTCTGTTTAAATACCAACAGTCACAAATATTGCTGTAGTTGCAACTTCTTTCCTGTTAGGTTATGAAAACTGTCATTTTAGAAGTCCTTTGAAGATACTCATGTTATTGAGGTATATCAAGAAAATAACCTTACCAGCTCCAGTGTTAGGGCTTGACATTGGATGTGAAACCAAAAGAGGTCAGGAAGTCAAAACTCAATTCACTGGCCTATAAGCAAATTCAATTCAACCACTTTGACCCAGTGGTGGGTCTAGAGATTGATCTGCTCTCAAAAGCTTTCAACCTGTGCATTTTAATGCCTCATACTTGCAGTCAGACTCACTGGAGAATGAAGCTCTCACTTTCCTTATGAAGTGAACCACAGAGGACCACGCCATCAAGGGCTAGCAAACAGCACAAGAGTTATTGAAAGTCTTGATATTTTTCCTTCTCTTCCAAATTACCTGAATTCTGGCTAAAGTAGTTATGAATTCCAACCTTTCCTCTCTACCTGAGGGCTTTTCCTTGATAATTCTTAGATAGATGAAAGCTCCTATGGAACTTTTCTCTCTGGTTTCATCCCAAAGTTTACTTGCGACTCACCTGCTTTAGTAACCCCTTTTGTAAAAAGTGTTATTTTTTTACCTCAAAGAAAGAAAGATTGAAAAGGTAGTAATACATTCCCATAGAGATCTACATAAAGCTGTAGGAATATTAAATGAAACAGTGAACTCAAAAACTTTAGTTTATGCCTTTAAATGTGAAATTAAAGTAAATTTATGGGAACAGGTTTGCAGCTCATGACAAGACATCTGTTTTTCCCAGTGGAAATCTGTTTAACTGGTGGAAGTCATTGCCTTAATACATTACTGAGTTCAAGAGCTTGCTAAGCTTTAAAACAACTAACCATTTACATGGATAATGGGAACACCTACTGTTATATTAGATAGAAAATAATGATTTTGTTCAGAATGGTAATAAATCTTCATGTTTTTATACAGAAATGTAGCATTAGCTGTCAAGCAGTAAGAAAAAAATTCCATACGGCCCAGTTATTTTAAAAGAAATGTCCATATAACTAAGATTTTGGTTTGTTGATGAATAAAGTACTCTAGAACCTCCAAGTATATCTGCAATAAGTCAAACATGAAAAACAATTGAATTATTGGTGAAATGAAAAGAAAACATGGTGTATCAAACAGAGTCTCCAGTTTTATTTGCAATAATATTTAAAATCAAATTGATTGACTAAGAATATTTAAAATAAAATAGTATATAAAAAATATATATATACACAAGCATCAACTTCTAAAGACCTGTCTCTGAGACTGACAGCTGAGGATGCCTCAAGGGCAGTTGCTGGGTTCCTTTCTGAGACCAAGGCTGGCTGTTGTCACATGTCCCTCCAATGGCACACAGGATCCCCAGGGCTGAGGCACCTACAAAGCAACCCAGGAGGTAGCTGAGGTATGAATGGTGGCATCAGTCGTGACTGCCTTCAGGACTGCTACTGCTACACAGCAGGTCCTTAAGAAGATCAGTGGGCATACCCTAAATATCCTTATTCATCTGTATCATTTATAGAACTTAGGGTTACTTTAGAAAAGCATAGAGAGAGATTTACAGATATCCACAGTGTTATTGCATGCAATGAACCTACACATTCACTTTGTAATGCCAGATGTTTACTGTACTCACTGCTAAGTAACTATTACTTACTCCAGCCCTAGTCTAGTTTTGTTTAATAAGGTATCTTCAACCCCCATCATGCATTCACCACAGTTTTGCCTGCATGAGAAGGCTGCAATGTGCAATATTTTTTAAATGCAATTACAGGGTCTTCTATTTATGGGTCATGGAACAATAAGTGAGTCTTTTTCAGTCAGATCAGTTGATACAATTTTTAGAGATGATATTCTGCCTGATTCTGACTGGTCACCTGTAACCAGTGTCCACCAGCACAAAGTTGTTTCCTGATTCCTCAGTTTTTCGTACTTGCCCTGGAAGACCAGAGTACAAGCTCAGGACCAGGGTTTAGACATTTGAACATAATAATTCCCTTTAAAAACCCAGAGCTCAGTAAGGGATAGCATTGTATTCCTGCTAAGGATTATGGTCTAAAAACAACCTAAATGTTAAATAATTGAAGGTTAAATAATTTCTTCAGCCATGCATGTATTTTTTGATAATTCTTATTTTAATTGCTTTTTTTCTTTTTGATCATCTCAAAAATTGTGTGATTCATGAGAATGATGTTTATTAAACTCTCCATAGGAACATAAACTTGCAAAGGAGCAAGCTTGTTGTTCTGGCATGTCTCTGAACCTTCTCCAGTTTGATATTCACATTTATCCAAGGTCATCACATAAATTAAATGTTACTGAGTTGTGGGGGGTTTTATTATTATTACTATTATTATTATTGTTGTTGTTGTTGTTATTATTATTTAAATATCAGGTGAAGAAAATTCTACATTGTTTTCTTTAACATATTTTTAGAGGAATTATATTGAGCTTTAAGAGGCTGAGAAATTTTTATCCATCATTAGACTGTTCCTCATGATGCAGTTAATTTTCTTTGAAAGATGAAGAAACCAAGCTCATTAGCATTTTGATGAAATTAAGAGGAAAGTTCTATGAATTTGATTGTATTCTAATGTAAAATAGGCATTTAAAGGAGAAAAAAAGTGTTAGAAGAAAAATTAGTACGGATTCAGAAATTCAAAAGTTGCACTGGAAAGGATCTATGCTTCATTGTGCATGATGTACCAAATACCTTCTTGACAAACTGTTTTATAATTGAGTTTGAGACCAGGAGTCTGAACAATTAAAACAAAATTAAACTAAACTAAACAAATAAAAACCCCAATCCCCCCCATTTATTAAGTATCTCACTTTTGAAATAAAGTGCTTGAAATACATTTTTTAAAATCAAAAGTACTTCAAATAAACTCCAGTTTAGCAATAGCTTTATGTATAGTCCAAACCAAATATTCAGGAAATCACATTGTGAGAAATTCTTACATTTCATTATATTCTAAGAGAAGCAATAGTGTACATGTGTTTTACTTGTTTACTTGTTTGTTGAATTTTATAGATGTTTTAATTTCACAGATAAACTAAGAAGTGAAACAAAACATTACACTTTCATTATAGACATTTTCTAGAACTCTTTTTTTTCCCCAAACAGGAGAAATGAGAAAAATTCTAGGCTTGTTTGACTAAAACTTGTAAATTGATTATTTCTTTTGCCACAGAGGTAATTGTCAGCCCATAGGTTAAGAACTTGTTCAGAGATGTTCAGAAGCAGGCAATACTTTCCTTACCTTTTACAAATCACGCCTCACCTGCTCATGGCTGTAGCCTGAGCTGGCTTCTTTCACGTTTCCAAACACTGTTCTTTCTTCTAACTCAACTTAAATTCAGTATTCAGGCAACTCAAAGATACATTTGTTTAAGAAAGTAGTCATTGTAAAATATTTGTTCAGACACAATGCTGAGCCCTCAGGGTTCAAACGGAGCTGAAGACAATGGAAGAAATACAGACAACATCAGTAACTCACTCTGCTGTGTTAGAGAAACACCCAAATATCTATGAATGGTTACTATGGAATCTATTCTAAAAGACCTGACTGGTCTCGTACAGTTTAAGCCTTCCTTTATTCTCATTAAAGGCAACAGAAACTTTATAATCAACTCTTTTCATAGAAGTATTTCAGAAATACGCCTTTTAAAATGGAAATCTAAATATATATGCCATATGACTTCTCTTAGCTGACAAAAAGGTGTGGTACTGAAGAGGGCTGAGTTCCTTGAACAGTTGGCTTCAGACTCAAAACATTCTTTTTTGTCCTGCACTCTGCACTGAACCATTGTTTGGCCTCTTAAATGGCAACTGCTAGAGAACACTGGCAGTCTGGGCAGTCAGAAGTTCTGATTTATTTCAGCCTGTTCCCTTTAACTGTGGCACTTCTCTAGAAATAATTTTCAAAACATTCTCCTTCCAACTTTCTTTTCTTTTTAGTCTTTTCAGCAGAGACTGCCAGTTTTCATATTCAAAGAAATCTGACCTGACTGAAGATTTGTATGTTGATATGGAGACACATACATTCACAAACTTGTATGTTCTGCAGTAATTTCAAACATAGCTAACAAAACAATCTGGACGCAGTTGACTCAGGTTCCTCTGGGGGAAAAAAAAAAACCCAAACTTGCAAGATTTAGTTGCTTACAAATTCATATGTACAAAATAATGTTTAGAATACACATAGGAAAAATAATGATCACTCTTTCAGGATATCAAAAGCAAAATCCACTGAATGAAATAAAAAGAAGGAAAAACAGATTCTGAAGGTGTGTAATGAAATGTTACAAATAGGGAATTGCAACAAAAAGTCAATGGATATAAATCTAGTACAAATCAATTCTGCTTTCCAGTCATATTCAACCTTAATAAAAGAGTTTTAATAGGCTCATACCTTTCTGCCAATTTCAGAAAAGACTTCTAGTGATCAATAGCATTTATTTTAAAGAAGAGAGCAAAGTGAGGAGGAGATGCTGGTAACTGCAGACACACTTTTTCTCAGAAGATGTCTGAATAATGGTATAAAACTGTGAAACACAGAGGCAATATACCAGATAACCATCAGTCCTGTCTGTCATCCATGAAGCTTTCATTTCCAATCTACTGGTTTTTTTATTTTCCTATTTAGTGCCTTAAAGAGCACAGACTAGTTCCTACTGTTTGGAACAATGCGCTTTCTTGATTTTGGGATGGCAAACTTCCTACAGAATTCGCCTCAGAAGAAATTTTAGTAGTATTGAGATATGGAGACAGGACCCTGGACACAGTACCCTACAGAGCATATTCCCTACTCTGAGAAGCCTTTTTGTCTCAAATCCAGGGGGCAGACTGAGACCCTGCGAGTCCCACTTTTATGCCGGGCTTTCAGAAATGAGCTTATATTGCTTCTGGTTCTGCTGCTCCAGTCCTGGAGATCTCTGTTTACATGGAAAACCCTGTGCCTTAAAAAGAGTTTTTCTTCATTTCTTTTTTAAAAGGGTTCCGTTTAAAACATTTGTTGTTATTTGTTTCTCAGATCATGCTTCAAAAACTTTGTGATCTAAATAGAGAAATAATTTTATGAGCTTCATTTGCTACTCTCCGGCCAGTTCCCATGGTTTTCGGCATTGAGTTTTCTTTTTTATATCATCCAATATTTCCTTTTGTTTCTCTTCCCAGCACAAAATTGCACCATTACTCATTATTAGCTCATTGAATTCACAGCTGCACCTGTAAATAAAAGAGGGCAGCGAGTGTTCCCTGGCAGAGAAGTGACTGTTCCGTGTCATTAAAATCCTTTATATCTAGAACAAGGTGGTCATACCCGGGCTCTTTATTAAAAGTGATTGCTGGGCTAGGAGACTGGGACAGTGCTAACTGAAACCAGGCCAAAATGAGGTAAGGACCTCGATGAATGATCAAGTTCTGGGGCCCAGGCCAGGACGCTGTTTAGATTACAGCCTCCTGTTCACATGAGAGTGGTGGTAGGGTTTGGGGTTGGGATTTAGGGGTTTGGGGGTTTTTGGTTGGTGGGTTTTTATGGTTGTTTCCCTTTTTCTTTTTTTTTTGTTTTTTTTGGTGGTAATGATAATTTATTTCATTTCTGTTATCAGTTTATTAATGAGCTAAGGAAAAGTGAATTACTAGGGCTTCCCAGCTCCCCAGGAGCCAGCCACCACTTTCTGCCCTTCCTGGGAAACAGATGGTGCTGCCACCTCTGCTCATTCAGGGATTATAGCTAAAGAAGGAGAGCACAGATCAAAATAAAGCTTATAAAATCCTTACATTGGGATGGCTCTTGCATCCAGGACTAGGATTCACTCAGGGATTTTCTGTAATGGGTTGTGGAAAAGCTGGGCAACATTCTTGTGTTTTTATAAGATTTTGCACTGCCTACAGACTGCAAAATGGCAGCAAGAACACATGCTGTGTCCAGGGCTGGCCAGCCACCACCCGTCTTAGTCTCCAGACAACCTACCAGACACTGATTTCAAGACCACATACCCTGATTTTTAAGGATTGTACCAATCATATTATCACAGAATTGCTTGGGTTGGAAGGGACTTTAAGATCATCTAGTTCCAAACCCCTGCCATAGGCAGGGGCACTTCTGACTATATCAGGTTGCTCAAAGCCCCATACAGTGGCCTTGAACCCTTCCATGAATGAGGCATCCACAGCTTCTCTAAAACTCTGGGCAAACTGAGTTGCCCAGTTTGACCTGAGGATGCTAATGTTCCTCCTAGACTGAAGCTAGCTCACATCCCGACTACCTTAGAGTCAGAGGAGCTCAGATTTGCCTTCACTCGCTCATAGTATCATGTATTTTCAAGCAGTTAGCCCAGGATGCCCCCAGCTGGCTCTGAGAGGTCCAAATTCATGGTATGTGTATCCAAAACAATGCTTGAAAGTGCCTTGGATTAAAAACCTTTAAAATTCTGATACTTAGTAGTTGTCAGGCAGTAGCTGTATGCTAAATAAAAAGCCATGGTTCAACTAAATAACACTTTGAGGGATGCTGAGTATTTGAGTACATCTTACTCATAGAGGTATGTGCTGAATGTTTGAAGCTTTCCTGCTGGCAGATGTTTATTTTTTCTAAGTATTTTAAATTAAAATTAATTTTTGGTGCCTGTTTGTCTGTATAGTGTTTCCATTGTTGCAACATAGTGGTTTGATGATTGTAACATAATACTTTATCAAAGAACACAGTGTAGATATTTGTAAATAAAAAGGCAAATAAACAAAACAAACAAAAATTTATTCTAAATATTATATACAGTTAATTCTGCAATGAGAAACAGACTGTGGGATTCATAGAGGAAACTGACATGGTAAAATATGACAATATGATCATTCAGGTATTTTCTTCAAAAATATTTGAATAAGGAATGAGCAGCAATGTACCCCAAAAGCCTAAAAAAGGATCTGTTGTTGGAAATACCAGAGAGGTTGAAAGTGTGGTCAATGCCTCTCTTTTTCTGTGACAATGTATTTATTGCAGGTAACATAACCCTTTGGTGTGTGCTATGTGCAACACACAGACAGCACTTTTTCTTTTATAATATGTAGCATGAGGCAAATACAAATGAAACTAAAATAAAAGGCATGAATAAGTGCATAAACAAAAATGTTTATTTGTTTTGAAACAGCTGCATGCAATAGCACTGGAACTATCTTTTTTAAAAATTACCTAACCATTTTCATTGACTTCATGTCTTAATAAACCAAATTTCATATCTTTACGCATTGTACGTCTTTCAAGTTATAGAGCAACATAAAGGTGTGCCTTTAACACTGTCCTCCAAAATATTTCATAGCCCTCTAGTCCAGATAAGCAAATGATCAGATGCACGAAAAAATGGTCAGATGTTTGGGTTTTAAGAGTAGTGGTTAATGGATTAATTCCAAACACAGAAACTAGTGGTACAAAACTAGGTTTTGATATTGGATAGAGCACTTTCACCCATTAATCCCCAGGTCTAAATAATCTTTTTCAGATTTTCCAGACATAACCTGTATTTAAAATTACATATCTGTGGGGTTTTTTTTCCTGAAAACTGTTCAGAAAAATCTATGAACAGAGATTTCTCTCCCTGAAAAATTATGCTTTAATATGAGGAACCTGCTTTCATACTTCAGGCAAGGTAACTTTGTGCAACTCTGTGTTCTTGTGAACTCCAAGTCAACAATATTTACTCAAGCTGTAAGGCATACATTGCAATTTACTGCTTAAGTGATTTAGCAATGTGTTTGTATCCTGTCTTTGTCTAGTTTAGTAGGTACAAGAACATTTAGCAATTATTGCTACTTAAAGATTAGTAGCTGATGGATGATGATGGTATTTTAGTAAATTGGTTCTTTACAGTAGAGTGACGGTGTTGGGTTTTTTGTTCCTCAGCTATGTAGGTTTTCTTTTCATTGGAAATGTGGACTGTAGTAACTGTCCTGGAAAGACTGAGTAGCTGTCCCAGTGTAGGTATGGATGAAGTCATATTTATCAGATGACGATTAGGGCAGGCATAGCTATTTCCATAAAGGATGCACTAGTTATAAGTAACTTCTGTATCAGTGGAACTGCACCCAGCGTACAGTTGAGTCCGAGTTATTTTTGTTAATGCTGGGATCTGGGATCCTAAGATAATTCAGGTTGGAAGGGACCTCAGGAGGCTTCTGGATCAACCTCACGCTCAAAGCAGAGACAGCTCTAAGGTTGTTTAAGGCTTAGTCTGGTTGGATCTGGAAAATTTCCAAGGATGGTGACAGCCCTTAACTCTCAGGGTAACCTATTCCACTCTCTCTCATTCTTCTCCTTTCCCCTCCACCCTGCCCTAATTTCCTTCCTTCCTTTCCTTCCTTCCTTCCCTCGCTCCCTTCCCCCCTTCCCTCCCTCCCTCCCTCCCTCCTTCCCTCCTTCCTTCCTTCCTTTATTATCTCTTTTCATGGCACTTCCTCACCCTTCCTCTGCTTTTTTTGCAAGACTTTTGTAACTAGTTTCTCCCAATAACCCGTCACTGCTACATCCTCATCAATGTTTCCTTGTATATAACAATAACCACACAGCCATGCTTCTTGTATCTTATCAGACATATTGTGTATATTTACTTACAAATTATTACATTCAATTAAAAACCTGTCACTTTTGTGGAAATTTTAAAATACAGCATTGTGAACACTCCTCAACATTGAAATTATTTTTTCTTTTCTTCCTGCTTCTCTGCATAGATTTTTGATATTTTAATTTTCGTGGCCAAACTTTGTCATAAATAGTAACTGAAATAATACTGCAAACTTTCCCTAACTGTGTATGGGCTGAACTGTTTCAAACAGTAATGTGAGAATTAAATTAGCATTATCAGAGCCCAAGCACCGTAATTTTGGCATCCCTTGCAAGTGGTTTTGGCACATTTTTGGCCTGGGCCAGCAACCATGCTTCCATGGACTACATGGGCATGTTTCTGGAGATATTACAAGCAACTGTGGATTGAGTTTGCATGGCAAGGTTTTGGTAGTGAAGGACTACAGAGGTGGCTTCTATGAGAAGCTGCCAGAAGCTTCCCCCATGTCCAATAGAGCCAATCCCAGGGAGCTCCAAGTGGGATATGCTGCTGCCCAAGGCTGAGCCCATCAGTGAGGGTGGTAACACCTCTAGGATAACACAGTTATGGGGGAAAATCTGCTGAACAGCAGCAGGAGAGAGGAGTGAGAATATGTGAAAGCAACAACCCTGCATACCTCAAGGTCAGTGAAGAAGGAGGAGGAAATGGTGCTCCAGATGCTGGAGCAGAGATTTATTCCTCTGCAGCCCAGGGTGCAGCCATGGTGAGGTAGCTGTGCCCCCACATGGGGGTCCACAGTGAAGCAGAGATCCACGTGTAGCACACGGAGGACCCCATGCTGGAGCCCCAATTCCCCACCCCCCATCCCCCTGCATCAAATGGGATGGAGGAGGGAAAGTAGAGAAAATGAGCAGTGAAGAAGAAGGGTGGGGCAAGGGGAAGTGTTTTAAGATTTGTTCTTGTTTCTCTTTATCCTACTCTGAATCGATTGGCAATAAATTGAATTAATCTCCTCAAGTCAAATCTGTTTTGTCTGTTATAGTAATTGTTGAGTGATGTTTCCCTACTCCTATCTCAACCTATGAACATTCTATCATAATTTCTCTTTTCTGCCCAGTTGAGAGGGGAGTGATAGAATGGTTTGGGGGCCACCTGGCATCCATCAGACAAAGTCAACCACCACACAAGTGATTAATTTTCAATGGATATTTTGAAATCTGTTTTAGAAGGTAAGAGCATCTATCTATGGACATCTATTTTACGGACATGACCAGAGTTCTCCTGCTATCTTCAAACTCAAAGTGACACAAAAAGTGCTTAATGTGTTGACATCATTTAGAACCTTCGGTTATCAAAAGAGAGAGTAATGTGTATTTCTCCCACCTTCATTATAGTATGGAAGGCCCGCAGAGAATTATTTTTCTGATTGATTGATGATGTTTCCTTGTGTTCCTTCAGCTGAGATGCATAAGGTGTTCTCATTAATGCAGGCTATGTGCACGCAGTATTCTAATGTCTTGCTCAACTCCTTTTGCTTTCTTCTTTTTCATAAAATAGTATCTCTGAAAGCTTATCTTGGTTTAAAATCCCTAATCTATGAAACATAAAGCTAATTGCTAAATTAATTTTTAAAATTTTGAATGGTACTGAAAGCTCTGTGCTATTTTTACTAGGGCTTACACTTGTTTCCACAGAAGTTTGGAGGTCTTCCTTTTCCTTAGTGCAAAAATTTACTAATTTGATTAAACATATTTTCTGTTACATCCTCCAAAGTATCAAAACTTCTAAAGTGCAGGGTTGGATTCACAAGGATCTTTAAATTCTTATTGTTTCCTTGTCTATGAGGACCTAGTCATACTATTATGCACAGAGGACAATTTCATCATAATTGCATGACAAAATTAAATAAAACAAGATTTCTGCAGATATAACTGCATTCAGTACCTACAAATACAAGCACATGTATTGTGCATGTGCACACATACCCACCTGCCTACAGGTGTGCACATGCAATGCATGGAGAGAAGTCAGATTCCCTCTCTGGAAGCACCAAAGAGTTTTTGATCAACTCTGCCTGGGGACCTAATATCTGTGGAAGCATCTTGTTCAGAAAATGCTAATAAACCAGAGTTTGTGATGGCTGAATTTGAAAAACACCCCTAATTACATTGACACTAGGAAGGTTACCCCAGTGTAAACCTGCAGGGAATGTGACTCAAATTCATATTTTAAGGTAATTTTTATTTGACATTTCTAGCATGCCAGGTAATATTTCAGGTTCAAATACTTTAATCAGGTCTTTCATAGGAACTGTCAATACATTATGTCACTCTAGCTGTATTTCATATTAAAGAGCAATGTGCTTTTCTTATTTTAATGCAGCACGTAGGCAGCCTTCTCCTAAACTCCTGAGTGAGTAACTCCTGTGACATTCGGCAGAAGTTATTTATCTCATGGAAGTGAAAAACAGGATTCTCTTTATCTGTTTCAGCCCTCATAACTAAGTTCAAATTTGCTATTGGTAGCAAAGGTCAATACAGAGTGTGTCAGAGGACACAAAGCGCTTTTATTTTCCTAGCTAGGAACATAGAAATTACTGCAAATAAAGAATTCATTAGTGCCACCTATTTGTGAGACTCTAAAACTGCAGATAATCCCTGCAAAACTGCATCCAGTTAATAAGAAAATATGTCTACCTCTGCCAACTCAGGTGAAAGAACAAGACATATAGGCCAGATCTCAAAGACTGCAAGGAATTTATTTCAATTCTGTTG
Source organism: Machaerirhynchus nigripectus (assembly GCA_013397975.1). Taxonomy (NCBI): domain Eukaryota; kingdom Metazoa; phylum Chordata; class Aves; order Passeriformes; family Dicruridae; genus Machaerirhynchus; species Machaerirhynchus nigripectus. The sequence goes on from VZRQ01010876.1 coordinate 791,336, forward strand.
CTCAAAGTACAACACATAAGTATTTATATGTACAGTATACACAAATATAAGAGGAAATTGTATTTATTGATGCAATTCAGAAGTGTATACTTATACAAGGATATAAGATTTCCACTTACATCTTTATATACATCTCTTCATTTCCAGAAGCCCTGGTGCAAGAATGCCAGACAGGACAAGCCACTGAAGTTATGGGAATGTATTGATATGTAAAAAGTAGGGATTTCCAAGAAAAGCTATATACTAAAGAATAAGTTGGAAAAACATTTTAGAAAAGAAATTTTTTCCTCTTCTTTACCAGTTATCCAATAATGTATTAGATGAAGAAGGATTATGCAAAATGTGATGAATAAAACAAATCCAAGAAAAACCCTTGGAACATTATTAATGCCCTTGCCTCACCTCATTGTTGAAGCAGTGGATATTGGTGAAACTGATGGGTATTTTTTCTTTTGCTAGTTAAAGTCCAGCTGTCTGGAGAAGTTTTTTGATTATGTTATCTTCATTTCATTCTGAAATTAGAAACCATATTTTCAAGTTCCTAAAGAGAGCTAAAGCTTTGAGTGACAGGAGGGAGGTTTATCATTAATACAGGGTAAATTCATGTTGACATACAGCTTTAAACTTCAGAGGGACATTTGTAGCCTGAGGCATAAGACCTGGAAATGTAATTGTTGTATAAGTATTTATACATATGAAGCATTTTAAATGTTTGCCTGACTGCAAACAGGCACAGATTTTTCAGAAAATAAACAAAGGATAGATTATCAAAATATTGTTCATTATCAGTTAATTCCTTTGTTGTCATTGACTTCCTTATGAGAATGACAGTTTAATTTGAAAACATCTACAGGCATGTGTTGTAAAAGTCCTCTGGCTGAAAATATGTGTGCGTTGGCACAAGTATATAAATAAGTAACTATGTAAAAAGGGATGAGGCTTTGGGGGCAAATATCAATTAAAAAAAATCTGTAATTTCAAGCATCTTTCAGCTGAATGATTCCTGTAACACAGCTTGAACAGAGCAGCACAGATTTTGAATCCATATAGAAAACTGTTCACATTTCACATGTTGTTTCCAAGACAATGAAGATACCATGTACAGGGAAATGGAAACAGATGGTTTTAAAAAAATGCTGAGAACTTTGCAAGTCTTTTCTGTCAGAAGGTCTCCTAACTTTGCCATAATAATGACACTAGCCTGTCACTAAAAAGAAGTCATCAGTGTTTAAAAAATATTCAAATTCAGCTATGCAAACAAAGCCAAATTAATTTCATTTGAGATACCCCAGGGGTTAAATAAATACTGTGCTTACTCTAAGGCTTCAAGGCCAGGCTGGGTGGGGCTCTGACCAGCCTGGTCTAGTGGAAGGTGTCCCTGCCCATGAAAGAGCGTTTGGAACTAGGTGATATTTAAGGTCCCTTCCAACCCAAATCATTCTATGACTCTATGGTTCTATAATCTTGAATACCAGACCTCTGTAGAGACACTGAAAATCCTCTTGCATCTTCACGTTTCCGTAGATGCATCACGTCTCTGAAACACAAGGCTTTATTCAGTCATTTTACTGTCTTTACAAATATATTTGGCTCAGTGGCTTATTCTTTCAAGTATAAGTTTTATTCTTTAGTTTAGTTGGCTGCAATCATGTTATTTTAGATCCATAACTGGTTGAATGTGATATCTGTTCTAAGGTTCAAAATCCTGCTGAAAAATAGGGTAAGGCTGTTTTAATCGAGTCTGTGAATAACCTTGTAACTAAGCTCATCCAGGTGACTGTCTGGGGAAGGCAAACACAAAATGGTGGTAAATATATCAAGAGAAATTAATTTTAAAAAATATTATGATGATCCAGAAAATATTCCTCAAACTTAATATTCACCAGTTCAACATACAATGAGAAAATAAACATTGACAGTCCCCATAAGGCTCTGTAGAAGTAGAATGTTTCAAGTGGTTCTATATGCTAGCAATAATGCCAAGGTATTTGATAGAAGAAATCTAAATCACAGTAGTACACCTTAAAACATATCTAGGATGTGTCTTACTGGAGATAAAAAGTCTAAGACAGAAATTGGGAAAAAATTGAAAGTTGTCTTTCTTTTGTGTGTACTGAGGTTTAATGATACAATCAAAATGTGATTCTGTTTCTCAAGACCCCTGACTCATTCAATGCGTAGGTTTGATGATGATCATTTGAGAACAGCTGTTCAAGATTTTGTTTCTTTTCGTTGTTAGCTATGCAGTTCCATGTTTTATTATTACACTCAATCAAGCCCTCTTTTGAAGACAAGATGCATACTCATGGCTTCAAAGTACTGTTCTAGTTTTCAAGGCTGTTTTCCACCTCCAAATCTCATCAGAAATAATTTTAAATATTCATGTCCACTATTTTTAAATGCCCTTTAAATACCAGCTAATTATCCATATCTTTTAATATATAGTGGATATTTATGTGTCTTAATATAAATTCAACCCCTAATGAAGTATACTTCAGTTGAAATGTTAGATTTTTTAAATTCTGTTTTATTGGCTTTAGTTTATTGGCTATGTGAGAAAAAAATTGCTGACAGATAATTTTTTTTTAGAAAATGGACTTTATATTTTAGCTTCTTTTTCAGATAGAAAGTAAACACAATGAAGATGCTGGAACGCTTTTTTCTCTAAGACAGCTTAGAGAATACATTGACGTCTCTGAAAAAAATTAACTTGTTAACACATCAGTATAAGGATTGTAGCATTATTTTAATGATCAAACACATAACTGCTCTCAGCTGTGTGGGAATAACAGCAATGGGATGGCCTACAGGAACTGTATTAGTTACAAATCCAATGCCTAGCATGGGATAAGAATTTGTCTCTTTCAGCACAGAAGGAAGATTGCTTTGGTCTAACATCCTTTTGAATTCTCTTATCATTATCTTCCTGCTTCTTCAAATCTCTTTCACTCCGAGGGTGTATATCTATTAGAAATTCCTAAGATAATTAAATTTATCTCACCATTTTTTATTACTACTATTGGCACTCTAATGAATAAAGAGCCAGTTGTGTAAATTTTTCTGCTATGCACTGATATAGTGAGATACCTCAATTCAAGCTGATCCATACTTGAATTGCCTCTGAAGATCAAAATATACAGTGTGGCTGTGGTAATTCATCAGTAGCACACCTTCATCTGAATTACCCTCAACCATCCCTCCAGCCTGAAATAACAATTTCAGATGTATTTTGCAAGGAGTTGTGTCTAACATTTATAGATGTATTTCTTACAAAGAATGAAATTCAGTATAAACCTGATGTTCCAATAATGTTCCTACATATGATGTAGATGCAGAAAAATACTTTTTATTTTTGAAATTTGAAATGCACTGGCATAATCATATTTATTTATACATTTATTTGCTTACTTATGTACATTTACATAAAGCTGCAGTCTGACAATCCATCAGATTTCCTTGCAGCTCTTTATGAAACTGGCAGTTGTGTAAAGAAAATTTTTTGTTCTTTTGAGAAGCTGCTCAGTTTCAGAGCAGAATGAAGTTAGCTTTCCTAGTTTCTTTCTAAGTTAATTAGAGAGTTGTTAGAGTTCTAGTCTGCTCTGAGAACCTCTAGGAAAAAAAAATGCCATATAACTTAGTTATTATTTGTTTCAAATTAATTGATAAGCTATGTGTCTTGTATTTAAAATTCAATATTTGTTTTTATTGCTCTACCCTAGGGAACAAAGTATAGCATGGACCAATAGCACTATGATAAAGTCAATTACATGTATTATTTTAAGACTTATAAGTGCTGTAATGAAATTGCAGATATGAAGTTACAAGAGGGGCCATTACACTGTTATATTTTCTGCTACATCTATCACAGAGCAGCTTGCTGAAACAAACTGAATACACTCCTCCTTTGCAAGGGTAAAGCTCTCCCATGGTCAAACCCGCATTTTTTCTGGTACAGTAACCAAAAATCCTCTGCAAATAAAAGGTATCTTTGTTCCATATTGCTTGTCTTTTTACCAGTATGTTTTACTGAGTGTATCGTCAAGGTTTCAGACTGAACACAGGGAATAGCAAGGTATGGGAGGATGATACCACAGTGCCTGTGAACTCTGTGATGTATCTTTTGCATGAACACAACACTATCATCTTTAACTTCAGGCGAGTCTGTAGGGAGGTGATAGCAGAACATACATTGTTATTTTGTAAGCAGATTTCTGTGATTCATTCTGCTCTGGTGTGTTTTGCCAAGCCTTTTCTCAATAAGCAGTTGGTCAGTACAGAAGCTGTTCAGGTTACACATGATATAAAAATCGACCTATCAAAATCTTACCTGTTAGACATTCATGAATAAATCACCTAGTCATGCAACTTCAAAGAAAGATGCTGTCCAATCTGTGATTTAATTTGCTGCCAATCTTACAGAAAAATCTTTGCAATGTCACACACTAAAGCAGAAACTTCAAAGAAATGCCGATTGCCAAGAACTGTAATAGAGGGGTTTTTTCCCTATGCTTTGAGTTTTAGAAATAAAAACCAAGGTTTTTTTCTTCAGATGCAGTCAAGATTTTGGTATCTAACCACAAAGTTTCTGTATGAATAGTCTATATGTAAAGAAAACAGTGCCCAAGTGTAGGTCATCACAGGGGGAAGTCTGCTAAATTTTTCTAAGAAAGGGCCAGATAAAAAGACACAAAGTTATGGCTTTGGCACCTAAGTAGTCTGGATTGTTGGAAAGAAGGACAAAGGAACAACCAGCAAAATTTTTTTGGTATTAGGAAGGCTTAGTTGGGGCTGTTGCATCCTGGTTTGTTCAGCTGTAGAGCTTTAAATTCACTTTGATCATCTAGAATTGCATAAATTATGTAGGCACTAGAGGCACAGTGTTTACCTAGAACTTTTTGAGCATGGTCACAGTTTTCACTTGTTTGCTAGTTGCCCACAGGCAAAGTTTTCATATGATTGGTACTACAGGTCACCCTCAGTCACAGTACAGCAGAGGTCAAAAACATTTGACTATCATGTTTATCAGTGATACAAATAATCTGGGGAATTCAGCTAGGTTTAAAAGACATTAAATAGCAAATACAATATACACCTGATTCTGCTAGAATACCTTTTTCCAATTTGGAAATCAAGTGGCAAGCAGTAACCAAAAGGTCATTTCTTGGCTTATGGTGACTGTGAAAGAAAACATTAGAATTAAGCATAGGACATTTTTTGCTGCTTGTAAGATATTTGGAACAGATAATTCTTTTTGTCAGTGGTGAACTCATGTAGGATGTAATCAATAGGATTATATTGTAGAATACTTGTAGAGTCTGAAATAGGTAAATAAAATGTACAAGGGTTGGGTATAAAGTCTCTATTTTGCCTAGGAACAAACATGATTTGAGTTGCTGCTTGGGCAAGACTCAGTGAGAGTGTGTAGCAGCAGCAAAAGAACATCTAAAGTATTAAAAGACAAGTCTTTATTCAGTTAGAGGTTTGCACAGTCAAGAATTGCCAGGCCAGTCTCTCTGAGACAGTGATCTGAATCATAAGCTGCTTTTGTCCTACATATAGGAAAGTGTTGAGCGTTTTTAGAATGGAGTAAGTAATGTATGTGTAATAAGTATAGGAAAACTTGATATTCATTTTAGGTGACTGAAAAGATGAGTTTTCACCTATTATTATAATATTTATTATTATCAGTTGAAGTGGAGACCTGAGACTCAGAATTTTGATGCCACATGTGAAATGTCCTACATTTATTAAATGAAGTTCATTGAAATGGTGAAAGATGATCATCCCTGTTACAATTCAAGTTTTACCAGTGATAACTCTTTTTTTATTCACAGTAAAATCAGAGTCTGCTAATTTTTCCAGGATTAGAGAAGCACCATTGCCTTTCTATCTCAGGTTAGAATGATCCCATTTGATCAGGCTAGAAAAAAATATAATTATTTTCCTTGGTAGCTGTGAAAATATCTGAAAATAAGCTCATGATTTTGCTTCTTGTTTCCAGTGCAGAAGAAAAGATATTTAGGAAGCAGGAAACAAATAAAACAAATAAAACAGTGTACTAGTTTGAAAGCAAACCAGTGAGAGACACCAAGTCAGAATGAAAATTTAATAAGAAAAATAAAATAAATGCAATAGTACAAAGAAAAACCACTGACAGAGTCAGAATACAACCTGACCCCTGTCAGTTAGGGGGTTGGTAGCAGTCTGATTTGATGGTGGCTGCAGTCCTCCTGGAGTGATGGTTCTGTTGAAGCAGTGATCCTGTAGAAGGGTCTCGTCTTCCTCTGGGAATCCAATGGAAAAGGGCTGGCTGTGGTGTTCCAAACCTCCGAGTATATACAGATGGGAACGCTCAGTTCCTCCTCCTGGGTGGAGCTTCTCACAATGGGATGGTGAGTCATGAGGGAAGGCACTGATGGGCCCATTAACAGGAGATCATCTGGAGGGAGGAGGAAAGGAATACTGCCCCACCTGGTTTCAACAGCTCATGAAGATGGTAATAAAATACACTGCAACCCAGGACAAACAGCTATACACTGAATTACATTTTGTGGCTCCATGCTGAAATACCTGTGACATTAACCAGACAAAAAAATCTTCACTATTCCATACTGGCTCTTATGTTAACACTCAGCTTGTTTCTGCAGCATGACGTCAATTTGATACCTTGTTGTAAAAACAAATGACAAATTTTGTTAATGAAAAAAGGCATACAGCTTTATATATCTGAAACTTTTCAAAGCATGATTTGAATTTGTGATCTTTTTTCCTGACATGTTGGAGGACAATACTGAATCTCATTCTGCAGAGCAAATATTTTCAAAGTTTAGTCTCTGCTCCTTGAAAATCTTGCATAAGGGTTTTAGAATTTGGAGCTAAATGTAGACTTATTGGAAATTCTCCTTAGAAAGCTGATATTTATGCTAAAAAGTTGAAGCTCTGCATGACATTCAAAAGGTGCAACAAAGCAGTAAAATTTCAGAAATAAAGAATAGAGTGAAATTTATTGTCCTTTTAGCAACACCGATGAAATCTGCACAAACCTGTACTAATCAAAGCTGGTTATTGCTGGAACAACTTAGCAGTTTTTCTTCTTTTTTTTAACATGTAAACATTAAGACTAGTAATTTAAGCAACAGAATATTTATTTCTCACTGATTAAGACTTTCTATGTTTGGAGGTAATCTATTTACTTTTTTTAATGGACTTTTTTTTTGTGTAGATAACAGAGTAAGTATTTGAAATTAAAACACCTTCATGCATTTGCAAAATGAAAATAGCAAGTAGAGATGTGGCTGTGTATTTGAAGAGGGTAATTGCAGTCAGAGCAGCCTGCATGGTGCTCATTGGTATTCCTGTGTACATCTACATCTCTGATGCACCCTGTGTATATTGTATATATGCAGGCTGACTTATGTAGGCTGCCCACTCTGCTCTGAGTGTCTTCAAGGCATCTTTAATCTTTGACCTCGGAGACAGACAGTTGGTCAAGACAGGATCTTGAATGAATTTTTATATTATGAAAAAGACTAAAATACCTCAGCATGCAGCACAGGCCAGTAATTCCTTGGGGCTAGGAGAAGCAGGGTCTCCCCAGGGATGTCAGGGCAGGTTCTGGCAGCCAGGACCCATCCCACCAAGCCAGACAGCTCCAGGGCAGCCAGGGGGCCAACTAGGGGCATTCCCACAAACTTCCCTGATGTTGGGGACAGACTGAGGCCAGCAGGATGTCAGCCCTAGGCTTGGGCCTGGCTTGCTGGTAGATAATACACTGTAATATTGTCACAGATATCTAGCAACCTCATTCAGACAGGAAACAAGCAGAGCCAAGAACTGACAGCCCATCTTGAGTACTTGATTTCAGAGTGGTATAGACAGAGCCATGGTGCTCACTGATGCTGCTAAAATCTGGCTGTGCCCTCAATGGCATTAGTCCTTCAATATCTTTCTGTCAAGTTACAGTGGTTTGAGGGGAAGTGAATGATTATGTATGCCAAAAGAAGAGGGGAAAATGGGAATATTTTAAAACTGTACATAAGAAAATTGGTAAAAAAAAAAAGCCTCCAAAACTGCTGAACTGAAACTTGTAGGTTAAAACCAAAATGCCTAATAATGGGGTCTGCCCTCCTAAAGAGTGCATTTCCCACGGTTGTCATGTCAGTGGTGCAAAGGAAACTCAAAGATTTTTTAGCTTCACATTTTCAGCCTGTAGGAAATACTCAGGAGGATGGCCAGGAACTTTTACAAATTCAAAATCTATGAAATCAAAATGCTAGTGTATTTTCCATGGATTCTGGTCAGAATCATCTTAGGAGAGATAATAAAGGACATCAACAAAGTTCTTGGCTGAGAGTAACTTCCATGGAATTAAAGTACTTTGTAAATTGTTGATTAAATGCAATGAGCAGCAGCATACTTAACTACATGAAATATTATTTTCTATAAGATTTTTTATTCTCTTTGTGATCTGAATTATTAGTGTTGGACAGCACTAATTTAAACTGGAATAAAGTTTATTATTTTTTTAATACAAAATTGCGATGATTTTCCAGTAGCGTTTTAATGCCAGGGGACACAAATCACAGAGTTTAGGGATTCTAAGGCAGACCCCCTAGGTTTATTTCTATCCTCTGAAAGAGAAGAAACTAAAATCATAAGAGTGATTGGGTCTCTGTAAAAGGAATACAGAGATTAATTTATGAGTTGGAAAGCTTAGGCTGTGTTTCACAGATATGGAATAACTGGAAACAATTAATATTAGAGGCCAGCTGCTTCTTCTTCCCCTCAAAGAATAAGTGAAGCATATTTACCAAAGTCAGTAGCTGAAGTCATCATGCATTACTAATTTCATAGCCACAAGCAACACTTACACTAATAAAATTGCCTGGCAGAAATTAAACCTTCTATTTTCCTCACATCATAGTTATAATCTTTAGTCATATTACTATTCTTAGCTTGTTACCTATTACCTTTTACCTTGGATTTATGACTGGTTTTCAGCCTTAAGTTTTAATTATCATTCTACTCTGAGGAAAATTTATATTAAAAATAAAAAACATGTTATGAAATATTTTAAATAACGCTTTCAGATTTTCTTTCCATAAATTTTGTGAACTTATGTGTGTTGTTTAATTTGTGGGGTTTTTTCCAGGATCCTTTTTACAAACTGAAATCAGACATTTCCTTTCAGATCTGATTGCTTAGTACTTTCCAGATTTAGTTTGAAAATATGACAAAACTCTCTCCCTTTACTATCCCAAGAGAGTGAAGGAATTGTTAAATCTTGTGATAGGGTTTGAATTATAGTTTCTTTTAATCCTTTGATCCTATTTTTCTTCACTATCAGGTTTTAGTCTGTTTAGTATAATTGTGTATCACTGCTAAACTTACCATGAAAGAAAATGTAAACATATTGTCCAAATATATTCATAAAGAGCCCCACAGTTGCAAAACGCTTTTCAAAATACGATATCAGAAAGGGTTTTAACCTTCTGCAGCATCTATACTTAATGACATAAATGAAAGAGGATGGCATTAAAAGTTCAAAGCAGCAAAGATGATACATTTCCAATTACTCTGTCACAGTGATCTACAAAGAGCAGACTGGTACTCAAAGAACTGCTGTTTCATTTACTGAAGTTCAAGCACAGCCTCATCTCAAATAATATCTTATTCTTCTGGTACTTCAAATCCACCAAGGGCCATTAAAGCACCATGACAAATATATGCGGTATTTTGGTAGATTGATCTCTGAACTCAAGAGAGTTAAATTGTTGTTTACTCTTTGTCTCAGTTTGCTGATCTAAATTTACAAGACTAGGATGTTAATATTGGTGATCATCTGACATGACTGTATCTGTATCAAAAAGACTGTGTATGTAACAAAATGCCAAATGTAATTTAAGTGCTTCGAGTCAAGATTCTAAGTAAAAACTGCCGTCTATCTTGTCAGGAGTTGAGGCTATGGGTTGTTTAAAACTACTTAATCTGGTTGCCCTGAAATTTTGAATTGGCTTCATCTCACAGAGCTATCTCGAGGTACGTTGTCTAAGGCCAGCACAGGCAGTATGAGACTGCCATGGGTTTATTCTGTGTGGAGCAACAGGTACTTTCAGATACCAATTCAAGTTCCCTTAAGATGGTGGTGTAGAATAATTGAATTGATCCCCACATGTGCTTTGATCTGCCCATTGTTAATTTAAAAGCCAAAATTATATAATTTGAAATTAGATGTCCAATTTACAGAAGTCTGAAATTAGATGAGATAAAAACCACTTTTAAAAACAGAAAAAAATGATGAGAACATTCTTAAATAATGGTGTAATAGTTATAAATCTTTTTAAAAGGAAGTGAATGTCATGCAAACTCTTCAATATGCTTTACTGTTCATTTTTAACCTGCCTTTTGTTGGGCTGAACTTCAACCTGTCTATTTCTTGTCCATAAATTGATCTCTGTGCAGCATTTTATTACCTCTGTGGTGCTCAAGTGCCATCATTGACAAAATAATCACTCTGAATCTTGTATTACTCTCTTAAGCATTGAGTGTGAATACAGTGGAAGGGGTGAGGGTATAAATTGGCCAGAACATCCTCAGGACTGGGCACAGCATCCGACTTAATAATGAAGACAGTTTCATATAAAATGACATGTATTTTTCACCTAATGGCTTTATTATTTTATGATGTTCCTCAAAATCTATAAAATACATATATAAAATATGACAGGCTGAAAAACCACACTTTTCTGAAACACAGAAATTCTGTATCAGGCTGTCTGAGCAAAGTGTATCTTGTCCATAGTCCTTCTCCATTATTCAGCACTGCATTAACCTCTGTTTAGTTTTGGCTTTCTGTGTCAATAAAGGTTGAGATTAATAAAATAATCTTCAGAAGAAAGATCAGAGTTCTGTATAACATGAGCAATGAGGAAGACTGAAAGCTTTGCATTTTTATTTTCAGTTTAAAGAGAATTCAAAGGGGAGTATGACCTGTAAAATGGGGGGGGTAGTGGAGATCTAATACTCCTCAAATACACATTAGAAGTGTTTTAAAGTGTATCCTCAGACCTTGGTGTTCTTGACAGTTTAGACAAGAAGAAACTGACATAAACTGATCTGGAGAACAATAATTCATATAGAGATAAAAACTGGTAAGATTAGTGGTGGATCGCCTTAGGGCATCATGGGAACCTCCGAAAATTGGCATCTTAAGGAAAAGTCTAATCAGATACTGTTAATAATGAAATATATAAAGCATATGATACTTAGGCCTTAAGATAGACTAGGTAATATAATGAGGTCTTTCCTCATCCTATGATTCTGTGATTCTATGCAATTTTAAGGTTTATAACTTAATATATGCAAGTTATATTTAAATATGTAACATAACCTACTAAACATATTTTAATTCCTTTCCAGGTTTTGCAGGTCAAATGAAATTATCTCTAGCAAAGAACCTACAGCAAACCTTGCTCTGATAAAAGACTTTCATCATTACAGACTGAGTTTAGTCAATTTAATAAGTATGAAACGGAGAACACAAAGGTGAAAAGAAATCATAGGGATTTGCTCATAGAGTAAGGTGCTGCTCAGTGTAAGAATAATAGAACTAGGCTCAAGAGAGCTTTTCACTACGTTACCAGCTTTAGAAAGCTTTAATTTGCAGCTAAAGGAGCTATTCTTAGGAATCTCTTTTCACGTTTGGTGTTATGTGATTGCAAATATTTTTAAGAATGGTTATGTAATTTCGAGGAAGAGTCAGCAGAACAAACATCTGCTTTGAATGGGACTTCATTCTGAAAGTGTTTGGAAAAAGTGCATAAAGATATCTAAGAATTAAGAAATAATATTAAATAGGAAATGGTCCCTTTCCTATTTAATCTCAACTGCAGAAGCAATGCATGTCCCTTGACAAAGCCCAAAGGAAATTATTAATGGACACAGAAATGCATGAAGGTCAGTGAGAGGGTATATTCTTCCTAGAGAAGTGTAAATAATGTGATATGTCTAAGGGATAACACTGTTCAGCTGGCAAAATTGTTTCCAATGAAGAAATCTGATGAAGCAGTTGCCTTCTCTTGTACCACTATTTACATTGTAGTCTATTTATATGTGGTCTGTTCATGGACTGTTGTGAGTATTATTTTGCAGCACTATTTTTTTTCTTTTTTCTTCTGTAAATTTCAGGAAGCACATACATTGTTTTATCTAATCTGAGTGGCACCTGACTAGATTTCATGGCACTAACCTTCTGCTGAATGCTAACTATTGTTCTCCAAAGATTCCAAGGAAAAGTATATGCAACACTGTTCATATAATATCTACGGACACAGAAAACATTACAGTACAGATCCTGAGACAGAAGCATTTGAGCATCCATCAAAATTGTATACAGATAAGAGTTGTTCACACAGAATTATTTTCATCACAGAAGGAAAATATTCAGTGCATTTCAACACCCTGCCCTACCAAGTGGGTAGTCCATCAGGTTCTGTTTGTGCATACACTATAAAATCAGTCTCCCACTTGTTAACATAAGAGCTCTCAAGACACCTTACAATGTAAGGACTGAAACAGAATCGTGCACAGTTAAACAGACGTGAGAGCTTCAGGCATACACAAAGACCAAAGTGAATAGCTTTTTATTGATGAAAGTTCTTCACTCATGACAGCAGCCGTACTCACTGCACCTAGCATGAAATCTGTTCTCAGACAATGACCAAAATGAATGCCTAGAGTCAAGTGTAAAATGAATGCAAGGACACTTCTACCGAGGACTGCATTGGCTTTGAATAATGTGCAGCTTAGGAATTTCCTCTTCCAGAAGTGGTTTGTCAGTACTTAATAACCTACAGTTGATTTCTATTCCATTAATTTTTCCAATCTCCCTATGAAATGTGTAAGCTCTTAGCAAACACGGCACCCAGAGATAACAATTTCCGCAGCTGCGCAGGATATTAGAAACTACCAATACATCTAATGCCACCCAAAACTTCCACTAAATCACAAGAAGGGTCAGCAGTAAGTATGTTTGGAAAACTCAGTCTTACTGTAGTTTGGCTATTATTCAAACCAGTTTTCCACCGTAAATCTTAGAACTAGTTATTTCATTGAAATTATAGGCTGTGCTCTGAAATTATGACAGTTTATGAGAACAGTATAGAATGCAAAATAAGCAAATGTTTCAAATGAAATTGCAGTCACAAGCAAAACAGCCCATTTAAACTGTGTATATTTCCACTTGTTTCTTGATAGTGTACCCTTGTGCAGCAGCTTTATTGTTCTGTAGCAGGCATTTAGGGTGTAGAAACACCTAAGGCTGTGAAAACACCTACAGGAAAATGGTCTGTCACGTGGTAATATTTATAGAAACAAGCCATTCTTCAGCCATGTGGAATTTAATACATCAATAGCTCTATTCTTGTTGTGCACTAACTACAGTTAAGTTGCAACAAGAAGCCTCCTTCACCTGTGACTTATCTGACAGAAGACAGCATCAATGTCTTGTAGCACCCATAACATATAGAATCTAATGAGTAACTGATCTGCTCGCTCTCCAGAAGAGAGAAACCCTTGCTGGACACTTTTAAAATACTTGATGAAAGTCAGTTTGGAAACCTGTGAGGTCAGCTAGCACAGACGTCTACAGAAAAATCAGGATTTCCCATTCTAATCCTTTTTCTGATATTCCCTAGCACACAGCTCTTAAAAAATAGCTTCAATGCAAGGGAATTTGACATATTAACTGCTTCTTTGGCTTGCTCAGGCTATAATCTGAAGGGCCCTATCTTAATTTTTTATGCAAGTCACTGTTTAGGTCCCCAAAGATATTAATGGTGCAAGATGAAGCATTAAAAGCCTTACCCTTTAAAGTTATTTCCTAAAATATTACCTAAATATTCCTCTACAGCGTATTCAATTTCCATATTTTTTCTGCTTTTTTTCCTACTCAATTTGTATTTCTCAGAGTTAATAGTCTATGTTGATGGTAAAAGAGACACTACAGTAAATAAAGTTATAATAACCCCTTTAATGCTCATTCTTTACCTCTGACGTATTTATATGCAGTCATATCACCCTTTATAGTCTTTCCTCCAAGCAGCAGCATAGTATATTAAATTGTCTTAATCTCTTCTCATATGTCACAGCCTCTAATCCTTCTCTCTGGATTTTTTTCTAAGTTTATAAAATGTTCTTTCCATATCGTGCATATTCACAGAAGATTCAAAGTGCTGTAGCAGCAACAGGCTACAGCTTACTGGGACCTATAAAGGTTCATATGTTCATTCTCATTTAAGTTTACTGAAGAATGACAGTTACATTTTGTTGAAGCAACACACTGGAAAATAAAGTCTTATCTGCCAGCCACAGTGTCCATAATTTTTTTCTGCTCTTCCTGCACAGAGAGTTCTCTGATAGGGCAGAGGTACAAAATCAGGTAATCATTCTGCCTGGCATCCACCCACTGCATTTTTACGTAAGATCCATCTAAATCCATTCTTGTGCACAGAGAATTTTGTTTTTCCTGAAAACAGTTATCCTTGCCCCTGAAAAGCAAAAAAAACACTTGCAAAAGTGATCTTCATATCGCCATACTTTTTTTTCTCTTTTCCCAGTTTCTTGAAGATACTTAAGAGTCCAAAACTTGATTTCTGGCACCATTATATACATGACCGAAAATAATGTTAGTAACAAAAAAGACATGATTATACCTACAAACTTTTCCCTTTTGCTTACAGTGTTATTGTGAGGCTGGATGGGGTGGTTTAGAATATGGCAGATACCAAAAGCAGTATGAACATGAAAAGAATTGAGGCAAATAATCCCCAGAGATACTGAGAAAATAGTCTTAAAGTATTTTAGGAAAAAAAAAGAAATCGCCAGCAGCTGTCCTGCATAAAGCAACGCCCAGGCAATTGCAAGGTTGTTTAACCTGTGTGATTTGCTGACATCACTGCTCAAAATACTACAGCTGCAGGTTAAGGGTGAAACTAGAGAGTGCTTTGTCACCCACCAGATATGAAATTTGCCAGCACTTGCTTGCAGCAGTGCTCGGTAATTTCTGATGCATCCATCAGAAGGATGTAGGACAGTACTGAATCCTAACACTTCCTCTGTAATTGTGGTCTTCTCTATAAACAAACAACCTGCAGATGCCTCAACAATATAATTTCAACTTGTCTATGAATTTTCTTGCACAAAGAAATAGCCTTACAGGGGTGTGTTGATGGCACTTGCTAAAAGTCATGTGTCACCTAAGAAACTTAATCTTTAGCAGTACAGCTAGAAAATTGAGCATTTTAATAGAAAATGTGATTGCAGTAAATACCAGAATTGGACCATGAAGTGGTTTAAAACCAGCTGGAAATTAAAGTCAAAAGAAGCTGCTCCCCTTCCCCATGCCCTCCATCCAGTGAGAGAAGGACAAAGGCAGAGACCATGGCTTGAGATGATAATTTACTGAAAACAAACAGGAATGGAGTAAGAAATGCCCAATGGCAGCAAAAATATTAATAACAAAAGAGAAGATGATTTGCAGACAAAAAGGTGTTCCCCACCTTGACTCAGTTCCCCATGGCTGACAAGACAAAAACCAAGATCGTGGCCATTCCCGCACCTCAGCAGTGACGCTCAGTTATTCCCGAGACAAAGATAAGGTGGTGAGTGCTCTCTGCAGCTGGCGGTCCCCTTCCCTGAGCCAACAAAAGCAATGAAGAAAACCCCCCCAGAAAAACAGATTATCCACATTATGACCGCTCTGCTCCTCTGGGCTTGGCTCCTCTCAGCTCCACTCTGCTTGGTCTCAGCTGTGTTCTTCTGGGAGCTGGGAAGGGATGGGCAGCAGTGGGAGAGGAACAGAGACTGCAGTGTTGGTCCTGGCAACTTCCCTGAGGAAGAAAGGGAACAAAGTGATGCACTTGTGGCATAGAGTCACATTTTTCTTCCCCTGAGCCTGCACCCCCAGCGACGATGTGGATGGTATAGAATAGCAGTTAAGCCATGCCCACACAGTTCTAGGCCCTACCCCTTTCTGAACCAGACCATGTCCCTGGAAAGTATCTGTTAAGACAAATTGAGTTTGTTAATGATGCCCAGCACGTGTATAGTTTCTTATTTAACCCATATTACAGTCCTTTTTTTTCAGTTCCTGGTTTTAGTCACCTGAGTTTCCTGAGTAGCATGAAAATATGATTACTTTATAGTAGGAATAAGGATTGTAACTTATGTCCCTTAAAAATTACCTTTAAAGGTAATTAGTGCCATTCTTTATGACCCTATTTGTGTTTGGTTGTTTGTGGGGAGCAAAGAAACCTTTACAGACACAACAAGGCATAAAAGAACTAGTGAAATGAAAGCTTTATTCTGTACAAATAAATTTCTACTTTTCATGGCTAGTTTATAAACAGAAAACACTATATGCTATTTAACTTGTAAAGGTCACTAAAAAGTGCTACTACTTTTATTGCACTATTCATTTTACCATCTTACTTCTCACTTCGAATTTAATGTCAGTGAGTAGTAGTAGTAGTGTCCCCCTTGTACTGCTTCTTTTTACCACATTCATTTAACTGTGTTAGTTATTTCCATCAGTCCTGATTCAAATAGATTTTTAACTCCATTATTCACCATTTTTAGCAGCTTAATGTCAACAATGCATTAAGTAAGAATGAAGCTGTGGTTTTCCTAATACTCTTGTTGCTTCCTGTGTTACCACATGCTTTGATTGATGCCCTGGTGGTCTGTTGGGCTCTTTTCCTTTTCCCATTCCTTCTGTACATACTGTATATGCTCCCCTGTCATGTTCCGAGTCTTTAATTAACTCTCTCTCCAGTTCTCCCACATTCATCCTCTGTTGCTTGTTCTTAGTGGATTTCTTTACTTTTCTGTCTTCCTTGTGAGTTTGTCCATTCTGAATGTATCTGTTTGTTCATTAATATTTCTTCTCATGGGATTTGGGCCGTTTGTAATGTCTAACACAATGAAGTGTATGCACAATTAAATGAAAGTATTGTAAACACTACATCAACTCCAATGACAATCCAATATTTACCTCATAATCCTTTATGGATTTGGGCTCACTCCCATTGTACACATTCCCTGTACAGATAAAATTTTGCATTTTCAATTATTTATCTTTTAAAGGCTTTGAAGAGAGAAGAATAATCAGATTAATCCTGTCCTTCTCCTATCCTCCCTTGTACAGGGAACAAGGATGGGTTATTTTCAAAAGGGAACTTCTCACTGCCTAAAACTTCCTCCTCCAACTGTGTTACAACTTTTGGTAGCTTTATATACTGACCAAGAAGCAAAACTTAACAATTATACCAAGAATCAGAAATTGCCTAAACTGGAACCACAGAGTTCATTCCTTATTTGGGAATCAATTCTTTTTAGTGATCTATAGTTTGAAAGCAATCTAAGTTCCTAGAAACCTGGGTTTGGTCAATAGGAAAATTGCATAAGGGAGATGTTCACCTCACACTTTGCTCCAGTTACGGAAACAGCTACAGTTCAATGGTATTTTATGGATTTAGTTTCCGCATGTTTTTATCCCAGAAATGCCATTCTGTTCTACAGGTGAGCCTGCTTTGTGGCCGTCATCGAAGGCTTTTTGTAAGGAGATAATGCCTAAAACTAGGCAAGTTAATATACTGCATTAATAAAGCTGAGAACTCACTACAACACATGAGGAACTACATGTCCCTGTCCTGTGGCATCTATTTTAAATGACCAAATCAAGGAAAACTTCACACCTTGAAAATCCTGACATTCTGTTCACACATGGCTGCCATTATAGAGTTCTCCTCTTTCATTACTTCAACTTCGTATTTTCAATTTTTCTTTGAAAAAAAATCACATCTATCTAGTGACAGAATAAACGTATACATTTTTTAAGGAATAGGAGGAAAAGGAAGAGAGAATGAAAATCTGAATGGGAATAGTTTTCCTAACCTTGGTTAATTTGTATTGGTTTTTTTTAATTTGCAAAAAGGAATAAGAACTAGATTTTGTGAAATACTGTCCAAGCAGGTCCAGTTTCTGTCCTCTGCTGCTTTTTCTTAGGGCTAACATTCATTCTGGATGAAATCTGACTAAAAAGTTATTTTGGCCTAGGTTATTCCAATTGTTAAATCTCTAAAATACTTATTCCAAACAATGGACCATTTACTAAGGAAAATTATAGGTCTTTAAGATTAGCAGGGTTGCAAATTTAGCTTATGACTAAATCCTTTAACAACAGAAGAAAGTCATAGTCAACTGTGACTGTGAAGTCTCTCTGGATTTAGATTTTTTACCTAGGCAGAACTTGTTTTGCATAGAGCAGCAGGTACACATACAGTTTTTGTAGATCTGAAGTCTATTTATGTGTGAGTTTAAAATAGCTAATACAAAAATGGATGTGGACACATAAGATATTTTAAATAAATTAATAAATATTTGGTGCAAAATATTGAAAACAATTATTGAATTACAAGTGTTTTAAAAAACCTATGTTCCTGTTTTACAGAAATGGCCAAAGAAGGTCATTGTCACAAATGATCCAGATATAAACATGAATGTTATGTTTAAGGCAACATTTTAATTCAACTCAATGAGAAGCCTGAGCAATATGCTTGTGGTTTGTCCAGCCAGAAGGAAGCATGTCCTCTCCCAGGCTGGAAGGTGAAACATGAGATGTGTTCCGTACTGTTCACTTCACACACATGCACAGCCAAAGTCGTTACCAATACAGAAGGAATTACACAGTGATGCTCTTCAAATTCTTCCTTGGTTCTTGGATAAAGGCCAGATGCCCAACCCAATTGAAGTCCTTTACAGAAAGCCTCTGAGATCACTTACTTCTAACACTGTCATTCAGGATGGAGACGAAGGAAGCATTTCTTACTGGAGAAGGGTTTTTTCCAAGGTATGATTTTCAAAGATCAAACTGGTCAACATGGGGGGGAAAAAAAGATTTGTTTTAAATATCGTGTTAAGGACTGCGATTGAGCAGGATCTATTTTAAGGGACTATTGATCTTTACAGGCTTGTGTTTGTGTGGCAGTACTTGTTGTCTCTTCCAAAATGTGTAAGTAATTTCAGTTAATCCTAATTATCGAGTAAGGTTAGATCTCTAAAAGCTTGTACATTTGGTTTGGTTCTCAACAAGCTCAAAGTCAACACCATTTCTGTGATGAGTTAAAATAGATAAGAAGGCACTTACTGCGACATTGAAAGTGCTCCTGTTCAGATAACGTCCAGGTAGTTCATCCAGGACTCTAGATAATTTTTGAAAATTGTGATTGAGGAAAATAGGAGCCCTGAAAGGCTACATTCTGATATGGTGTATGATCCAAAATTAATCCAGATTGCAGACCTTCAGTATTTGCAAAAAAGACATGGCCCTGGGAAGATATAAGAAAGACAGAGAAACAAAAATGAAAACTCTGTCAAAATCTTCAAATAATAATTTTGAATTCTTAGTCACCAGGAAAAAAAACATAAGCCAAAGATTTCTGTGGCTTTCTTAATGATATAGAGTGGTATAGAAACTATTTTTTATACATTTTAATTAAGAATTCTGGCATAAAGGAATATACCTTAACTTCTTATTTTTCAGCAAAGACTAGCAAACAGCTGGAGAATCTACATAAGTGTACTCTCCTGTCACTTTTACAAATTGCTTTTGAAATAATTTATAACTGGTACATGTTGCTACGGAAGTTCTCATTAAATTGCCTTTGGGTCAAACTGTTAAATTAATTTTTATATTGTTTTTAATGAGAATACCCATATTTTTAAAGCTGAAATGTCATGAGGAGAAAAATTTATCTGATATTTAATGTGCGGAGCAATATTCTGACTTTTCCTTAGCATTCGGGAAAGGACTGGATGACCTACCCAGATATATATTTATTTAAACCCTTTATAATTTACACATATACAAAAGGCATGTGGAATTTATACCTACAATTGTTAAGATGAATTTTGTCTTTTTTTTTTCCTGTTTGATAGCTAAAATACTGGCTGAATAACATTATTTGATCCAAAGATTTTCACTCTAGAAAATCAAAATAGAATCAGTGAATGGTGTCAATAAACAATTTGAGATGCATAGCATATATTTTTATGACTCAGTGAGAATATTTTATAACTAGTATAACTCATTTGATTATAAAAATTGATTGGAAAGAGTGTTTTATATATCTGTCAACACTGATATCAATATATATCCTTCATATTTATATGTATGTATACATATATATGTAACTTGCATTTATATAAAGTATTCAAACTCTTAAAACATGAGTATCTCATTAGTTCAGTTATATTTAGAACAAAAATTGTAGGTCTTGGAAAGAAATTTCATGCAGCATAATACAGAAAACATATTTAAATTTGGTATTTTTACAGATATGAATGTACATAAGGAGATACGAACACAAATCCTTGATCAGACAGATTTATAGAGTCTGTACTATGTTTTTGACTGTGGCCAGTCAAGTAGCAGAAGAACAGTACGAGTATTGGTGATACACCCAAAATACCCAATTTGTGACAAATTGCACTTTAAGTAGAGAATAACATTTTTCCTTTTTTAAATTTAATAAACTTTGAGAATTTTGGCATCATAAACTGGCTTAATCACTTTTTAAAATTCAATTACAGTTTTGGTATCTGTAGCATTTCAACAATGACTTTGGCTATACAAAGATTATTCATGTAAAAAGGTATTTTAATTTTTGTTTCCTTGTTTTTATTCCTACCTAAATAGTTAATCTTTATACAGGTTACTAACTGTGGACACCGTAAAGAAACTGGAGATGGATGCCAGCATTTCTGCATATTTTATTTCACAGCTAAGTGCAGGTACATTGTCATTAAAGTCAACTGGAGCTGTAAGTCTCAATATCTTCATTAAGAAATTAATTCATTAAGGAATGCATTGATGTCATTATGCCTCTTCCTTGTATTCATGAAGTGTGATAATAATGATTGTTTACTACACCCCCTGGAAGCAAGGTATGAAGCAGTCATTAATTTTATAGCAAGAAAAAAATGAATAGCTTAGTTATAAGGAAAACTGAAAACCATATAAAGAGCTTCAGGAACTAGAAAAGAGGGAAGGTGTAGAATCTTTTCACTGAGGTCCACAGGAAAATGGTAGGGAAAAAGCTAACAGGCATTTTCTTGGCACATGTATGCCAGAGCACAGAGATTGTCTCAGTCACCCCATAGGGTCCCTTTCAATTCCACAGATTTGTTAGATAATGTCTTTTAGTAAGCTCAAGTTGTTCTTTTTCATGCTCTTTAAAAATCAGCAGTAAAGGAGTTTTGATAGTGTACTGTGATATTCCAGACACCCAGTGAGGTGCCTACAGAAAGGGAAAGTAATTTTGTATTAAATTAATAAGGATTATCTATAACATTTTTCACAACTGTGTAATTAAAAACCTGATGTGTGTTCACTCAGCATGGAATAAAAAAACTTGATGCTAAATATCTCAGAACAAGACTAGAATTAGTATCAAGTATGAAATTAAATGGGGGCAAATATAGTTTGTTGTTGTTACTTTACTACTATAAAACTGGACTGTCTTGGCCTGTTCCTGCTGAGTCATATCTTTGAAGGTGGAGATTAATCAGAAAGTGTTGCTCAGTCAGATTGCAAGGGATAAACATGGCATATGGGTATCAGGGAGATGCATAAAGGAAAAACATCATTTTGAATGAAGGTAGAGATTAGGAAAACTTCATAAGTGCTTACCTTGTGCTGTTGTAACCAATGTTCCTCTTATGTAAATGGAATAAAGAATGACATTCCTGGTTTAGGAAAGCAACTTTACACGTCCTTTGCCTTAAATTCATACCCAGACTCTTTGTTGTTTTACACTCACTTTTTTGGCAATGTGATTACACAGTCCATGTATGTTCACCTGCTTTGACACCTCCAGTTATAGCTGGTTTAAAAATATATGAATTGACCCATGACAGTTTCTTTACCAAGAAAATGAAAGCTTTGATCAATAATCTCACAATTAGTATTGTTAGTAATCATCATAATATTTCAATACATAAAAAAGCAGCAGTCCACAATAAAACAGTTCTCTTCATTGGTATTTCACAGTTCTGCATCTTCAATAAGAAATTTAACACTGAATAAGTAGCTAATGCTCAGTCTACACCTTTTTATAATATGCTGTACCTTTTTTTAAAGACACTTAAGTGATAAAAGCAATCAGTTAATATTAGAAAAGGAACTGTCCAACTCCACCTTCACCCAGCTCAGGTAAAAGTGAGCAAGATTCTTCTGGGCAAGTTAATTCTGCAGGCATCCAAAGGAGAGAAGGTGAAAAAGAGTATAAATCAGGCACACTTTATACTATATATTGAGTAATCCAGATATTTTTAAACACTAAGGCTAATGAATCCATTATTTTGGCCCCCGAGATTGGCAGTTTTATACAATCAACTAAAAGTGTTTTACAGATACAGTCCTAATGTCTGTGATTAGAAACTTATATCATTATTGTTAGAGCAAAAATTTTAACTGCTGCTAATTTGGCTAAAATTATATGAAACTTGCAAGCAGAATGTATGTTTTAGTTACAAGTGAAAATGCTCAATTGCCCACGAGCTACGGTCACGCATGTCAGAAAAATAAGTATATTGAAAGTTGAACAGCAATTGTTAAATCAGCATAGTAGTAATTGAGCAAAACCATGTTTTTTCATATGGAAACAGAAGTTATGTATTGTAAAATCCCATTGACCTTTAGACAATTTATTAAAAGTAGATATTTTAATATCTTAATTGCAGGGTGGATGATGGGCTATTTAGGAAGAAGATATATCTTGTGGCAGACAAAGAAATGTAACAATAGAAGTAAACTGGGGTTATGGTGAAACCCATTTTTCTGTATGACAAGTTCAAAGTAAGCTTATTTACCTGTTTCTGGAATTACAGAAGCTAAGATAAGTTCACTGATGAGTCCTAAGTACTGCTAGTAGAAAGCCCACACAGCCTCCATTCTTACCCTGATATTAAACTGTTACTGACATCCAAATGGCACACAAGACGGGATGAAAACTGGCACTTTTTTCTCCTGCCTCTACACTTGTTTAGTCTTAAAATGGATTTCAGGTACAGAGTGGTTTTAAAATCCCTTGAGCCAGAAAGTTCAGAAAATAAATATTGAGTTTTATTTTAAGCTACAAGGAAAAGATTTAAAATCAAAAAAATAAAGACAAGAAAATTCAGAATGAATTTTCAGCTTGTCTGAAGATCTAAATTTTAGCATATGCACTTATGGTCCAGCCTTGTGAACTACAGCTGCAGTCACAAATCCCCAATCAATACCAGCTCACATGTCGAATGGAATAATAAAATGACAATGCAATGAATCTCCTTTTTT
>VZRQ01010876.1:814884-875565 GCA_013397975.1 Machaerirhynchus nigripectus
TTTTTTTTTTTTTTTTTATGTGCTGGAAAAGTTCTTACTTCCTATCTTGAAGGATGGAACTCACTACCTTATATAAACTTATATAAACTTATATTCCTAAAAATAAATCTCACCTCACATCAAATGTTTTTAAGCTCCTCTTGTTCTCTACCAACCATAATCACTCTGTGTCTCTTACTGTTTTTGTGGGACACTGGGGACTGCTTTGGCCCAATGGCTTACTGTTTTAACTTGCATAGAGCTGATTCTGGGTGAAACTGTGGTGAAAAGGCTTGCTAAAGTAGAACATGCGTCATTTCCCTTTTACAAGTTTTGCTAGTCAGTGCAATTGCTGAGACAATTGTGCTGCTGGAGTACTGGAAGGGCTAAAAAATTGAGAAAATAAATATTAGTCAAGTTCATTGGACAGTTTTCTCTTATTTCTTCTCCTCTTTTCTGCCATTATCAGCTTCATGGAAGTAATGATTACACTGACATTGCAGATGCAAAGACCATACATAAGAAATAATCCAAATATCTTATAAACTCTGATGTAAGTACATGGTATTCCACTTATTTCAGAGGAATAATGGGGGTTATCTAACATAGCATTAGTTCAATCCCTTCCTACAATAATTGTGCATAAACCAAAACCTCAGTAGGATCAGTGAAAAGACTCTCAGGGTTTGAGTACATGTATTGAATGCATGATTTTGCTAAAAGCATCTACCAAATTTATGAAACACTACATCTGAGACAGCAGAGAAAAATTAGTTGTTAATGATCTTTTTTCAGTCTTTCTTAAGGCATATGTTTTTTTCTGGTATCCCTTTCTCCAATCTGTCTGGTAGCCTGATTTGCCTGGGCACAAAAGAAAATATTTTTTTCCTTTTTTTACTTTATGCTAATGTATTGCACATACTTCTTAATGATAAATGCAGCTAGATTTTAATAACATATGATTTGAAAAAGAATAAAGCCAGACCATTACGGGGATGTTAAACTCAGATACAGACTGATGACATAACTAAACCCTGTAACTAAGCACTGACTCTAAGGACAAGGACACCAATTTCTTCTGTATGTACTTTGTGCCAGCTTTGCCCTCGTCTGCTGTGAAGAAAATTATCCCATGTAAATACTCTCATGCAGGTATATTCGCAAGCAAAAGTTAAGGCTGAAAAGAAATTCTACCATAACATCAAAGTAATTTGGTGTTACAGAAAAAGTATTTTAAGTCTTGATCACAAATTCTAAAGACTATAGAATCATTTTTAAATTATAAATTTTAAATTTAAAAAATACTTATTTTAACCTTCATAGCTTAATCACAAAACTGTGGGGTTTACTGCATTTGTACAGTTTAGCATATTAGCCATGAGATTTAAACTTGTAAAAGTAATTAAAATGCTATAAGATACTCTTTTTATGTTCTGCCTACTTGATAATTCTTGGGACGCCATGAAAAGATAGAGCTTTTCAAGTAAACCAGATGTGTTTAAAATTTCTTTTTTCATTGGAGGGAAATATGTAAGTGGGTAAATATCCTGGGTTCCCCCAAGCATTATCTTGACAGAACACATCTGTCTCCAGCAGCCTTATTTCAATGTAAGCAGATAGACACACTTGTACACCTATTTGCCTCCTCTGTCTAGATTGTGATTTTTAGATTTCTTGTAAATAGAAAGCTTAGGAAGTAAATATTTAGCCTTCTGCATAATATTTTTTGCCTGGTTTCACAGAAATTCAGGAACAATTGCTTCTTTCAAATGTCTCTCATATCCCATTTACCAAAATTAGTCCACTTAAGCAGCTTTCAGGAAAGATGGTGACCATCAGCAGTGTGAAGAAATGGGGACTATTTAGTCCAGCTAAAATTGAGAGGAGATTATCTTTCTCCAAAATGGTCACTTTGGGCTTTTCTTCCATAAAGGTTTGGATAAGTGGAACAGTTTAAAAAAAAATTTGAATTCAATTTTATATCATAATGTTGTTCTTTGATATAAAAATGCAAGAAAATTTCAGCATGCCCCAGAACTAGTTAAGCAGTACTTAGTTCTACAGCTATGTGTTATCCTATCACTAATATAAATAAAACTTTACAATTTTAAAAAGCTTCCTTTTGTTTCTAAATCAAATAATTTAACATAAATTAAATATGTGTGACAGCACAGATTGTGTGGTCTAGCTTTAGTGACTGCTACAGCCTAAAGAAGGGGAATACCTGAATATACCTGAAGTATATATCTTATGCAAAATTTTATGCAAAATTTTATGCACTGGATTTACCAGTTATCAGTATGTTCATCAGTGTCAGATTGGAAAAAGGTTAGTGGAATGAAACTTAAATGACTGCAATGATATATTTCCAAAGAATTTCTTAGTGTAATTTTTGGCCTGGGCCAGTTACTTCCTAAAAAAATTCTAGGCATGGTTCAGAGGTTAGCAGAAATAAGACTAAGATAATTTCATAGTGTGGATGTAGTCAAATTCTGCCAGCTGGACTCAGAACCAGAGAAAAACTCTGGCACTGCTCTGATTCATATAAATATAGCTATGAATAAATATTAATAACCCCTTCTTCCTGTACTTTTCAAAACTGAAAAAGAATATAGTTAAAGTGTATTCTTGGTACAGTGGCACCTTGATTTTAAGGGCAAGTGTTAGCAATGTCTGAAAATGCTGAGAACTGCATTGGTATGAATTGTAGGTAATCAGAAATGACCCATTCTTCACAAATATACCTGGTGTGATATGAGATGATGTAAATCCCTCGTCCTTGCTTGGCAAGTTTATTTGAAAGGGGCTTAAGGTACTTCTTGTTCCTTAGTAGTGCAAAGGAAAACTCAAGTTCTCATGAGGTTAAAAAAGCCCAAACTTTACTAACAAACTTTAGAGTATCCGGAACTTGGTAAAATTTAAAGCAAACATTCAATTGAGATAAAGTATTTCACAAAGCATTGACTTAGCAAACTCTAACCCATCCAACCTTCAATTACCCATTATAAGGGTAGGAAATTATAAGTGGAAAAAGAGAGAAAGAGAGGAAAAGAGAGAGAAAAGCAAGATATATCTATTGCCTTCGATCCAGTGTGGTGTCTGCTGCCATAAAATCCAAGGACAGTAGGGATGTGACCAGGTGAGTGTCTGTGCAGTGGTTTTTATCTGCTCTGGCCTCCTGTGGGATGTGGAGCAGT
Source organism: Machaerirhynchus nigripectus (assembly GCA_013397975.1). NCBI lineage: Eukaryota > Metazoa > Chordata > Aves > Passeriformes > Dicruridae > Machaerirhynchus > Machaerirhynchus nigripectus. The sequence goes on from VZRQ01010876.1 coordinate 818,061, forward strand.
GCACGTCCCCCCAGCACGGAACTCGCCCTGCCCACTCCCACACACACACACACAGCGTGTTTTGAGTTTGGTGGTTGTTCATTTCTTCCAGTCTCTCACAGATGTTAAGAGGGAAAATTTCCCTGAACAGACTTTCATTTAAATATTACCCCATTACATGCTTTTTGTATCTTTTTAACAGGGGCTCTTGGGACCATTATTTTGTGGTACTGAATTGAGAAATGTAATGGTGTCTTCCAGTTTTCATAATGCCTCGAGATTTCTAAAATTCTGAACCCATCCTTCTCATTCACTTTTATTTAAGCAACACATTTTTAATATAAGTAAGCAGAACTTAATATCGGCCATGAGGGAATACGTTTGGGTTTTTATTTATTGGGGTCTTTTTCCTCAAATAGTTTTTTATCAGCTGTACAGCAGCATAACAATGTTTCTTCCACTAGGAAAAAACAGCATTTACAGAGATTGCTAGACAGACCTTTGTTTTGTACCTTATAGTATTTTATTTTTGTAAAGATGTCATGTCCAGTACATAGCCAAACCCGCAAATGTGGTCTGACCCCGCACTGAGGTTATTTAGATGCTCTGAGATAAAGAGGACTGGAAATCACTGAAACCCTGTGATAGAACATGGCAAAGACAGGGTTGCTGTCTCTATTTTGAGTCTGAGACATGGAGCAAAGGACATATCAGGCTCTGTCAAAACAAAGATAAATAGATGGGTAAATAAGGTAAAGTGCAACGGCCAAAACTCTTGATGTGCAAATCAACATCTTGGGCTACTTAAAACTGCTTTTTGTGGCAGGGGCAGGGATTATTTTCAGTTGTGCTACCTGCACAGAGAAACCCTCAGAATGACTCTGTGGGACACTGCTGATCCCTTAGGCTGATAGTAAAATGTGAACAGTGGTGTCAGTCAAAGTGCTTTCCCACAGGCAAGCTGGCCATCACGGGGGGCAGGGGATGGTTGGCTGGCTCCACAGGACAACATTATTTATGGCTTCCCTGGACTACAAATAAAAATCAAAGTAAAATGCTTACACAGAAATCCTTTTACTGTACCCGATTCTTCTGTAAGTGGAAGATTTTGCAGCTTTTTTTGAAATGGACAGGGTTAGAAATGGGCACATAACAAAGTTATTTTTTCTTCTCAATCTTTAATCGTAACAATGGACAGATTACTGGTCTTTAACCTTGAGTGTGTTATTTTTCTAATGCTCAGCTGATTTTTTTCTGTTCCCATGTCCTATTAAACAGTTACTATGTAAAGCAGTGATTTCAGAAGAAAAGAAAGCAATGGTTTTGAAAGGCACCCTTCAAAATGGTTTCACTCCCACTGAATTCAGAAATCGTTTTTGTCCCAGAAGATCTGAACAGTGCTGTAGGCTGATGCAATTTGTTTTAAAGTTACTGAGTATCCAAAACAGTTCCTTGACAAGAAGGAAGGGATTTACCCTCCTGTCTCTCTTTGCGCTGTACGCACAATAGAACTCTTTTCTCTTCACCTTTGATCCAACCTTTTGGGAGACTTCTTTTTTTTTTTTTTTTGCTTCTTTTCTGCTGTGTGATTTATCTGACGCCTCCCTCTGTGCTCACCTCACACCACATACAAATCCAATACTGACAAGCCAGCACAGTTTAAATTATTCACGCTTCAGTGTACGTGAGCTGCAGTGCAACAATCAGCAGAGCAATCATTCCTTTCATCGCTCCTTTCTGAACTTATTGACAAAAAATTGCAAGAGGAAAACCAGAATCCTGTGTTGCTAATGAAAGCCTGAGTCGGAAGAAAATAATTTTCATATAAGCAAACAAAGAAAAAACCTTAGCAAGAATTATAATAAATGCATGAACACAGAAATAAACAAAAAAATTAATATTAAAAGACTGTGTAACAATTATTCAGAGCTATTTTGCCTATCTGATACAATAGCATAATTGCAAGAAAATCAAAATCTCTTTTGTTTTCTAACAAGTTCCAAGATCGTCATAGCAAGATCATTTAACTGACTTCTGGTATAGCTGTCAGAGGTAAAATCAAGCTAGTAGGGACTGTAAAGGAGGTCAGGAAACAATTCCATCACTTGTGTTGTTTCCTAGAAAGAACAGAAATTTCCCTTTTCCCTCTTCCTCTTCCCCAGTTTTATAATTGCTTTTATTTTTCCTAGAAAGCCATTGGCAAAGAAAACTCAGTTAATGGCTTCAGGGCTACAGCTTGAAGTTAAAGGTATTGCAGGTAGTCATAAACAGTTATATGGGACTAATTCCCCCAGTAATTTTAAAAGATGAAGTTTAGTCCTCTTACAAGAAATGTACAGTTTTAGTAGCTTGTCTCTGTGTTTCAGGATTACAAGAAGTGGCAGCTGCTGATTGTCCTACCTTCAAAGAGTAAAATCACACACTGAGCACCTGGCAGGGTTCTTCTTCAATCTTAGCTCTTACAGAGTGTTCAGCCCAGACAGACAGCAAAGGATGTTGTACTGCTAACAAATCCTTCTCCCCTTTCTAACCCTACATTAGATCACTGTCAGGTCTTGACAGCCTTTTAGAAGTAGAAGACTCAAACTCACACAAATGTATATAAAGTATTTTAAAGTAGCAAGTTACCAAAAAATTATCATACAACATTTTCAGAAAATAGGGATTCAGTTGGTGTGAAATGATACTGCTCTCAAGAACTTTCATTCACTGTTATTTCAGGAATCAGGAGGGAAGGATGGGTGACAAGGAGGTTATTTTCAAGTAGTTTGACTTGCTGTCTTTAAGAAAACAACGATATTGACTAAATTACTGTCTTTCATGTGAACAAAGCTGGATTTGTAAATTCTTCTATTCGGGTTTAGATTTCATGCTAAATTCCATGGAATGGAATGCCAGAAGTCCAATCTGAGTACTGCTCGAGTTTTCCCTGAAGACCAGATATCAAGTACCAGACACAGGCCTCCACAGTCTTTCATGTATAGACACAGGGAAGTATGAGTCACATTTTCTGCAGTCTGAGAGCACAATCTAAGCTGCTACACAGCCAAAGGGTTTTATATTTTCCCAACAGGTCTGAGCACTTCTGACTGAGGCACTGTTTGGCAACAGAAGTTAACAAATATGTCACTGGATTCTCTTGCTTGGACACAGATCAGTTCTCCCAGGAATGCCCCTCATGAGAATAGAGAGCTTGCTTCAGAAGAACCAGGTCACATACTAGAAGCCATCTGGCCTCAGCAATATGGAGCACCTCTTAAGGTGGAAAAACAGCTTCTCTGCTCCGAAGAGCAAAGTTAGTTCATTTCAACTTAGCTCTGTACTGCTGCCTGGGAAGCATAAGTTATTTCCAGCTGTGCTAGATGCCAACAGTAGCTATTCTAAGTTGGGTCTGATATATTTTCCTGGGCCTAACTCTTTCCATTTCAGGGGAAGTAGGTGTTCCAAACCATCTGGTGAGAGAATCTGATAATGATGGTTTAAATTCTTCTCTTAGGCACCCACAAATTATCGTACAATTATCATAAAGTATTTATTGGTTATATTACCATCCACATTGTTCCAACCTCTTTCCAAGCTGATCCTATCTGAAGGGAATTACTCCTTTGTGAGAAAATGAGAGACAGTGAATCAATGGTGTTGCACTCAGGATGTATCTGACCCATTTTTCACTGTGACTGCTACCATCATGAATCCCTTTCGGTTCTGCTAAACAGAGAGTAGAATGCACATTTTCTAGAACCACTTAGGAAAGTACGGAAAATCATCCTTCTATCTTGATTGTTTGAGATATCTGTCAGTAGCATGAGACCCATTTAGAAGATGCAATATCCCAGGAAACTGGCGTATGTTGCATAAGGGAAATAAGTGCAAGCTAAGAAGATTCAACACTATTTGCTTAATCTGGTCACAATTCCTTTACACTGCTATCTGTGGAGAAGCAGTATAAGACTGCTTTGAACACAGTTGTGTAGATGCTTGAGTCAGTCCCTGACACATACATCATACATGTATATAATCTCAGGATATTTTGCAAAAGGAACTGAGAGAGGTTGGATGAATGTGTTGAGACTCACCAAACAAGACATCTAAAAACAAAGTTTCCTGTCTAAATAGTCATGTAAACTCTGTTTTTAATCTTTGCATAGCAAGAACGTAGAAGATTATTGAGACCTTGTTAGATTGAGGAAGGTCCAGAGTTCACTTCCCCCTACTCATCTTAGATAACATCTTAGTTCTCCTCCTGTCTGTTTTAAAAATTGTCTTAAAAGCTATTTTGAGAGATAACTAGGCTGGAGATTCTGTTTCCCATAGCGGAAAAAGAGCCAAGGCATGAGGATTCCCGCCTGTTAAATACATGAAGTGCACAGTGTTCTCTGTCTCTCACACACATCCCTCAAAGGCATGCAAAACTTCAGTATTTTCCTACATGTTTATCTGAAAATTATCTGATTTATCTGATCTAATTTACATTCATATTTACAGGTGAGGTGAGCAAAACCTAAGAGCCTTTTCACTCAAATATGAAGTGCCTTATAGCAATTTTGTTTTATCCCTATAGCTACTTATAAAATGGTCCTTATTAACACATGATTCATGATAGAAAAAGTAATTTACGCAATGAAAACTTTTTTTTCCGTAAGTATAAATAAACAAGAAGTGTGGGTATAACACTGGCGTACTATCCTAACAGAATGAGTGACAATGCTGTAAGCCATCTATGGTAGCAGATGTAGACTGGATCCTGTCTGAATCAAGCTTCCTTTGACTTCAGACAGGCTTGTTGTTGGGAAAACCTCATTTTTGTATACCAGATGCACCCCTGAGAACCTACTGATTAGCAACAAAAAGAAGGGGAAAAGAGGAAGGACTAAGGTGATAATGTACAGACTTCCTATGCCTGAAATAATTCTAAAGAGTAGTCAAAAACCTAAGCTAGGAAATGTCAGTCACTGTCACAAAAAAAAAAAACAAAAAACCCAAATGACACTTGAGAGAAAAGAATAAATATCAGCTTATCTTCTGAAAGTGACAGAAGTAAAAAAGTGCAACAGAGTAAATATCAAACACACCCCACAGAAAAAAATGTTCTATTCCAAGGCTCTGTTGCCCAAACCAGTGGGTAATAGGGGATTTCCTAGCAGAACAAATTGTTTTAGTATGAACACTATTGAGCAGGTGGGTCAAATCACTATATTGGGCAGCTGAAGTACAGAAAACAATCTAATCTTAACTTCAGAAGAACAAACACGCCAATATGTTGGTTGAGTCAGCAGAGCTTTGGGCATGTGCTTGAATGGCAAGTTAAAACACATGGTAGAAATCTAGTCAATTTTGTTGGTACAAATCTTTACTAATATTTTAAGTCATTAAAAAATCAAAATTACCTCTGAAACACTTTTTGTTCTTGTTGGAAATGTTCCTTTCTTTTCCTATTTGTACAGTGTAGATACTGTGTTCTAAGACTAAGAGCTCAAGAGCTGTATTTTCAGGTTTTTCTGGCAACCTAATACTTTATTAATGAAAACTGAGATTCTGACACAATCACATGAACCCAGGCTTCAGAAAAACACTGAATGGTGAAGAGCTCTACACAGAGTCCTGTAACTTACTCCCCTAGACATCAGCAGAACCATATTGGTGTACATCCACAGAACAGTTTGACATTGCACATGTAAGTACAAAGATATCACTGGAATGATTTTAGAAGAGAACTGGAACAGGGAAGGTAAAGAATTTTGGCTATATTTGCAATACTAAAGAAAATAATGCCAGATCCTCCTCCTCTCAGTCCCCAACTGTCACAACTTGGTTGTGTCCATTCTGTGAATGCCTCTTAGCCCCCTCCCAAGCAAGTGGATGCATTTCAGGTGTGTACTTAACCTATGCTGAGCCCCTGTATTACACCTGGAAAATAATTTTGACAGTGTTACTCTGCCAAAGTGAAAGGCAGGGTAGGGATTGTTGCAACAATCAAATAAGGAGCATAAGCAACTGAGTTCTGGTGCCTGCATAAGAGGAATATTACTGCAGCTCTACCCTGGCTAAGATCTGCAGATAATGCTATTGTAGCTCATATGGCTAATGATGCTCTAATCATCTGTGCAGCAAAGCAAAGAGAGCAAACCAAAGTATGATGTGGAGATGGTGAAGGAGGGAGAAAGGATGGGAACTGCCTCTTATGGAAAGGGAAGATGTTGATTCTGCTGAGCCATTACTGTCATTATTTGCTTCTGCTCAGCCTGTCAGGGCTGTCAGGGAAGAACAGAGAAGTTCAGTCCGCACGTGAGCAGTATTCACTAATAGCTGAAGTCAAGGTTAAAAGGTTGTAGTAAGAGTAACCAACCAAGTAAGTTGGTTCTTTGGGGGACTAGAAACTGAGGAGCATCTTTGGGAACAGAAGAAAAATGGGAGTTGATAAGATGGGACAGATTCTGAAAATGTAAGGGAGCGATGAAGATGGGACAGACTTTAGGACTGAAGAGCTAAAATTCAGATTTGAGCAGTAGTTATTTGAGTTTTGGACAGCTAAAGGGGCATTGAGACACAGTCAGAAACCTTGCTCAGGAAAGAAGAGGAAAACAAAGAGTTCAGGGGAGCGAGGAAAGATGCTAGTTGTGCCTAAGGGTTCTTAAAATAATTCATCATATAAAAGACTCTTCCAGAGTTTGGAATTTCTTCCTGTCAGGACCTAGATGTGTGGAGTAAATAAAGTATCCCCAAAATCTTTCCTACCTATAATATTCTACACAGACAAACTGACCAGTCTGATAATCTCCATGCTTTCAACACAGAAGATAGAAGGTTCAGCCAGGGGCCTGGATAATACTTTGAATACAAGGGCAAAACTGTGTTTTCATTACTCTGGTACTCTGGTCTTTCTCTGCTGGCTTGGGGGGAGGTGTGTGTGGGATTTTTAAAACAAAACAAAACAAACACATTATATTCCATGTCCTGAAGGAGAAGAAGCATAATAATAAAATTTAAAAAAAAAAGGATTATTTTCATTGCTTGCAAATGTTCGTATATGAAAACAGGGGAATAGTGAAACAGCCAAATCAATTTGAGACGCTTGGCTGCAAAAGTTTTTTTCAAGCTGGATATACAAGAACCCAATCCCTAATCTCCTGACAAACTCTCTCCTGACATGGGCAAGAAAATGCTTTCATCAATATAGAAAGCTTTCACTGAATACTTGAAAGAAAGATCTGGATCCAAGCAGTAAAGGAAAATTGTAATGTGTACATTCAATGCAGTCTTAAATGGGCTCCCACAAGTCCTCGTGTGTATTCAAATAAAAGCTAGATACTTTTATAACTGTCTGTATGCTCAAACAAAGCTGCCTTTACACCTAGTTCACTGCCCAGATGGGATCAAATTATACAGCTTTTTCAATTGGACTAACTCTACCCACAACCCAAACCAGGATAGTGCAATCCAGTTCTGGTCCCAAAGTAAATGTGTTAGAAGTGCAGGAATATGCCTACAGGCTAGTAAGCCACCTGAGAGACAGAATGCATTAACACTGCACAGTCATGTCATGTCAGTGCATGCAAATTGACCTAAATGGCATCAGCGCCAGGCTTGTCCCACGCCCCAGTGCTTTGGGACACTGGGGAACTGACCTATGACTATCAGCATGTGACAGTCTAAACAAACTGCATAGGATTTTTCTTATCTAATTTGGACACCTAAAAATTTGTTTTGGTCAGTAGTAATTCCCAAGGATGATTCAACACACATATTTAGGAGCCTAAGGTAATTAGTTTGAACTGTAACAGCTAATGCTTAGCTACCTAAATTAGATTAAACTCGGTATGTAACTGCAAATATCTTTTGAATATAAAACAGTTTCTTGCCCTTATAATAGCTACACTTGCATCTGAAAAGCCAGTGCTTTTTCTTTCTGAAGGAATAATCACTTAATATGTATTGTAATGAATTTTTAATGGGGGTGAATTAATTGGGAGGAAAAAAAGAAGAGCTTTAGAATTATCCCATAGTACATAACACTATTTTCTAGAGTCATTCTCTTCAGGGTGAGAATCTGACTCAGGTCAAATAGTGCTTGGCCTCTCTAAGGAAGGCTGCCAATATACCATGGTGTCAATTAAGGTGATTCTTACTGAGCATATTCTTTGGGGACTGCAGCTCATTTCCTCAAAACTGAAGTAAGGCTGGAAAATCATTTTATTGCTCTATCAGATTAAAAGAACAATCTGTTAGGAACGGCCAAAGATATCTTTGAATTGGTGATCTACCAGTAAAATTGTAATGAAAAGTCATTATGCAAATGGAAGAGCAGAAATTTTTAACTACAGGCTTTGAAAATTAAGAACTGTGTGAGGAAAAGTTGTAAATCTGTGGATACCTAATAACATGGGACAAGGAATAGCTGGCTTCTATAAAGCTGTCTACTTTTCAGGTGTCCTCAAAATGCAGTTCATATTGTTGAAATCAGCTAAAAGAGGGTTCCACAGGGTAAGATAAGGACAGGCATTACTGAAAATACACATTAACCTATACTGATTGATCCCATCTGTTTCAGAGAAAAATGTTCTTCTGGTTTTGCATCCTTCACAGGAAAATATTGGCTTTGATTCCCCATCTTCTCTTGTATAAATAGTATGTTCACATAATAGTTCCAAATGTAACTATTTATAATGGTGACATGAATTAGGTAGAGAAATGTCAATGGCTGCTGCTTGTAACAAAAAAAGTAAAATTGCGTTATCAACTCCCTGTGACAAGCGGTATCACAAATGGCGCGTCCCGAAAAAAGAGAGGATGTAGTGAAGGAACTTTTTTAGAGCTGCGCATGTTAGATTAGATGTGAAGGTCCCCTTAACATTAACAGAAATTACATGCTTAACCTACCACAAATGATGTTGAGATTTCTGTCTCTGTTATAAGGCAAAAGCCATTGATTTCCACTAATAAAAAAAGCTCCACAGTCAAAGGAGTGGATGCAGAATGTATTCCTATGTTGTCAACAGTCACAGATTGTGAGCACCAAGACAGTCACAGCTAAAGAGAAAGGAAAAACTAGCTTTTTTAACACCTTTTACTCACAGTTTACTATCATTTACAATTTAGTTAGTGCTGTAACTAAATTCCCAGCCTTCAAGTAACATCTAAGTCCTCATCAGGCCTTTTCAGTTCTTTAGATACAGATATGGGGCTAAACTGCAGAAACTAATAGTATATCAGTGATAAATTATGAGGGCTTTTTTATGAATAACCAGCCTCTCAAATGAAGCCTGGCACTTGAAAACAACATAAAAAGTGCAGTGCAGCTAGAAATCGCTTTTCAAGGCACTAGTGTGTAAGATGTACAATCTTACATTTTTCCCTTTCCAAATGGAATTTGTAATGGTTTTCATCACAGAGATAACTGAGGGTGTAATAAAATTATCTATGCATTTAATTTTCTAAAAACTCCTGACTTAAACAATGTTATCCACATTTTTTATTGAAGGGAATTTGAGCAAAATCTGTTTTCTCTGGGGAACATAGGAAATCTGTCAAGAGATATCCATGACAGCGGATCAAGGTCTGCCGCTTTAGCCTGGTGGCATTTAGACTCACAGTCATTTTCCTTTCTTCCCTGGCAGTTTCTTGGGTTTGTGGACAGTTTGTGAATGCAACTTTGGTTCCTGAAGATTAACTGTGCTGCTGTGACTGACAGCTTCATTGATAACCTCACAATCTAAAGGGAGAGAATGATGGGTGCCACACACTGGCATGATCTGCTCCCAGAAGCCTGTATTGAACCTTTTACTGAAAAAGTGTACAACTATATTTTCGGGTGCTCTTCTTATGTGGTGTCATTGTTTAGTTGTTAACTGTTCTTCTGATCTGTAAAAAGATGCAAACCTGCAACACTTGCCCCAGATGAATAAGCATTTTTGACATCCAAGCAAAGAATAATTAGGAATAAATTGCAGTGTCACACAAAATACTATTTTTTCTGTTTTGGCTATTACTTTTCTATATTTGATGATTAATTTACCAACTCTATGGTTACAACTGTGACACAACTGAAGTCAGAAGTGTAGACTTGAGGATCTGTAGTTGATTTTTATCACTACTATTGTGCTTTTAAACCTAATCAGGGTCATAACATTACAAAGGTGTCATGTGAGTTTTTCTGATATGCTAGTTTCTGGATTTATAAACAAAATAATAAAAGAGTTGAGGTTGCTGAGCGTATGCCTCGGAAATGTGCAAACCAAAGTCATGACCCCTCTGAATAGGGTCTTCCTGTTGTACAACACGGCAACAGCAACAACAAACAAATGTAAAAGGCAGATAATGTTATTTAGCTGTAATTAATGAGGGGGGTGAGGCACTGGAATAGGTTGCCCAGAGAAGTTGTGGATGCCCCATCCCTGGCAGTGTTCCAGGCCAGGCCGGATGGAGCCCTGAGCATCCTGGTCTAGTGCAATGTGCGCCTGCCCATGGCAGGGAGGTTGGAATAAGATGATCATTAAGGTCCCTTTCAACCCAAACCATTCTGTGATTTTATGATTAATTAAAGAGAATTATTTCATTCCATTATTATTTGTGTTTTTCCAATAATTCAGGTATTCAGGTCTTTCCTCAGCTGGAAATGTGTCTGCAGAAAATACAAGTATAATAAATTTACCATAAATTGAAGAGATCTCCTTGTTCAGTGATGATATATGTTAATGACAACCACTTTTTAATTCAAAACTTTCCATTCACATACAATATTAACTATTCTTGCTGCTTATAAGTTAATACTATCTCAACACAACAGAGTAAACCATAAGTAAAAGAAAAAAATTCATCTTCCCAACTGTCCTTGCAATATTCCTTAGCCCTGTCCCCTTTGTTTTGTGCAGACACGGCAGGAAAGAAATCCATGGGTTACTTAGGAAATGAGACATCCCATTTAATCTTCACTCCTAGTAAAATTGCCATTACACAGGTCTGAGTAATTTGCTGGTCATGCCTTCTCTAGCTCAGTTCAATTAAATCGTAATTTTGCAAATTTTTCATATCTGGGTTAAAGATCCTGTTACTCCAATGTGATAAATTACCATTGTTTAGATAGCATAACCTCAGTAACACAGTTCTAGTCACACAGTGTCTAACAGTAAAGCCCTAGACTTCCCATGGAATGCAAAAATTCGCCAATTTCACACTTGATTTTCTACCTGCTCTACTCTGCAGTTTTCATGCATTTTTTTCGTGTTGATATTTTTTTCAGAATTATTTTTGATCAAACCATTCAGAATCATAGTCTTTAAAAAGTTCCTTGATGTAAATGTTATAACCCTGAAGTCAGATTTTGTTTCTTAGTTTGTCTTCCTTTGGATCAGTGGTTTCCAGCTATTCCTATGTTACAAAGTCTGAAATCTCTCTTGTTTAGCTGTAAAGAACTTTGGTTCTGACAACACCCTGTACCAGTGGACATGCAGCATTCCTGAAAATACATGTTCTAGGAGCTCTTTTTATGTTGAAATACTTAGAGAGCTGTGCTAGGCATCCTTGCACTTCCCACTCTGCCCTCCTCTGCTAGTAATCCTGGCAGAGAAACTAAACAATGAGGAGTCCAGATTTTAAGCTAAAAGTACATTTATACTGTCAAAGAACTTAGTCCCCTGGCTCCTTCTCAGAAACCCATTCACTTAATTGTCTTGGAGATTCTTATGGAGAGAACCAACCAGTGCTTCCTGAGACTAAACTTAGGTGTGCTTCAGAGAATAATTCACCACAGGGCCATTCTATTAGCAATTTGATTACCTTTCTTACTATTTCAGTCACTTTTGGACCTTCTAATGATTACATATGCCTTTGTGCCTCCCCAGAAATTTCATCATCTGATCTTAGTTTCAAATTATGTTAAAAAAAAAAAGCCATCAGAGGATTTCAGACATTTTGAAATAGATAAAATATATAAGCTGAAAATTGTTTCTCGCACACCAAGAGATACAACATATGGTACAAAGCAGAGTTTTGCCTTCTCCGTTAACTGACTGCAGCAACGCTTTGGACACAGTCATGGCACCCATGAGCGTGCTTCTGACCAGAGTGTCCTTGAACAGAAACTAAAGAGAGTTGGACTGGACGGGTAACCTGTGAGTTGGGTGGAACCCTGACTGAACACAGGGCTCGAAGTATTGTGATCATCAGGAAAATTCTAACTTGCAACTGATTACTAATAGGACTCCCTAAGGGCAGTGTCTAGGCATAATACTGTTTAATAACTTCATGCATGACCCAGTTTGCAGAGGACACAAAACTGATGTAGAAAGGGATCAATACACTGGCGGGCAGGCTGCTGTTCAGGCACATTGCACATGGCAAAAGCTGACTGTCAGTAACCTCATGATCTCTGCAAAGGCAAATGCAAGGTCCTGCACCGATGATAAAATAAACCCATGGAAGAGTAGTGCATCTCAGGATTATGAAGTGTTCCTATTGTAACATGCAGATTTGATTTTTCTAACTTGCGTTTCCACATATTAGACATTCTTGAACTTTGTTAGGGTTTGCTGACTGAGGAAGTTGGTCTAATATTATTCTTCATTACTTAAAATATTACTAGTGTGTTTCACCTTTTAACCTATGTATTTTAACTCGTTGAAGTCAAACAGCTGTGTTGGAAATGGTTGTACCTTTGCATTCTTTCCCACTCTGCAACCATGGGTTCATGCTAGTGAACTCCAGGTCACTCACTGTAACTTAATTGTCTACTGTTAAAATATTTGCATGTTTCTTGAGAATTTTTTTGCCTTGGCCACCCGCCCAAAAAAGTCCTTAGAGTAATTCAAAATTTAGCTCGGGTGGGGGACATATTTAAGTTGATTTAATTACTAAGATATTTACTATATCTTAGTAATATAGTAAAATACTAACATATTTAAGTTGATTTAATTACAGAGATTGAATGCAACTATCCTATATTTTTGATCTTAGGAGAGTTTACTAGCATTTATTCAATAAGTATTAGTCTTGTAGTCAGAAAATGAGTACCTAAAAATTTAGTATGTTGTCATTTGGTTGAGGGAAGGAAAAAAAAAGCAAACCAAAACCACACCACAAAACAAACAAACAAATAAACAACAACAAAAAATCTTTCCAATGTTTTTATAGCTAGGGTACATTACTTTTCTTCCTTGTCTAAATAATGATAATGGATAAGTGTAGTTAAATACATGAGCAATACTGCAGACCTACGCTCACATTAATGCACGCTGGAAAGGTTTCACAGAGGGAGAACAGAATAAAATCAGAATTGTACTCTGTGCACTCACACAATTAGAAGGACTGACTGTTTCATTCCCGTGAAAGCCCTGGATTTACAGTAATCCCTCATACATAATTTTTATGATATTTCAAGCTGCTGAATTATCAGTCTTGCAAATAGCACATATTTTAAATAAATTCTCCCTGTGGCTTTTGGGCACTGTACCCAGGAGTCCAATAGGCCCTCAAACTCCCTCTGGGCTTCACCTAAATAGCACTAAGATCAGCCTTCGCATACCTGCAGAGCACAATGTAGCTGTTGAGAATTTGGGGTATGAGTCACTCAGTAAATATGTGGGATCTTCAATTAATTTTTTACTAGCTTCAGTCAATGAAGCAAAGTCTTCTGTAGTATCCAAGACCTTTCTATTACTATGTCTTGGAATGTAAAGTTTGAGAAAGCAGAGAAAGCCTTTTAATCAGAAATCTTTCACCAGGTTTTTGAACACTTGAGAACAGTGTGAAACCCCCAAATGTACTGAAAGGGCTCGAGTTCGACAAATGTTAATGCCTTTTATATATTCATGTACTTAATTCGTGAATGAGCAATATTGATTGAGAGTGCTTCTTTAATGACAATGCCAGGCAGTGGAGGAGAGGTGACATGTAAATCGTCTTTTCTTCACTTGATCTGAAAATGGATTTTGCCATTATGAGCCATTGTTTCTATTCAGTAGGCAGTTCACAGTTGAATGCATTAGGAACTGAGTTATCACTGAATAATGGTGACATGAACATGTTTCACCTTTGTAAGATTGTGCATTTAAGATTTTTTCTGAATAAATTGCATTGATTTAATATATTTCACAAATGTTCTAACTTTAAAAATTTTATATAGTCAGTACTTCCAAGATGTGGGTTAACTGAAAGCTTTTTGCTATTAAAATTACACAAATGACCTTTGCTTTCATACACCCTATTTTTTGAGTGCTTAGTATAACGTACAGAAGGTACTTAATAGGTAGAATTTAATTTGACTGGTTTACTCTTAATAGTTCTACAAATCAATTAGCATTTTGACCATTTTTTCCTGTTTATTTCTGTCTAATTTAATTTTCTGGAGGTTCTTTTAGGTTTTGTTTTGTGGAGGTGTTTAATCTAAAGTTGAGGGCCAAATTATAATTTCTTGTACAGAGTTAATTTTCGTGTCACAAGAAAACTTATGGATCAATTAACTCACAATCATAAGTTATAAGTGCAAGCAAATGCTGTTTCTAATGGAACAATACTTATTAACATATATGTTTCTGTGCCTCCCTGTTTTTGGAAGATTTTCTTAGAGAAAGACCTAATTTGTTCTAAGCATTGTCAGTCTGTTGGCAAAATGCTTCGCACCTCTACTTAAAACACACTATAATTACTGACTTGGTCTTAATTGTCAAAATCTGCTCTCAGTCTTGCCAAGTTAAATATTGTTATAGTCTGCCCACAAAAAAAGAACATCCACCCTTGGAGATATTTAAAACACGACCACAAGCAATATATTGGATCAGTCCTCATCACCCTTCAGGCTTCTGGAAAAAATTCCATTCTGATTCCTCCAGAGAAACCCACATCATCAGAGAGAATGTTTAAGTTAATGACACAGGAGGACTGGTTCCAAAAGTTTCTTTGGAACTTGTCATGGTTTGACGCTGGCCCGATGCCAGGCACCCACAAGAGTCACTCGCTCACCCTCCCCTGCCACAGCTGGGCAGAGGAAGGAAAAGGAAAAAACAATTAACAAATGCTTCATGAGTGAGGTAAGGACCGGGAGAAACACTTCAAGAGCGAAACAGGCTCAACTTAAATTGAAAAGTGAATTTATTACTAACAGAATAAGAGGAGGGAAATGAGAATAAAATAAGCCCTTAAAACACCTTCCACCCCCCAGCCCCTCCCTCCTTCACAGTGACAGTGCAGGGAGACAGGGCAGGAGGATTTGGTCAGTTCATCACCAGGATTTTCTTCCGCTGCTCCAGGAGAAGAGTCCTTCCCTGTGAGGCCGTGGGGTGCCTCCCATTGCAGACAGTTCTCTGTGAACTTCCCGGCGTGGGTCTGCTCTCACGAGCAGCAGCCAAACTGCACCTGCTGCAGCTGAGTCCCTCCCATGGGCACACAGCCCTCCCAAAACTGCTGCGCCGTGGGTCTCTTTACACGGGGTGCAGTCCTCCAAGGACAGGCTGCTCCAGCCTGGAAGCACCACCGGGTGCTTCTCCACCAGGTCTCCCACTGGATCACAGCCTCCTCCAGGCATCCACCTGCTCCGGCATGGGCACCTCCCCCACAGGCTGTGGGTGTATCTCTGCATCCCCCGTGGATCTCCATGGGCTGCAGGGGGACAACCTGCTTCACCATGGTCTTCACCACGGCCTGCAGAGGAATCTCAGCTCCGGTGCCTGGAGCACCTCCTCCCCCTCCTTCTCCACCGACCTTGGTGTTGCCATGTTGTTTTCCCTCACGTGTTCTCACCTCCTCCTCTTCTCTGACTAGAATACAAAATCTTGTGACTGTGTTTTGATTTTCTGCTTAAATATGTCATCACAGAGGCGTTACCAGCCTCTCTCATTGGCCCAGTTCTGGCCAGCAGCATGTCCATCTTCAGAGCCATCAGCCATTGGCTCTGCCGGACATGGTGGGAAGCTTCCAGCAGCTTCTCACAGGAGCCAGCTTTGTGGCCTCCCGCTACCCAAAACCAGGCCGTGCCAAACCAGTACAGAAATGAATAGCCAAAATTTCCTGGTTAATTATTCTTCCTATTTTCAGCATAATTCCCCTCAGAATTAGAGTCATATCCATAATGTAGACCAAACTGACAAGCACCAACAAGAGAAGTGAGAGAGCAGTTTACAAGAAGTTAAAAAAGAAGAATTATACAGAAGGAAGAGGAACATATGATAAAATGTGAAGATGGAAGTTGAAGAGGTTAAAAAAAGGAAGAGTTGGGGATATGACAAACAGAAAGGGAAAGGAATATGAAACTGCAAATAGATGATAAATAATAGAAAAGAAGAATATAAAGAATTGAATGGGAACTGCTTACTGCTATCACCTTTGCATTCTAATATTAGTAGCTGCAGAACTCAGAATTACGGCACATTTCCCAAATTTCCATTTTTCTGCTATCATCACTCTTTTAATCCACTTTCTGCCTGCTTATTTTCTTACCCTTTCATTCAAAAACTTGGCCTTTGACTGGTTGATTTGGCTTTGTGTCACTTAATATGACCCTCTACCTTCTTCTCATCTTTTCCCATGGATCAGATATGCCAGTATGTATGGCCGTACATGAGGAAGTATATATAATTACTGGGTTTTACCTACCTGCCTGTTCTAAATTTACTATGCATATTTCAGAGTCTGAAATATCTGAAACATCACTATCAGTATTGTCTGGATCCTTAATAGTATTCACAGAATATACAAGATGAGATTTAGGAACTTACTGTTTAGCTGAAATACTAAAAATTCTAGCATGCACCTCACTCCCATTCTTTGCCTTGATCCCTTTTTGTTTTGATAGATGAAATATACCAAACACACTCCCCAGTTATATCTCCACTTACTTGAAACCTAATCGCATTAGAAGGAGATTTACTTTCCTGGTGCCTTTACTATTAATCTCAGATTATCACACACAGAGAAAAAAAGAAAGCAACATTAGGACTTGTACGTATCTGAGTAATATCTGCCACAGGAAGCCATATAGCAGTCTTATTGATACAATAGCGGTCATCCTGACCACTAAGATATTTTATTTAGTATGCCTAGCAATAAACATTTACTTTTAAGAGCAGGGCTCATTAAAAATATGTTTAAAGACTCAAATCCTACCTAGGAAGAGAAAGATAGCATGACTGTTACTAGAAGAAAAATACTAAAATTTATTTATAAATCCAGAGACTTAGTACTGTGCACTTGTTATTGCCATGTTTGCACTTGTCTCCAGCTAACAAAGTCCCTTTGAAGAGCAGAATGGATGCTTTTCACTCACTGGAACACATATATTGGGATACAGTGTACACAGAAATCACATCCGCACTTGTAAATTAAACAATCTTGGATTTGCTGTCTCGCCCGTAGGCCAGGCCACATGCTGGCTCCCACCTTGTACCAAAGGACAAAGTGGTTAATGCCAGCTGGCCCCAGTCCTAGCCATGGTAAGGGCTGTTCAAATAATTTAGCTGTCTAGATGTGGGTATTTCACTGCTCGTGCAGATCATTAGATTAATTTACTAATACAATAGCTATGGATTTAACAGCAATTTGGAACATTATCAGCAAAAACTCGTTTTTCTGTCCAGATTCCCTGAACTTCTCATCATAAATCAAGAAATAAGAACTTCTGTGTGTTGTGCATCTCATCTGGAAATAGACTTCCTGTTGTGCTAAATAGATTGGGGTCTAAAATGTTTTCTTTGACTATGAAAGGAGATGAAGTTGGTTGTCAGAAAGTCAAAGTATACACAACAGATTTCTAAACTGCAGTAGAATTAATCCTATTCTGGATAGGTGATATCAGCCATATTTCAGTTCATTCAGGGCTGGAAAGAAACTCTATAAGATCGTGAACATTTTTTTGCTAATTCTGGGAAGTTTGAGGGAAAGCTTTGCTTATTTGCATTGTTTAATGTATTTAAATATGCTGAATTTAGATAAGCTGTCTGTTGGGAATAAACCAGTGTAAAAGCTATCATGTTATTCTATCACACATGATGGAATGAAATAAAATGGCAAAAAATCTCAAAAAAAAAGAGTTGCTGTATTTTAAGAGGTGCCTGTCAACAATTTGTAAGGCAATCCCTTCTATTCCCATTGACCAGGATATAACACATTTTCAGTGGCATGTCACTGTCAAAAGAGTAGTTTATATCCTCATATTTCAGTGAAAACAGTTCTGCAGCCTATAACTGTTGTAACTATACCAACAAAATGTTTCTGTAGCAATTTGTTGACTATATTCCCAAATGTTATATCAACAGCACTTAAATAAACTTCAGAGTGAAAAACAGAATTTTATTTGGTATCCATAGGTATATTCACTGAGATATCCATACTGTATATTGAGTCACAGAGCTGTTTTCCTCAAATTCTGTTTTACTCTCAGGAAAAAGATGGATAGGGAGCCTACACTGTATCGCACAAGCAAAATTAGGATCACAGGAAATGAAATACATCTCTCATGTTAAATGGGTTATGAAAAAATAGGCATAGGACTCAAGGAATCAGAAACATATTTTGTCCACATTTTGCTAATATGACTTTTCCAAGTTATAAAACAGTCAAGAGAACAGGTAAACATTACATAAGCAATTTCAAATGTTATTTTCCTGCTGCTTAGGGAAATATAAAATTCAGCCAAAAAGCCATAGTAGTTTTTTAGCCCAAATTTTTAACATAGAAAAAGAAACAAAGAGAGGAAGAGTACAAAGTGAAGCAGTCAGAAGTGCATAAAATCAGTTTTATCTATTCCGAAGGAAATATAGTGAGATGTCTTTTTGCATTCAGATTTTGATGCAGTCTTTAATTACAGGTTCACTTAGAGCTTTTTTCTTTACTGCTGCTGTCAGGGCAGAGAATGGCAACTGTCCACGTCATGAGCAACTATTCAATAGCTGTTTTCTCGTTTGTGCCCAGTGAGTGGTTCAACAGATTACTTACTGTGTGTTATTTAAACCCTGCTCTGAATACAGAGTTATTCATTTCCTGCGCCTTTTTTTCTGGTACTTGTCAGTGTAGTATCTGAGTGCTCTTCTTAGACTAATGACTACTTCCACAACCATCTGATGAAATTATCATTCCCATTTTACAGATTGAGAACTGAGGCACACAAACGCCCAAAGTGCCCACTAATTTTCTCATTCAATCAAAGACACACAGAACCTGATTTTTTGAAGTACTAAGAATTAGACAGCAGTTAAGATGTTCAAAGCAGCATCCCACAGACAGTCATGGCAGCTGTGAGTGTACACAATTTCTGCAAATCAGACTCTAGAGCCTCAATAGAGGAAGTTAGAAAATAAGGATCACACAATTATGTGTCTGCATGGTAGGTTGCAGATATTTGAGAGGTATCTGGGGCAGGAATAAACAATCTGGATAGAAGAAGCAGCATAGTTGTACTTATACAACATTCTAAATTAACTATTTAACTCTGAGAAGTAGGGTATTTCAAGCCTGCTACATCATTTTGCTGCTTTCCTCCCAAGACCTTCCCACCTCCTCTCATGCCCTCCTGCCTCACTTTCTGTTCACCTGACATCTTCTGCAGCAGATGACTCCAGCAGGCCTGTGACAATGACAAGGAGGACTTTTTGTAACTGCACAGTCCCGGGCTATTCCCTGAGGTGCCTCCTTACTCTACACAGGATGAAACAATGCTCAGTGGAGAAAAGCTAGTATGCAATTATCTATCAATCAAAAAGGCCTAGTCACTAGGAAGACAAATTAAGATAGCACTGCCATTTGTTTGACTGCTTCATGGTTAGCAATCCTGAGCAAAATACTCTGGTTTAAAAAATAAAAATAAAGACATTTTCTGGTGAAAAAAACACACAAAACAAAACTGGCTGCAGGAACACCTCCGGGTAATTTTAGCCCAAGTGATTCAAGCTTGGCAAAATTATCAGCAACTGAAATCAAGTCCAGCATTTAGCAGTCTTGAATATTTATTTAATACTAATTAATGTTAATTAATAAGATCAAGTAACTATTTCATTTAATTTTTAAGTTTTAGAACTGCCTTTAGTAATTTGACATATTAGACATAGCCCTTTGATCCTTATTGAGACAGGGCAATCATCATTACAAACTAAGGAGATGAACAACAGTTCCTTGCATCCAGTTAAACATATCTAATTGCTTGGTTAATGGTAGTCTAAAGAGTAAATTGTAATTAAATATGGGACCTTCTTAAGTATATTTGGATGAAAATATTCTGAACAGTGCATAATTCATAATGAAAAAAAATACATTTTTTTTTCACCTAGAATTTGGATTAACAAAATACAGAAATCAGTAGAAAATATAATCTTCAGTGCTTTATTTTTCATTCTTATTTATCTTACAGTCTTATGACATATTAACATGGAGTTTTCAATCTTGCTTCTTCTTTTCCCAAAATCTTAAACCAGGAAGCTGGCAAATGTGCAAAGCAAACTCATGAATTTTAAACAAAAGATAAATCAGGAATTTAGCTGAAGTGCTGGCCTTTTTATTGTTTGAAATTCATCAGGGATCTGTTCCAGAGCAGTATTAGGTAGGAGTATCATAGGGATTATCTAACTCTAGAGAACATTAATAAATTAAAAGAATTTTCAGCACTTAATAACACTGTTAGCTTCAGTGTATGGGACTATTAAGGAGAAATACCTCAAATACATGTTAAAATACTGTTAATTGTCACAGCAAATAGCAACAAGAGCAGATAAACACATTTTCAAGGAGGAAAGAAGTGAAAGGAAATACTACAGGTAATAGAAACCTATTTATATTAAAATCTGTTGCACTCAAAAGCAGATTTGATTTTGGGTAGAATTCAGCCCAGGTAATTCAGACACCTGACTGGCATGCAGTCTTAAAAAACTCCTAGGTGCCTCTCTTGAAGGTGAGTTGTGTTTGATGATCCAGTCTCCTTATCACATTCTTAACAGATGGAGAAAAAAAATGCTGAAAGAAGGGGAATCTCCCACCCCATTTGTGTCCTTTCCTCTTTATATCAGACATCTCTGTAAATACACATCCACCCCTTCTTGTGGAAAGTAATGGAACCAATAGGAAATATCAGGGTCCTCTCTGTGCTTGGGATGTTTGAGAATGGCATTTTTTGCCTCAGTCAAATTCCAGATTAGATAATAGTAATTAATGACAGACCCGTTTGCCCAAGTAAAGGACTTCAACTGCAGAAGACCAAATCCACATCACGCGGTGCAGCCATGGTCACGAAGCGCATGTGCCAGAGTGCCAGTGTCCGTGCCAGCCCTTTCCTTGAAACTGGAGCCCTGTCCAAACAAAAGGCCCACTGAGGGTGCAGCCTAGATCTGGGCTCGCTCTCTGGTCTGGGAAGTGGCATGGCTAAGTTAACTAATTACTCCAGAAATGACCCCCAGCAGAAGGCAAGTTTTGCTCAAAAAGCCACTTATTCAAGGAATGTGTCTCCAAGGTTTTGCACTCCAGTGCAGCAGGTGGGCTGCATTATTGTCTGGACTTCGAGTGGATTTCACAACTTTAACTCACAATTAGTTCAGCGTTCAGGAGACACCACATTTGTTTGCAATTAGGAACACTTATTAATACACAAAATGGAGTTTGATAAATAATGAGCAGAATTATGAAATGCAGTCAAAAAAAACTAATATCTCACACCAAAAAAAGGTTCAAATGATGTACATAATGATGTCTTTTGATATTTACAACTCCTTTGTGCTTCCTTTAGCCTTCCTGGCAATGCTGTTTTGACTTTGCCCCAGCTCATGGGGATTTAGTATAAAATAGGCAGTATTCAATTTCTCATATTTTGCACCTGGGAGTTAAGGGAGCGAGCAGACAGAAACTCAGCTGAGGTTATGGATGGGCCTCGAGTGGCTGCCTGGCTCAGGAGAGGAAAGAAAGAAAAGCCTTGGGGGAAGTTTTATTATCTGGAAAGGACATTGGGAAATTGGAGGTATTCTGTAAAGAAAGTTAGAAGGCATTAAAGCATATTAGATGAGAGGCTGTATTCTGAGTGTAAGAAAGGCTGGTATACATGGAGGAGCAGGGTAGGTGTCAGAGAAAAGAAGGCGAACTCTTCACCTCTTTACACCCATATGTGTGCACTGTTATTAGTGTTACCCTGTCCCAAAAAAAACCCCAACAAACAAATCAACAACAACAAGGAAAAAACACACCAAAACTCAACCAACACAGCTTTAAATGGGAATATACTAACTGCAAATTCAGCCCCTGGGAGTGATTACTCTATAGAGCAGAGTTTCTTTATGAATTAAACTTTCCTGGCTCCATGCTATAGAAAATTACTCTCAGATGTGGAGAATCTTCTGGAAACCTGCCTTCCACCCACTGTTTATGACACTGTGAAAATGCTGAGGAAGCATCCTTTAAAACTGGTATGTCTGTGAGCTCATCTTTGGCAGTACTGAAACAAATTCATTCATAGATATTAAATATACTGAGATAAGGAATATATGAGGTGCACTGTAAGCTGTATTAATCAGATGGAAGAGACATGATTAAAGGAGACGTTTAGACAGGAGGTATAAGGCTGGACCAATAGTGTAAGAGGGAAGAAAATATAAAGGTTTAAAAAACCAGCACACTTAGCACCATTTATCTGAGCAAAATTGAAAGTTATGTACTCCCTAGCTGTTCATGCACTGTTGGAAATTCTACTCCAGTGTGTCTGTGCACATGTTTATATTCAAATAAACAGAATTTTTATCAGAGTGAAATAAACAAAACAAAACAAAACAAACAAACAAAAAAACACCAAAACAATAATTAGAACTGAACTCTTTCCTATTCTCAAATGATTTTTTTTTTTTATGTTTTGTAGATACCAGCCATATGCTTTCTGTAATAAAAATCAGTTTTAATTCATTCTGAATTCCTTGGGACATTTCAACTTCTTCTGTAGTTCATATGCTTAGAGAAAAAGGCCCTAATCATCTGCAGCTGACAAAAACAAAGCCACATTGTAAATTAAAACACAAAATGGAAGTATATTAGAATAAATTAATCTCTACTCTGAAATTAGTTAAATGTCCTGTAGTGGAATTACAGCAGGGTGGACATTACAGGTGTCAACAGTGTCAGTGTATGAAGTTATGCTCCACCTTTCCTTTATTTGTTTAATCTGTAGGAGTTTGCCCCCACACAATCTGTGCTGCAGTTAAAAAAAGCAGCATGTTCTTGCAAGCGATAGTTTGAGTAGACAGTTGTTTATTGAGCTGCAGTTTTTCTGCAAAAAGAGTCCATGGCATGAACTGAAATTTCTCAAAATTTTAAAATCTCTGAAAGAATATTTCTTTTAACTTTTTTCTCACCCATCTTCCCCCTTTCGCTACTTTTCTTACAGACCATCAATCCTCTGTGCTGAGTTCAGCACTAGGACCTTTAAAGTGAAATGCAACAGGTGTCACATTCTTGGGGTGTGTTTGGAAAACTACTCTGCAAGTGTGAAAACCATCCCTCTCTGAAATGGAAGAGAAAAATGAATTTTTTAAAGAATCACCCACTTGCTGGCTTTACTAAAACCTAAGCTCAGAAGCCCTCTTATGATGTTAGGTAAGCAGGGGCAAATTTTTGTTTCTATTTTTGCTTCATTTATCTTCAAGTATTATTAAGTGCATCCCAACAGCAAAGCATTGCCAGTGAAGTCTCATGGATATATGGAGCTCATAAAGATACTGAATTTTCTTCTACTGAGGTGTGCTAAGAAAGCCTGTCATCTGCTCTGGTACTGATGCCATCATTTGTCATCCCTTCGGCTCCAGTTGGATTAGGAAAAATACCTTTTATTACAAATGAAAAACATTCAGTAACTACTTTGTTTTCCACCCATTGTTCTCCAAGTGTTGTTGAAAAATCTTGCTGTAGGAGACCTATCTTCATAGATCATTGTGTGTCAGACACTGAGCCATGGAAAGCCTACTGATAAACCAATAGAAACCATTTGAAAAAAAGGCACATACAATTGATTTTGAATAGCAATTTGTCAAGAACATTATGTACTGATTTTAATATGTCAGACTGTATTCATTTAAATGTGAAATGCTTAGTATTGTTGACATGAGGGTTATAAGATTAAAGAATGGATTTCAGTGAAAATCTTTTTTTTGTGATTGTATAGCTACTAGTATTGTGAATGATCTTATGCATGCTCCAGTTTTGTAGCTTTATAAAGCACTGCTTTTGTATGCACTCCTACACGTATACCCACATGCACAGCCAACACTGACCCTTGTAGCTATGAATATTTGGCATGGAGATGTTTTAGGACTGCATGATTCATTTATTTATAAACTTGAAAGCTCATTTTTATAAACATCTAATTTACAAATTTAACACATTTGGTTTTATTCTCCAGAAAAATAAAATCAAAAACTTCAAAATTTGTCTTTTTATTTTGCTTCCATAGGAGAAAAAAAAAAAAAAAAAACCAAAAAAAAAAGAGTAAAATTAATGCAAAAACCCCAGATTTACAAACCCAATCACTGAAAACAGGAAGAACTAGGTCTTGGTCATACTTACAGCCCACTTACTGGGCTTTAACCAGCTGTAAAATCCCCTCAACAAAAAGCTTACTGCAAATTGATAATGTTATAGCATTCTTAAGTCAAAGATGTTCTCATGAACACATAAGAGGGCAGTAAGGCAAAAACAAGCTATTCTATTGAAATAAATTGTCCTGATGATCCACTATATGATATGGCCTTTGCACAACAGAACACTCCTGAAATTTAATAAAGTAACATCAAATTTGTGTAAAAACCAGGGCAAATATGTGTGTTCTTGATATTTCACATTGCTATAACCATAGAGCTGAAGTTTAGGTCACAAAAAGTGGCTGTAGTCCAGAATTCTGGAAGGTGAGAGGTTATTACAGGAAAGCATTACAGTGTGCTCAACCTATTCTTACAATTTTTTAGTAAGCATCAGCTTCTGGCTGCTGTTAAAGACAGGATATTGGTAGATCCTGAGTCTGACCCCATGGTGCTGTGCTTGCTTTCACACATAAATCATTTTTATTTTTAATACCTCAAAGTAAGGTCCTGTCCTATAGTAAAAAATATATATTACTCAGTGCATGTGCTCTTCAAGGGCTGTCTCAGCCTTGGACTAATGTTTCATAGTGGTGCCTTATGCTTCAGATATTGAAAACCAAACCCTTGCTTATGTAGGTATTCAAAAAGGGATGATCTCTCTTTCTTCGTGGCTTTAACTCTACATGACATTGATTCAGCCATGTACCAGGAGCAGTAAAAGTTGTTTTAGGCACCTATGGAACTTGCCCTTTCTTCCCCACTGATGTCCTTGCCACAGGAACATATTCCCATAGGATCATGACATGCCATTACTCTTTCAGCAAAACAGGCTTTCAGCAAGAGTTCCTTCATTTTCTGACTTCAGATGAATTTTGCTTTGACAGTTTTTCCATAAAAGGCTCATAATTTTTTATTTCAGCTGCTAATAAAATTGCTTGTTGGCCTCAAATTGACATTTTTTCATTATTTAAAACAGTTAATTCTCTATTTTTGACACCTTTCAGCATAACTGACCACCATCTTTCCAGACTGCTTTCTGCTTTCCCATTCTCTTTATTTTTTTCCTTTAAATTTTTTTTTTAAATTCCTCAATTAAAATGGCTGTAGAATTCTCTGATTTAAATTCATGCTTGGGTTAAGAATTTGCAAAAATTCCCTTAATTCAATAAAACCACTGTTGATTTGATCAGTGAAGATCAGCCTTACAAAGATGGCACTCCTCTGGCTGAGCCATTCTGAACTGGAGGATCTTTTCTACACATACAGAGATCTTTTCTATTTTAGCAAGATGATTAGCTAGAACTAGATATTTTCTAGTTGTTGTCTATCAGTAGAGACCTTATATACATAAATGCACAAATAAATGTATATTATGTGTGTGCATGAAACTGTTACGATGTTACAGACTTTTCAACAGTAATTTTTCCGATGGTTCATAAGCATTCTGGTTCACTAAGATGAACGCAATTTGAGGTATAACTTTAAAAAATTGTATACAGGGGACTTTTCGTCCTCTGACTAAATTCAAGCTCTGTGTTAGAGACTGCATACTTATTAGCATGCAATATACTTTGCTCTTTTCTTTCTAAGCCTAAGTCAACACAGCCATGCTGTCTTCAGTCAGTGCTTCAAACATTTAGTATTTCATAAAGAAACCTTTTAAATTTTAAGTAACTTGCATATTCTTAAAAGCTAGCAAGATGAGTGGTAATTACCACGTAGAATTGCAGACATTAGTAGGAGACTTTGGTCTTCGACTCCTGCTGATACATGCTAATTAAAAAAAAGGAGAAGTGATATTGTTAGCAGTAATCTTGACCTCTGTGTGGATACAAGAAATAATGTGACATTACTGGGTCTTCTGTGTTAAGCTTGAATAGCACGTTGCAGCAGTACAGGCAGCAATGCCTATGTTAAATAAAAGGAGATACTTTTAGAAGAAGCTTGATGGATTTTTATCTCTGTCTTCAATACTTCAGTATGAGTAGACTGATGCTCAGTTCCACTCTAGCTAGTCACACTTGTGTCCAAGATAAAGATTACATTTTCCCTTTCATGCCACAATCAAAAAGAATAGCTGAGGTTGGAAGGGAGCTCTGGAGATTTTCAAGTTCAGGTCAAAGCTGGGCTTGTTAATTAGTCAGATTTTAACATTATGAAGGCCACGTTACTTTTGTATTAGAATGCAGTACCTGACCAAGGTTAATAACTCACAAAACTGTAAGTATGTTATTTAAATCCTGTTGCTTCTATAATCATGATTGGCATTTCATCTTTCGTAAGCCCATGTTGGCCACTCTTCCTCTCACTTTGTGTCCAGTACATGTGCAGTTTATGTTGCCTGGGAGTACACGTATATCCCATTTTATTATTTCAAATAATGTTGTAGACATTTTTTCACTTCTAAGTGATATGAAATTAGCGAAATTCAAATTATATTTTAGGATCAAGTTTTCAACTTGGCTGACTTGAAAAGGCTGATTTTTTAAGTAAGTTTCCATTTACATATGCAGATTTAGCAGCATTTCTAAAGAGGGCTCTGTTTGTCCCACAGTACCATCCAGAGCAGTGTGCAGGCTTTAAATCCTGTGACACATCTCTGTAGATCTGGCTTGCCATGGAAATCTCAGACAGCATCCTCACGAGGGAAACTGAGGAACTGGAGAGGTGATCGAGAAGCATAGCAACTTGCTTTTACCTCATCTTGTTTTCATGTTAGAGGGTCATCATCTTCCCCCTTCCCTAACAATAATATCCATAAAATACCTTGAAGGAAGAAAAATACCAGACCTTGCATCCAACTGCAAGCTTCCCAAAAGAAATTTTAGCCATTAAAAAAAAAAGGAAAAAAAGAGATCGCAGACATTTCCCTCTTTGTAAATTCTCCTGCTTTTGAGTTACATATTGTTAATTTTCGTTGTATTTTCCAGAACATGAAGAAATTGCTTCTTTTGGAAGGAGTTCCTGCTTATTTTCTCATATCAGATTGATAAGGACTAAATTAAAATCACCAGTCTCACTGACGTTGGAAAATGCATAGAGATGCTACTCACACAAAGCCTAATCTTCTTCAGGCTGAAGGAATACCAAAAGTCTCAGCTGTGGTCTCTGGGTCACATCTAGCTTAGTTCCACCATGACTTTAAGTCATTATCACCTGGCAGATGTCTTCTGACCCGTGCGAAATTGGTTTGTTTTCTAACTTCATCTCCTATAAAATGCTGGATTTCCTACATATCCATGTCCCTGATGCAAGGCTTGACAGCTAAGCAGACAGGCTGAGAATTGAGCAAGCACAGGTACTGAACACCCCTGCTCTGCTAGAAATGGCTTCTTCCCAGCAGAGATGAAACATGGTGATGGAAGCTATGTATGAAAAGCTTATCAAAACACTGGACAGTCCTTTGCCTTTGGAGAGACAGGAGAGGAAGTTTTCTGATGCTGCCATTAAAATCACCCTAAAAATGTCACTGTATGAAGGAATGCAAATTCAAGGCTTGAGGGGAGAAGGGAGAACAGCCTTTCTATTTGTTTTATACCCATTTTGGAAATGTGAGGAAACTGTTTCAAAATTAAATTGCCTATCCTAAAAAAAGCTAATAATCACCAACTGCTACTGAAGCACTTATATCTTATTAATTCCTCTTTAACACTCAGTTAGGATGCCACTCCACATATACCCAATAGGAAGAAATAAATGAGATGAACAATTGATACTCTGCACTACTGTACAGGGGTTTTTTTCCATTAAGCTCTGTTCAGCATCAAGAGTGTCTCATCTAGTAGTATCAGAAATCATCTCAATGTCCTTTTTGTGCTGATCAGAATAGATTTTTCTAAAATTTTGGAAAGAAATCTTATCTCAAATCAGCATATTCTCACTTTATAAAAGAACCAGATACTTTAATTTTAAAGTCCAACAAAGTGTTATGGATTTAGGATGACAATTATTTGTTCTCTAAACTGGAGGGAAATTGTACCAATTTCTGCTGATTGCATTTTGTGTATGGATGGAAAACAAAGTGCTTTTTGCGAATAAGCACTGAACTTTACTGTTATTTTAATAAATGTTCACTTCTATTAAATTGATAAAATTTGGCATTTTCTTTACAATATTGCTAGCTGCACTGATTTTACTGAGAATCTCACAACGTAGGGTGTCTTAAATCAAGCCACAGCCACTGGAATCAAATCTGCTTTTACTCGATAAAGTAAGTTTCTCTC
The DNA here is from genome assembly GCA_013397975.1 of Machaerirhynchus nigripectus. Classification (NCBI taxonomy): domain Eukaryota; kingdom Metazoa; phylum Chordata; class Aves; order Passeriformes; family Dicruridae; genus Machaerirhynchus; species Machaerirhynchus nigripectus. The sequence continues at coordinate 846,781 of VZRQ01010876.1, forward strand.
CCACACATTAGGAAAAAAGAACTTAGGAAGGGGAAAAGGGGATACTTGTCACAGTACATTTGGCTTAGTTGCATTGTTTAACATCTGCACTGAAGTGATATTTATAGATATCTCTTCCATTTGTTTTTGTCTTATTCAGTGGTTAACCATGGTTTTGGAAACCTTAATGTACATTACCTGATACAATTTTACCTTGGTTCAAAGATTCAAATTTGTGTTCTAAATTGAGTTTCTCAAAAATCACGAGGCTTGGATTCTTCACACTGCAGAAGGCTCGAGGCACCATCACTGTCTCATAAGAAACAGGTTATAATGGTGCTACATGAATCATATCTGTGAATATCTGCTTGTACATATCCTAATGCATGGGAGAGATATACCACTGTCAATTTATAGGTTATGGATTTTATATGTATGTGAATAAAGATATAAAGGTTTATATATGCAAAATCTGTATCTAGCTACCTTGATAGCTATGGAGACCTGCTTATAAATGTCATACCTTATAAAATGGATGACAAGGTGAAAAAATCAGTATCATGCTCAGGAATACCAGTATTATTAAAAATGCTTGTTTGTTAGTTTAATTTTGGAAACAGTTGTTCAACTCAATTACTGTCTATGTTGGTCTTTTGGTCCAGAATTAGAATTTCTCACATTTCATCATACAATATTATTATCAAGTCTTCCAATTACATTTAATTAATCTTGTGTTTTTAGCTGTGGACATTTTTCGAACCATCAGATTACCAGAACCATCAAGAAAAACACATATGGAAACATCTGACATAGTTTTTAAAATGTGATACATCTGGCAGTGAATTCAAATTTATTTCATTCAAAACATTTATTCTGAGACAAATAGTGTACCTGGAGCCTCAGAGACATGGTGCATGCAAAAAAGTGGAAAGGTCTCATTTTCTTCATGGTTTTTCTGTCACCCTCCACAAGTCTGTATAGACCCTTTTTAAAAAATCTACTAGAAATTAATATAAGTAGACCTTCTCACAACAATTCCCATAATAAGGACAAATTTTCTAACCAGATGGACCTTTCCAACTGCCTAGAACCACATTTTACAGGGACTATTAATTGAGTCTGTTGTGATTAGATAATTAATACAAGGAAAAGTACTTGAGGAAAAGGGTGGATTTAAAATTTTTAATGATGTATCATGAATTAGCCAGCAGAATGAAATAGTAGCTGAGCTTCCTACTCCCCATATTTCCTGCTGAAAAAATTAACAGTCCAAAGGTTTTCCATGGCTGTTTGGAACATCTAAATGTACAATTTCCTGGTCTTAATTTGAAGTATAATAAAACATTTTCATGGGGTGCCAAAAATGGAAATGCATTAGTTCTCTCAGCAGATACAGGCTTATATTTAAAAACAATACATCTATCAGATGCAACATTTTTCACAGCTGCAGAAGTCTCAGTGTTATAGATTTCTCCTTTTCTTCATAACCATTTCAGACTCATATACCTAAGAATAACTCTATGAATTCCAGTGGTTTGAGTTAGCTACACTGATGCAGATGTGGAGGGTGGTGTGAATTGTGCTTCTGTCAGGTTTTCCACTAAGCAATTCCTTTGACAGCAGCCTGAATTTGATGGAGTAATTGGCCAACCCTACAGCTGTGACTGAAATACCTGCTCTAAGTCAAGGACAAATGGAAAGGTCTCTGAGACATCTTAATCCTCAGAGAATTATGAATTTTGAACTTTGTTGTATTAAGGTTTATACTTACTCTTTTTTTGCTCTGTCTGAATGATTTACCTGTTTAGATATTGAAAGATTTTTTTTTCATATATAAACTTTGAAAGCTCTAAAAATGATTATTTATCTACCTTTATACTTTGTAAGGTATACACTTATGACAAAAACAGTGTCATTTCTATTAGCCTGCAGTCTGATCCTGTCACTATTTCAGAATGGAACAACTGAGGCAATTACTTTATAATCCTAGCATTACACCTTTGGGATTTTTGGCATGTTTTGGTAGGGTGGAATTTTTTTAATCAGTAAGATTTAGAAACCAAAATTTTGTCTATGTAGCAGAAAAAAACCCCTATGATCTGGTTCATGCTGAAAGCTCATGATAGAGTGAAGTGAAAGGATTGGATACTTAGAGGTCTTGCATGATGTGCAGAGTAGACTGCAGGGGCATTTGAGTGTCAGGTATGCTCAGGATACAGGGCATGCCCATTTTGTGTGCATCTTTCCTTAACCCCAAAGTTTCCTGTTTCTGTAGGTTATTTCTGAATGCTACAGCTCTGCTTCCAGTCCATGTTACTGACCTGTGTGAATTAAGGAGTAAGCAGACACAGATGTCATGCACACACATGGATGAAAAGACATAAAACCTCTGTAAGGTCTTCTGCTCATTTCAGGAGAAAAATACATTTCTGATTTTTTTCTATAAGGTATATTGGAATTTTCAATCTTAATTAAAGTACACAAGTTTATTAACATGATAGTAGCAATAATATTTAACTTCTTTATGTAAATTATGGCACAAACTGACCATGTGCTCAAACACATCATGTCAGATTGCCCTTCCATTCCTGAACAGACAGTAAAAGCACATTCCAATGTAATATGAGGCTGTCACTAATGTCAGTATAAGATCAGATAGAGTATCTGTTGCCAAGCTCAGGGAAAGAAAAACGGTGAAATAAAGGCCTCTGGGAACTGCCATCTGCTTAGGGCTGCTCAGGAAGAAGCACATATATGAGCTAGGGCATGTATCCTCTCTTCTCCTCCAAACAATTTCTGACAGTGTAAAGTTTCCCTTGAAGTACATTTCCACAGGAGGAGTGTTAGGAAATACCCAAGATCCAGCAAAGAACAAAAACAATTGAACCAGTTGTAGTTGCCTCCCCCAAACAGCAACCCTGTGGTGGGCTCCTGGCAGCTGCATTTCAGTGATCCATTAGTACACAAACTACTTTTAGGAGCCAGCTTGTGGATTTCATGAACAAAAGTAGGTCCTTTTCTAATTATCACCTTTCTGAAGCCCCTCGTCTTTGCACATCAGGCTAATTTGTAGGCATGAATAGTTAATCCAGTCTTGCAGGGGAGCAAAAGGGCCTTTTTGCCAACAAAACATAGGGAGTGCAGCTTACCCAGCTGGAAAGTCTGTGTATCACTATCTTTATCATTCAGAAGATTTATGCTTAAATTCATTAATTACATGTGGTATGAGATCACAATTTATTCTTCCCTGGCTTGAAGAGTTTGGGGGAACCTGACAGATTCTTTCTGGGGCTTCCACAGCCAGTGAAGCTGACAGCGATTCATGACTCTTTGCCCATGAATAATTTTTATCTGCTAAGATGCACTCCACAGTCCTCCCAACTTTGCAGTGAACGTGTTGCCTTTCCTCTGAGTCAGAGGCACATTCCTGTTGGGGCTTGCACTGCAGAAACATTGTCTGTGCCAATGTATTTACTCTGTAGCTTGAGCATCTGCAATTGCTGCAGTCATATCATTATGACCTATCATCCTCATTCATCAGCCAAGTTAAGTTTCCAGATTGCAGGGACTAGGAGAAATCTTAGAAGGTTCCATTCTAAAATATACTCCCAAAACAAATGCCAAAGAAAAACCATGCAGGTGAAAAGTTGATTTAAAGTCTTTGGTTAAAGTGCTAGAGTCAGGTAAATTTTCTATGCAGATTTCTTGGTCTTCACCCAAAACAGGTATTTATTGTAGCAGCTACTACTTTTCTCATTAATGCTATTGTGCATCTAATACTCAAAATGCCCTCAGTTTTCATTAGCCTCAGGAGAAATCTGTGATTTAAGTCGTTATGTAGAGATTCATTTGGTAGGATAAAACCCAGGAGGGAGCGTGGAGGGGACAGGGGGATGTTGGGAGTGGTATACTTTCTCTAAATCCACTGTTTGTTTTAAAAATAAGATTTAAAATTAACAAAACAGGAAGAAAATAATTTTGGCAATAGTAAGAATGCATCAGATCACTTAAGTGTGCCAAAAAATGTGGAGAAGTTTTTATTAGCAGTTTTGTTACTTAAAATTACTAGAAATACAGTAAAATCAAGTTTGTTTGGAACTTGGACTCTTCAGTTTCAGTGAAAAGAGTAAAAAAAAAATCAAACATTTTGATTGAAGCGGGGGCCTGGATAATACATTTTTTGATTTAAATTGTTGATTGACAGTAACCTATGCTTTCACTGCCAAATGTGTCCATGTCTTTTCAAAACGTAAGCTGAGCTACATGTCTTAACAGGAATCTTGACAAATAACATACAGTTAGCTGTTGCTTAACATAGAGTAACCATGCCCTTGTCCATCATTAATCTGCCTTTGCCGCGTTGCATAACTGCGCCTGGGAAAACACAGGCACACCCAGGCAAGAAATGAAAACCCAGTGAGCAAATAAGCTTCTGCTAATCATGGAATAAGAATTTTAGAAAGCATGATGATTTGAAGTCATCTAAGGGAAGCTCTGAAACTCTGTACCTTTAGTGGGGAGATGATGGAGATGGAGATAGATGGAGGAAAAACATTACGTGAAAAAAAATTAATTTAGAAGCCTGCCTGTATATAATTCTTCACTTAGTGGGATAAATAACACTGGAGAACACAGAAATACTGGAGAACACAGAAATACTGGAGAACACTGTGTCCAAATGTGACTGATCCAGAAGGAGCTTGACACATTTCGGGGAAGGGGAATTGTGCAGAACTGAACTTCCCAAGCTGCAAGGACTGAACTGGTGTCAGGCTAGTACAGATCAGCTGAGGTGTGGCTCTGACTCCTTCCTGCCTATTGCCTCAGGCCCTCTGCATGCAGAAACTGCAGGGTTAGGAACAACCCAGCCACTTCCTTCACACTGAAAGCTCAGAAGGAGCTCCTACTGGAGCTGTATTTCAGTGGTCAGCTCAACTTCTGCCTGTAAGGCTGTGGACAGTAGGCTCAGGGTTAGGGAGATTTTCAAACAAGGTGTATATCTCACTGGGACAACAGAATATACACCCTTTTCATATGTCTCACAAAAAATTTTGAAATCATAGGAAATATAGCTAATATAATACACAGTGACCAGCCATAGTTCCTGATCTAACTTAGCTTGCAACCTTAAATGAGCTTCCATAAAGCATGGAAGTTACTTCAGTATTCTCTAGTTTGTATCCTTATAACTGAAGCCAATTGCAGAAAGCTGTCCAGGAAAATGAAAATCCCACCTGGAAGTGAATCTAAGCTAAAAACATGGGAGTAACTGCAGATATTAACACAGTAGGAGTAGACAGCTGGTGGCCTAGATTCCCCTGACAGTGAAGAGAAATAGGTATTTCTTGGTGCCATTAATAATTTCCTAATGTGGATTTATAAAACAGGCATGAGAAACTGTGCATTTCCAGGGTCGTCTTCTCCCCACAAGCTCCAGCAGGAGGTAAGGCTGCTTCCCAAAATGTAGGTGCTTCTCTAAACAACTAACATTAGGTAATAATGAGATCCATCTCCAGTGAATGAGGCTTAACTTGCTGCCCTTACTGTCCATTTTCCTTTTTATGTAGTCCTTGTGCATTGCTTGGATGTTATTCAATTTTTCCCATGGCCTGATAAATATAAAATGCTTCAGAACCCCATGCTATTCCAGAAAAACAGAGAAAGAGAAGAGACATTGCACTCATTTTAGCCATCTTGCATCACTTCAGGGAGAGATTACACTTTCATGACTACTTGGTGTTCCAAGAGCAAGGCATGGCTATTACACTCAGTTTTGAGCTGTGCAGCCCTCCTGTTTGATTTACACGTGTATGAAAAAGTGAAAAATTATGACCTTTAAAATGCATCAATAGCTGCATTATTACTGAAAGAAAATGGAAAAAAACCTAATTCTGCACCTCTCGATGTATCTAAGAGAGTAATACAAAACTCAGAAATTCAATATTTTTCAAATCTTTGTGCCTATAAAAAGAAATGTTGATCACAACCATGTGGGTTCTTTGTTTCTTTGGGCTTGTTTCCTGAAAACTTATCCAGGAAGAAGCATTATCTTTTTCTAATTAAGCTCTTCAAAACTAACCCGTCTTCAGTCAATCTTCACAACCAAGTAAAAACCACAGAAGAAAGGTTTAAAAAGGAAAGTTGACATGTACTGTCTGGCACTGAAATTAAAATTTTTTTAGTATCTTTTAAAAGTTCTTGGAAATTACTTCATTATTTATTTTTTTCTTTTTATATCTTCAGCTGAATTTTTGACAGACATATTAACATTTCCTTTGTTCATACTTGAGTGCTGAATTATATTTAATTACCATGAACATTCTGCCTGCATAAAAGAACTAACAAACCACTACTGTCAACTTTTGCATACATATGTTCTGCTTACACATGACGTATCAAAGACTGAGAAGAGGAAAAAATTACTGTAAGGACATTAATGTAAGTCGACCCAGGAGCCTTTTAGAATGTAAAATGGATTACAAGTTGAGAAAAAATATTCATTTCCCCATGGACTTCTCAGAATCTTCAGCCTCTTTTATCACAAGTCTGAGGAAAAGAAAAAAAATTAACCTTTTCACTTAATGGCCAAATAATGTATGATACTTTCTCTAGGACAGAAACTGTTTTTCAACACCTATACAGGGAAGGGATGGTGTAGGGTTGGAAATCATCTTACAAATCTCCTTCTGCTAACATGAGAAAAATATTTTAAATAAAATTTATCTTGATCTACAGGAAAACACTTTTTTATTGTTTATAACAATAGCCAATATTCATATTATTCAAATTCTAGTTACATATTATTCAAATAAAAATTGCAGGTTATTATACAGATAGTAGTTACATGTTGCAGATCTAACCATGTCATGTGAGGGGGTCCTCACCAACGGAGTTGTGTGAAAATATAAAACACAAAACTGATAACAGGATAGTTTGGCTGTGCCAACCTGTTTGGATTGTTGGTCAGGAATAATACACCACTTTCACAAGCTGCCTGAAAGGACAAATTCTAGCCCTTGTAAGCCCAATCTTAAAGCCATTGCTTACTTCAAGACATAGCAGAAGTAGAACTTCAAGCAGCCCCTCTTCTGCATCTCCGTGTAGGAGTATTAGCAGCCACACACTGCACAGGACAGCAAATAGAATGATATTTTAAATCTGTACAACAGTCTATTTTTAATGTACCAAAATTAAATTAACTTTGGTAATAGCTCTCACATTATATGCATTTACTTTGAGTGCCTACTAACTCTGTTAGTCTTTGCTGACATGTCATAATCTTCCTTAAGTCCAAATGCATGATATTTGTTCTTACAAAATTTGTCAGAAACTGTAATTTTAAGAGGCAAGAAATCATTTAACAATTTAGTTAAATTACAGCAAATTAATTTCACCTGGGAAATTTAAAACTTTAGAAGGAAAAGTTACTCTATAATGAGAGTTGTGCTAAAAAGCTTTTTATGCTAAATGATTTTTTTTCCTTTTAAAATCATACTGAGTCTCGCACAACTAATGAATGGCAAAAAACCATCTTAATAGCCCTTAACCAACAGCTCAACGCTAAACTATTTCTTTGATGAATTTTTCAGCTCAACTATGAAGCAAAACAAAAACCTATTCACAGGTATTAGCAGAATGTACACTAGCATTGTGTTTGGAAAAGCTAAATGTTTTTTCATGCTGGAGCTACATCTGTGCTTCTCAAAGTATCTAATTAGCACCTCTCCTTTCTTTTGCCCTCCGTTCTCCTCTTCAGGGCAGCACGAGGGCTCAGGCAGCCTCTGCAAGCTGTGTAAGCTGCGGCACCAGTGCTGCAGAAGAGAGGCTGAGCCACGGCTGCCACTCTCTCACTTGGTGACAGTGCAGCTGGCATCTGTGCCAGAGTGCTGGATCAAGGCCTTCCACAACATCTGCAAGGTCTCTTTCAATTACTCTGAGGTTTGCTTCACTGCCCCCTGATAAGCCACCGGATAGAAAACTGACTGGAAAATGTCTTGAGCATTTTCTGTCTGTTGTTTGGCCCCCTATTCCGAGCTAGTTCCTGTCTTTTTTCGCCAGTGCCGTCTTCCAGAGTGGTGGTTAGCAACTGGGAAAGTCCTCTGACTCACCACTTCCCTGTGCAGCAAAAGTTGACCTGAAGGACTGTCTATAAGAATGAATAAAAACAGAGGGAGGTCGGAGATAGGAACTGGATTCTCATGATCCATATTCACTTTCAGCACTCTCACTACTACAGCTTTTGTCCCTGCCACCCACCACCCTCCTAGGCAACCCTGGACACATTTAGGAGGGACAGTAGCACAGGCAGAGGACTTTTCAACTGTCCACTTGAATAACTCAGACTGAGAGGTTTAGTACTTTCTACCCCACAAAAACAAATGCACTTTTGGTCTCATTCACAGCAAAGAACTTAAGATCCACTCTTTGGAATGTTTTTACAGAGGAAGGGGGAAAACTTTCATAGAAACACAAGATAAATTGGTTTTGTTCTGCTTAATTTTGTTTTTCTTCTTACACTGAAGATTTTCTCCCTTTTCCCATTATAGATGACATGCTAAAAATACTAACGCTTGAATTGTATTCAAGCCACCTTTATTTAGTACTCTGTTTCCAAGTCCCAATCCTACAATAAGATTTGCTATTTAGGAATTTTATTCATGATTACAATAGGAGCAGAAGAGGGCCCTAGGCAGAAAAAGAATGGATAAATCCATTTTACTCAAAACGAAGCCTCGTAGTTTTACATATTTTAAATAATTAGAACAGAAACTTGCATTAAATAGTCACTTCTGAGAGAGGAAGACAAGAAAATTCAAAATATCACCACTGCAGTCTGGAAAACGAGGTATTCTCTAGTTAGGTTTTACTTGTCTTGAGTGTGTTTTGACACTTTACTTTATTTTGTGTTATTACTTAGATTTGAATTTCCCTGCATCCCTCACCTTTACTTTCCATTTATTTCCAGTTCCCTTCTGAGCATGTATATTGCCTCCCTTGCCAAAATCTCTCAATTTGTTTGAACTGCTGTTATATGAAGCACTTTAATTGATTGGTTCATTTCTCAAAAACTTTTGTCATGTGGTATGGATGAAAAATATCATTGAGACAAAAGAAACCCCAGTAATCCCACTCAAAAAGCAGCAAACTCATACCCAGTCATTACTTTAGAGTAGTTACAATACTGTACACAATAATTCAGTAACTTCAAGACATTACCAAGGACACAACTTTTGATCCCAGATTTAAGCAGTTATTAAACTCAAAAGGGATCATCAATCGGGATTAGGAAAACAGGGTCTTGGAAACATGCTTTTCTTCCTCAGGCATACAGTGCTGTGCACTAATTAAGTTTATACTGTATTATTTGTCAGGTTATCAGTTATTTATGACAATATCAGCATTGATAATCTTCTGAAATATAGGTCACCGTTAGTTATTCATGTATGATCAAATCTAGGATTAATTTCTACATTGTATAGCAAAGACTTCATAGTGGATGCACAGATGTCTGACCTTAAAGTAAATATGGATATTTGGGGATCAACATGGTATGGTATGGTGATTTTGCAAGATATCCACCTGGGACTGGGGACACATCTAATTCACAGCAAAGATTTCCTTTGTAGTTCTATGTTTTAAGGAAGCTATTAAATTTCTGATTTAGTCTAATTAATTTCTTTTGCCATCTTCCCTACTGCAGCGTAACTGGTCTTCTTGCTAATTTTCTTAATGTTGCTCCTATCCATAAATTTCAGCAAGGCATAGCTAGCAAATTCTTCTTCAGGAGCTATTCCAGGCTAAAATGTGTCCTAAATTGGTTGCAGTTCCACTGGGCTCCTAACACACGTGCATGTAAATAAACACACTCATGCATGCAACATACACACAGTCATGCAAAATGACCAACTATGAATTAAATATATATAGCTTTGAATGACAGTTTTTTTTCTTTCAGGCCAAGAGTTTGTTCCATTTGGATTTTTCTTGATTCTTCAGTTCTCACAAATGCAGGAACTTAAATTTATTTCTGGGTTGCCTGTCAAAACAGGACAGCATATCAAGTGTGCCTCTCTGTAAGAGCACCTAACACCTCACAGCCAGGTGAGTCAGCAGCACAGCTCTGCAGCTCTGGGTGATGTACTCAGACCTGATATGGCATAACACTGCTGGTCTACTGAGTATTGCACCTCCAAATGGGGTAGAAAAGATGAACCTTCTTTCTTTCACACACTGAAGCTAAGGACCAAAGAAGAAAATGATGATAAACAGAAACTCTTCAGTCTAAACACTGTAAAGAGTCAGGAAAGAAAATGAATGCAGAAAAAGAGGAAGTATTCTGAACATCGAATGGAGATTTATGTCATTTTTGGCTCTGCTAACACAAATCCCAGAGGTAGACACCAATTCCAGTGCAGCCTGTAATTCCAGTTATACAATCTTGTATTACTACTGCTTCTGTGTAGAGTGCACGGAGCTTATGGTAGCATCTTGCTGTGTCTTTGTGTGCTGTGCTCCAACTGCTCTAGCAGCATCATTATGATTATTAGTTCTAACGTTCACTAAACATTTTCACTGCCTCATCTGTTTTATGACTCTTGTGAATGTATTCCATTATGATTAGTAAAACAGAGGTATTTAGAGAATTATTTATGGATTAAACTCTATTAAAATTTTAAGAAGATGATATTTCTAACAGAGGTTGTTTATTGTATGAGAAATATCAGCCACAATAACAAAACCAAGCAGAGCAGAATGCACTCCAGCTGCCTCACATTTATATTTCTTATTAAAAATTTTATAATAAACTCTGCTAAATCCCAGTCTAATACACATAAACAAGGCTGAATGTATGTATCCACATGGAAAACAATGGTGCTACATCCACTTACACGTTTTCAGCATTTGTCTCACATTGTGTTAACACATCTCCTAGCGTTTTTCAGTCCCAACTTGGAACAGCAGGTGGTGTTCCATGAATCATGAATTATACCCAATTACATTTGTTTTCTGTTGTGAAATATTTTTCACAGAGGAGTATGATGAGCGTAAACCTAATTGGAGCCTTAATAAACAATAATCTCATCTCAGGTAGGACAGCTTGAATCAGAAGTAGCTTTACTCGAAGCAATAGCACTGATCTCCATTGCCTTGTAATGGGTAAATAAAGCAGAACATGGACATTTTACACTCATTCAGAATTGTCCATGAAACAAGTTAATAAAAAGGAAGGTCTGCCACAGCCTTTCTGTACTTCCTGTTCTGGGTTAACCCCAGTGGTTTTCTAAGTACGACACAACTGATTGCTCACTTCCCCAGCTCTCAGTGGGATGGTGAATGAGGAAAAGAAAGAATAAAAGCAATAAAAATTGAGGGCCAAGAAAAAAAAAATAAGATTAATAAATGAAGGATATGTCGAAAAGAGAAAAAAAAATCCAGCTGTTGCAAAGGCAATCACTCACCATCTCCCACAGGTAGAACAATGCTTAGCCATTTCCCAAGCAAAAGATTGCTAACCTCCCTAAAACCCCCTCTTTTCCCTTTTATTGCTGAGCGTGTTGTTATATAGCAAGGAATATCTCCTTGGATGGTTGAGGTTATCTCCCCCCTATTCTATGTACCCTTCTAACCTCTCCCAGTCTAGTCTCTGGAGTGGTGCACATTGAGAATCAGAGAGAGCCTTGGTGCTGTGCAAACACTGCTAGAAAATTAGTGCATTGTCAGTTCTGTTTTGGTAACAAATCTAAAACAAAAGGCCATATGAGTGCCTATGAAGAAAATTAACTCAGTCCTAGCCAGACTCAGTACAACTGCCTTATTATAAACTGGCATAATTCTCCTGATTTCTTTTTTTATTTAAGCTGAAGTTCTAATAATTGGTAACCAAAAAAAAAATTAGTTTACACACTTCAGTGATTACCTCTGTGTTATTTGAAACTAACTGTGCTGCTTAAACTATGTTATTTAAAAACAATTAACATTCATTCTCTCTTCTCAGTTTAAACCCCTATTAGCCTGTTTCTAATCAAACTGTGGAAGAATTACCACTTTCATGAGTCATTCAAATCATGCTGGCACTTTTTCTGGAAATAAACCAGTCAGATATCTGTGGCTGTTTTATTGTATTACATGTATTATATTATATTACATATTATATTATATTACATATATTACATGTATACAGCAAATGAAACATATTGGACACTTTAATTTCTGTCTGCCTTAGGACTGCTAAAGAAAACACAGTCGTTGTTCTGGCTTTAGATGAATGTACATGTTCACTAAGAGTATAGCTTAAGTTGGTTTTCATTATATTTTTGGAACATGGAACACACTTCAGAGCTCTGTGCTGTGCTCTGAAGCACCAGTGACTGGTCTTTGGAGGGCAGACCTTAGGGCATGCACTACTCTGAGAAGAGCGGGACTACACTGCTAACATAGGTCCTCCTCATTTCTAGCTATGAACACCAATAATAGAGAGACCTGAACTGAAAGTTGGGAACCAGAAAAATGGACCCACAACCGTAGAGGGGCTGTTGTTATTGATGTAGCCAGAGTGCTTTGAGGGTGTGTCAGTTCTGTTTCCAGATCCAAACTGGGTTGTGTGGAAGGGGGATGTTCACTGGGGCTCCACCATACCTCATAGTACTTTTGGCTTCACGGCTGACTCACAGAGGAGCAGCTGAACTGCCTTTGTATCTACATCTGGGAGAAACATCACAGGAGCAGTATCACATCGCTGTCTGGGGAAGGCCAGTGGGAGAAGACCTGCAGCCCTGTTCTAAATGAGAGATTTCATTTATGAAATCCTTCTTTTATGAACTTCTTCATTTATGAATTCCTGCTTATGCATTTCAGGAATTATTAATCCATGAAAATATCGTTTCTAACAGAAGAAAAGCGGTCTGCTAAAAAGGTCCTACCTTACCTCACACAGAAACATATTCCACTTTGCTAGCATATTAACTGTTGGCCCAAAATACTCCTCCAGTATTAATTTTCTGTTTAAGTGGATTATTTTTGCTGCTTCCTGGCTGGAATGGAAGTCTGAAGACCCTCAGTTCATTTTGCTAACGTTGATCAATACGTAGAAGGCCTAAGGGTTCCCTTTTTATTGTAGTTATGTAGATATACTACTGCCAGACTTTCGCTATGCATGCTGCTCCTTTTTCTCTGACCAGTTTCTGCAGCTGTGATACTGTTTACAGAATAAATAAAACAAACAAAACAGTATGATGTACATTTTAATACAAAGTGGAAGAGTATTTGTAATCAGCTTTCCCTTTACCCAACAGCCAGAAAAAAACCCGGCTCTGAAATTATGTCGTTCCATTAGCCATTCACAATCCCTTACTCTCCTTCCCCTGCCTCTCCCTCTCTGTTGCAGGCGTCATAACTGTACCAGTCGTGTTTTAAAACACATTCTCTAATTGGTCCCATTAACCATCATCAGTGAGACATTCAATTGTTTCTTCTGCAGTTGGTCAACATATTGGAATTGTGTTTCATTTAACCTATGTCAAACCCCTACAGAAAGTCCAGTAACCACACTTCACTTTTCTGTTTATTTTCCAGTGCAGTATGTGTTATAATGTGCTGCATGCTGAGAATTCTCAGGTTATAAAGTACACAACCGAAATCATTGCTTAAAAGCTTTTGGTGATTGCTTATGCCTCTCAGTCCTAATGCAGCAGTGAAATCTCTGGAAGAAAATTACAGTGCATGGAGATTTTAGAAAATCCACATTGTTTATTTTTTTATTCACATATTAAATGTAGAAAATAATCTCACACATTATTATTTCTGTTGGACCCAGAAATCTCTCACACTGTGCAGAAGGGAAGGCAGTGTTACAGGGATTAATAATGCATCTAATATGAATCTCTTGGTAAAATTAAAGATGAAAGAAACAACATAAAAATAGCATGAAAGCTGAGACATCAAAACACAAAAGCATGGGCATTCTGAATTCAGACTGCCATTTCACTTTTATTACAGATCTTTTGTTCCTAGGTGTGTAACAAAGAACTACACAGATCCAGAGCATCTTTGAGCCAAATTATTGCATCCATTTATGAAAAAAAATATAAATAGTTCAAGAGCTTTATTAAATGCCCTATCACATACCAGTAACTTACTTGTGCAGGAAGGTGCTAACATAATGTACTGTTGAGGCTCCCTGACACTTCAAATTACAAATCCCTGTTTTCATAGGTTATACTTTTACAAAATATTAATGAATTGGGATGAAATTTTCCATGACAGATGCCTGCCTGAGGCTGTTGCTTTGGTGGGCAATATTCAATCAAACAACTCAACCATTTGGGATAATGGAATTGGGGAAAATTACCATTAAAAAGTGTTAGCTATCTGATTTTTTTAAAGACAAACTACGCTTTGAAGCCCAGACATCACAATTGCACTCAGGGTGATTATTTACCATCTTTTAAAAAGTAAAAAGAAATTTGAACAGTTTTAAACATTAATAGAAAACTGTAACCCCATTTCTGCATACTCCGGACAAAAGATTGCTAGAATTTGTTTTGACTTAACACCGTTCTCAGTGCTGTGCACAGAACTGGACATGTTCTACACCTCAGAGTGACTGAGGACACTGCACATCACTCGACCATGTAGGAGTCATCCCAAACAAATGAATGAGCACACTTCATCCCCTGTGGTTCCTGCACATCAACACTCTGCACAACATTTGCTGTCGTTTGCTCGTGGTTAAGAGGGAAAGGCTGGACTAGGATGATGTTAACCAAATGCCAAAGAAGGCAAAGAACCAGAATCTCCTGTGTGGTTAATGAATATTCTACTGACAAAAAGAAGCTCAAAGAAATCACTATAAAAAGTATCCACTAAACGTAGTCAACCAGTATGAAATACCAGCTCTTTTCTTTATTTCTGAAGTACTGAGCATCAGAAAGGTCACCCACAATAGTTCTCTCCCACAGAACACACAACAGCAGGGTCATTTGTCGGGGATAATGAGACCACTGCAGGTAAGGAGATGCCACATGATTACTAATGCAAGAAGTAGGGCAGCTTTCAATGTGCTTGATGAACCTAGGGTATCAATATTTGTAAAAGTAATGGAGAAAAATTAATGCAGCAACCAAATGAGTGAATGCTGATGGACAGGGATGATAACCTGGAAATGACTGACGAATGAAAACTGAAATACTTTGGGTTTTTCTCAGCCTTACCAGACATGCCTGCTCCCAGCCCTTTGCTCCCAGGCAGAGGGATTATTTAAAAAACTAGATTATTCAATCTGCAGAGCCTGAAAAGAGCCCTAAGGCTGTAGAAGGATTGGTCATTGTAATTATAAAGCTGTTTCCTAAGTACATTTCCTATTAAGAAAACATATCTTCTCCAGATCATGCCTTTAAAAAGGTAAGAAGGACAGTCCTGGGAACTGTCAGCTGGACACACCAAGTGCAGTCCCTGGTGGGATGGAGGATGCATATCCTCCTTTCATCCATTTTTGAGCATGCAAAAGACAAGGCAACCAAGATCAGCACAGATTTACAAAGGCAAGTCCTACCTGGCCAACACAGTTGCCTTCTATGACTCAACAATAGACTGGGAATTAAAAGGTAACAGTTCCTGTAATTTTTACTCCACTAGGGCATTTGGAAATGCCTTCAACCACATTCTTTTGGCTGAGAAACTGTGCCAGGATAAACAGTATTTTAACTGGGCTGAAAAGTGGCTGCAGCGCTTGGTTCCAAGGCAATATTCAATGGCTTGAGGTCTAACAGTTGGTAATGAAACAAATACTCTAGGGCTGGAAAGCAGTTCAGTATTTCCTCCTGGATGATGAAGCAGAATGTTCCCTCAGAATATTTGCTGAAAAACTGTTTGACACATCATGTGATACAGATTCAGCTCTAGGGCCTTGAGAAAAGTGAAGACTGGGTCAACAGAAGGTTTGTGAAGCTCAGGAAGGAGAAGTCTTAAATTCTGCACATGGGGTGGAATGACCTCATGAAGCAGAACTGGCTGAGTGGCACCTGACCAAAAGGACCTGGGGGTTACAGTAATTATCAAGCTGAATATGAGCAGAAGTGCATTACAAACATGAATAAGACAAAGTGCATATTGGGCTACGCTAGTAGAAGTGAGGCCAGCACATACCATGTCACTCTACACAGTATTGACAAGGCTGCACCTGGAGTGGCATGTCCAGTTTTTGGCTCCATGGCTCAAAATGAGTGTCAGGAAACTGGAAAGAGTCCATCTGAAAGCAAACAAGCTGTTCAGGAGCCTAGAGCATATGGCCCACAATAAATGGAGAAACATGTAAGTGTTAGTCTGGAAAAGAGGAGGCTAAGGCACAACACAAAAGCAGCCTACCTCCTGGAGAAGTGCCATTAAAAACATGACCTGGCCAAACGCTTTGGAGTGATAGACAATTTAGTAAGAAGCAGCTATAACAAGTGTCAGCCTGAGAAATTCAAATTGGACATTTTGAAAACTTTTTTTCTCTATACAGATAGCACAGCACTGAAGCAGTCTATAAAGTGGCTAAATCTTCATCTTTTCTAAGACAAGGTTAGAAAAAGCCACACCTGATGTCGATCCAGGATTGATATTAGCCTCACTTTGAGAAGGAGTTGCATTATATGGACCACCATATATCCCTTCCAGCTACCACTTCTATGAGTCTAGGACAGGAAAAAAAAATCTTCTCTTAAGTCTTAGTCCCTCCAAATAGTGTAATTCAGGAAATCTGAATTGTCTAGGAATAAAGGCACAGCTGGACAAACATTACTAATAACTTCCATAGTCCACTTTTAAAAGGTTTTACAGTTATTATGTTCAAAACTCCTTTTTCACTCCGTTTCCACAAATGGATTTTACCTGGAGAAAGATTCAGTGACTTCTAACTATTTGACATCAGCTATGGCAAGTAAACTTTTCTTCTGTAGTGGACCATCTTAAATCTTACTCCACCTCCCTCTGCGGAGTTTAACTTCTCTTCAGGGTCTTCCAATTTATATAGAAGGACTGCAGTGTCAAGAAGACTTACTGATACAGAGTTCTGCTAAGATGAAATAATTTCTGAATATAATCACCAGCGGAATAAGTTGTAGCAATTCACAAGATTCACAGACTTCAAAATTTTAAGGTCAGAAACAGCAATGTGGAAATTACCTGATAATGCTACAGTTTCACAGAAAGAGGTGTAGTTGGGTGGCAATCTAAATGTGAATTAACAATGCCACTCTGATGCAAAAAGGCATAGACCACTGATGCCTGAGATGGCCACCTAAAAAATCAGAGACTAGACAGGAATAAGGGAAAAAAAGAAGGTATTTATTTTGAAGGGCCTTCAAAGGTAAACCTTGGGCAGGCCAAAGGCTACACCCAAGATGGACCCCGAGTCACGAGTTCTTCACACTTTCGTAAGTTTGGTTCATTTGCATATCAGGGTTAATTGTCCAATTATAACCCCAGTTAATGATGTAACTACCCCAAGTTTGCCCTCCTCTTCAGAGGCCTTAGTTTACACATTTTGGGGCCTGGTGTCCTTGAGGTGCAAACCTAGGGAGGTTTGTTATGTCTAACCAGCATGAGAGAACAGCAGCTAACAGGCCCCACAAAACTTCCGAGTTACACACTAGGCAGTACAGGGTTTGAAAATATAAAAGTTAAAACCTAAGGCATCACCGTAATAAAAGTTAGAAATAGTCAGACAGCCTGTAAACAATTCTTCTGTTCTACTCTGCTCTGTTCAAGCCTCAGCTGGGTTTCTTTTTCCAATTTTGAGCACCACAGTTTGTGAAAGATTTAAAATTAAAGAGAGCTCAGTGGAATAGTATGAACAACTGGGATTCTAGAAAACATAACTGGAGAGAAAGAAAAACATGAATGAATTATGATTCTTTAACCTAAGAAAAAACAAAAAGACTGAAAAGCAGAAACTTTTCAAACATATAAAAGATTGCAAGTAGGAAAGAAGGAATAAATTATTTTCCATGACCTAAGAGACAGAAATGATGGGTTTAGACTACAATAATGTTTGAAATTAGGATTAGAATATTAGAAAACAGTAAAAAAATAAAATTGCAAGAATAGTGAAGTGCTGAAATAGATTATCTGGGAGATTATGGACTCTGGAACTGTAAAGACCTTCAAAAGATTGTCCAGGGTCTACCAGTACTCACAGAGATATTGCTCAGGAACGGTGCAGATTAGATAATAAATATACTAAAGTGTTTCTTTTTATTTTTCCTTTGACTATATGAAAACCAATGAATTTATTTGCCTGTTCCATAAAACACGTTGAGCATTATGATTGTATTGCTCTATCTTTTTTTCCAAAGGGTTAATAATTTTTGTTTAAAAAATGTAGTGTTTTATCTCTCCTTTGGATGTGATTTGGTTTATCTTTCTTCCAGCTATCTTGTACTGATGGGAATTTATCCTGATACCATGAAAATTCCCACTATTTCATTTGCAAAGAGGACTTAGGAGTTTGAATTACGTACCAGAAACATTTCCATACTATAAGTACTTTTTCTAGCCTTTGTTCATGAGCACAACTATTAATCTAGAAATTGAATATAAAAATGAGATGCAATTTCTGTTAATGAATATTATTCAACAAAACAATCTTGCTCAATTAATACATTTGATAAAACAGCTATTTTCTCACAAGCTATTTGTGAACAGAAGGGGAAAAAAAGACAATAAAAAAATAAAGTGTCAAATAAATTATTCACTAAGAACCATAAGCCCAGTTAAAACTGAGATGAACGTACATGACTTACACCATTTTCAGTTTAACTTATTACAGTTGGTTCTTTTTAGACTCTTTCTTCTTTATTAGCTTCCCTTATCTCTAATATTCAAATAGGCACATAATAAGGCTTAATCGTGTTTGGTGTAGGTAGGTTATCAAAGCCTAGTTTCCCTGTACAGGTATCTCTGGGGTTGCAAGGAATTACCTGTTTCTGGTCTGGAAAAGCATTCCTGTGTCAAATTTCATGTATGACTCCAGTCATAAACCCAGCTCACATGCTTCTGTCAGGATGGTTTATTTAAAACAACTATTTTTTCCTTTGCCAAATATTTTGTGTACCAAGAAATATATTACTCAGTCATCAAATCTATTTTTCAAGTCCAAGTTAAATTCAGCAAAACCTTTCAGCTCAAAAACATTCAGCATTTTTGCAGATTCTAAATATTTTGTCTTGACATTGGCATTTAGTCTTTATAATTAAGAAGGGAAAAAACCCTCATCTTTCAAAAGAAAATTCAACTTTCCACTTACTTATGCTTCATATATAATTATGTCCTTTTACCAATTAAAAAAAAAAAGTGCCTATTTTAAAAAATCCCATTCTTCAGGTCAAAAACATTGACTTAATAGAAAATTACATTTTCATAGGTAAATTTTTTGGGGAGGTAGGTTTTTTTTAAATGTCTGGTAAAGTTTCAAAAGCTTCAGAACTCATACACCATCTTGTCTTTTTTTTTTTTTTTTTTAACTGAGCTAAAAGACTCACTGGCCATATCAGAGCTGTATAATTATGAATTTCATCATATTCTGGACATGAGGTTACCATCGCAGCCTCAGGTGATTATCTCCCCATGAAATGGCCACAGAACAACAATCTCTACAAGCTTATCCCAGGGATCAAGGTCTTCAAAGGCCTTTTATCATTAGCAATTCTCTCATACTCTGCAACCACAGCACAGAGGCTGCATGGGCCATGCTTTCACACGCAGAATTTCATCTGTATTGTGGATTATTACTCCCCCAAACTTGATGACATCCAAAATAATATAATTATTATAGCATTGTATGTAAAATATCAGTGATTTTCTGAGGAACAGGGAAGTGAAATGAAATTAGTATGCAGTTATATTATTGAAGTTTATTTGTGTTTGACAGTACCCCCATATCCCATGTTTGTTGTATTTCACTTACACCTGCCCTGGAGAGATGTCTCCCCTGGAGACAGCCCTTGTCCTATATAACTGCTATCAGGCAACACAGAAGGTAAAGTGAGGTGAAAGAAGTATGAATATTCCCATTTACACAGGGGAAGGTAAGCACAACAGAGATTAAGGGATAGAGCCAATAATGGATTTAAACATCTAAAGAAGGATTTGGAGAAAATGGAGATGTTTAGGCAGAAACTGTAATCTGAAAAGCAAAGCAACAGCTGCTGCCTAAACTTAGAGGCACTTAAACCCAGGAGAGACTGCAAATTTGAGTTTTCAAGAGGTTAGTGCTTCTCATTACAGGTATGCCTGAAGTTTCCTGGATGTCAGCAGCACAGCACCTATCAACAGGGGCCTGCTGTGAACTCCTGCTAAATCCTGGGGATCATCCTCAGGGCTCTGTGCTGTGTTCTGCAACACCAACCATCCACCGCAGGCCGGAGCACAACACTAAATCGTGAGGTTTTAGAACATGCCTGCCACAAATTGTGATACACTTGACCACCCATTCCATAATCAGCATTAAAATCCAAAACCATGACACCAGGAAAGTAGGATACCGTCCTTTTTTCTGTTTTGTAGGAAAGAACGAAGCACCTATTTTTGGATGAATACTCTCATCTCAAGGCTATTTCCATTTTTACATTAAATAGTCTTTGAACTATGGGAACAGAAATAGGAACCCAGGTACCTTCGCCTTCGGGTGAGTACTCTAATCTCTTAGTTAAAAGTTTTGTTCATGTTTCTTTGAATAATTTTCTCAGCAAGGGCAAGGTTACAACATGGTAACTGGAAAATAGCCAGGTAGCCTGTAGTGTGTCTTAACTAATAGCTATACTTAAACTGAACGACAGAGTTTTAAACCACTGTAGCTACATAAGGAACTAAACCCAGTATTTTGACACCTAAGATGAGTAATATGCCCATGTTTTAAACAGAAGAGTGCTTCTAGTTCTTTAAATAATAATTGATGGCAGCAGCCTAGGTCTCAGTGACATGACCAAGGTCACTAAAAGACTTTGTACCACAGCTAAGAGTAAAACAAACAACTACAAAACCAGTCTTGTCTCAAGTCAGATTTTTTTTCTTTCCTTTTCAGTCCGATTTTTTCTCTACTAAAAATCAAATTAATTTCTGCTTTTTTTAAAGGGGGAAGGAAGAAGTTAAGGTACTACTGTCATACCTTATGCAACTTGTCCTGAGTATATTCAAATCATGCTGCATCTTCTAAACTTAGGGATAAACATAAATGTTGCATGGCTTTTTTCTTCCATTACTATTGAAGAACAACACAGCTAAGTAAAATGAGCTGTAGTCTACACTCATTTATGCATTATACATAAAGTAGTTGGTTACAGTTTAGTATGCTACATCTCTAAAAAATCCTTCTGTAAACAATAGTTTTGTATGGACACAATCAGCAAAAAAAAAAAAAGAGTATGAAGATAACAGGGTTAACCTGTGTGTCAATTAGCTGGGCCAGACTTTTAGGTGAAAGAATTATACACATGAATAGACACAACCCAATGGACCCAAGATTGTTTAGAGTCTGGGAAAATGTTGCTTGGAAATTACTACTGGAAATAGTAATGAATTTACAAATTCGGGCTACTCCATTTTTGTTGAGCAGAAACTTACTTTTAATGGCACCATGGTGCAATCTCAATTACTTTATTCAATACTTACACACCTTTGCAAATTGAATTAATTCTAATTGTATACAGGTGTCATTTCTAAGCATCTAAGGCTGTATTCTGTCTTTGAATGCAGACAGAAATCTCACTGGATTCAAAGAAAACTGTGTGCATGTATCTCTGACAGCCTTTTCTGCATTGTAGGCAGGATGATGATGGTCTGGAATGATTTAGGTCTCCAGGACAGGACTCTGTATTTGAAAAAGAAAAATAGAAGCTTCCTCCAAAAGGTTTTCATATATAGCAAGGTATGACTCCCTTACTGAATCTAGTTCTGTAACTCAGTCAAAAGGGTTCAGCTAACAGCATAATCCATGAGAGTGAAGCTCAAACTGTTTATGAATAGCAACTGTCAGACAGATTGAATTTCTGCTCTGCTATTCAGTCAAGGGGTATTTTTTAGTGCTTATAATATTTAGAAAGTCATTTTCAAGTTCAGGTATTGAAAGACTCACGGATAAAATATATTTTATAAAATATTAACTAGCCTAATAGAAAGAGGCATTGGATGCTCATTTTATTTCAACATTTAATTTTCATGGGAGTCCTTCAGGGCAGCAGAAATATCATACATATTATTAAAAATGAGCAAAATAATAATAGAATGCAGTTACAGAACAATGACTTAATAAAGGATCCCAAAGCATATATGAAAATGGAAAAAGCCAAGCAAATAACCCTGTTATAATAGAAGCAAGCAGATATTAGGTTGCCTACATGTTTTCAATTAAAAAAAAAATTAAAAAGACAAAAAAAGAAAGTATAGTGGACAACCTTTCTAGTTTTAAGGTGAAATGCAAGAAAATGTCATGTCATACTTGAGAAAACATTTTGCCTTCTCTTTCAGTAGCTTGGGAAAGAGCTAATAATAGGATAATTATAATTAAGTAACCAGTGTGTACTTAGAAACATATTTATTATCTACTTCTTGTTAAGTCATTTAGGGACAAAGTTAACACATCATCAATGGAGAGTCATACACTGAAAATGTAAATTTTGTGAAGAACCACTTCTTTATCCCTTATGGTCTGATATTTCTAAAAAGGTTTCCAATCTTTAAAACTGAATTAGGAAAGCCCTGTCTGCAATTGCACAATGTCAACTGAAGAAAGACATCAAAAAGTTGATTTGCCATGTGATAGTATTCCAGCTAACGAGATTGCATTAGAAGAGAAATGCAAATACTTTTGAATTTATTTTTTTCTGGCAGCTTATTTTTTGAAGTTGCACTACTTTCTGGAGATATTTTTATCCTGTGCAAACATTACAATGTCATTTTTATTTTAGATTTATTTGTAGCAAGAGCTAGAGTACACTGTGGAAATTTTCCTAGTAGACTTCCATTATTATCCTCCCTTTACAGAAGGAACAATGTAACCACCTTTATTAAAGCCATGTCAAAATCCCATATTCAGAAGGGACCAATATTCATGACTGTTTCAGTTTCAAAGTACCAGCTCCAGAGTGCCAACACCTTTAAAAAAGATGTTTTTCTTCTGGCAGATATTCAACATCTTGTTAAAGCTGTTCTGTGGATTCGAATTCACCCAGTACCTACATGATCACAAGATAAGCTACGAAAGAAGTTGAGGGAGTAGGTAGTTGGGGTGAAAGTTTGCTACCAATTGGAATCCTCTCACTCATTACTAATATGAAACTGTCTTTATTGAAAAAAAAAAAAAAAACCAACCAACCAACAAAAAACCCCAAGCCCAAACAGGGGAAATAAAAATAAAATAAAAATAAGAGAATAAAAATTCTCTTATACTGAACCTACCTGGACCTATATATGATTAAACTAGCAAATTTAAGATCAAGCTTACTTTACCAAGATCTTTCAAACACATAGCCGCTGCTTCTGTGGCTACAATCACTTGGTTAGGTTCACCACAAGGCTAGATTATATTTTATATTATTTCATAACACAGACAAAAAGTAAAATAAAATTTATATAAATAGTATTAATTTTTAGACTACATTCCCAAACCAAAAAAAAACCTTGCATACGTGTAATAGTTTACTACGAACAAGTGAATTCTCCTTATTTGACTACGGTCATGTCTGCTTAGAGGGTTTTGATGTTGTTGGTTGTGTTGTTTAGTTTCTTCTGTCTCTGTATGAAAATGGTGACATTTTGGAACACTCAGAATAACTTTGAGAAAGACATACTCCAAGAAATAAAAGGATCAAGAAATAAAATTCACTGTTAATTGATCTAACTGCATGGTCATCAATATCCAATTCTTCAAACGTTCATAAAGGATACTGCTGTAATCCTAGGGAAGGCTTCTTTGTTTACAGTGGTAATTTAAGATATAACATCCTCCCCCTCCCCCCTGAAAAAAAAGCCAATGCATTCAGATCAGTTTCCATTTAGTGTACGGACACAGACATCTAAATGAAAATCTAGTCCCTCTGCTATTTTTCTTTCGTACTCCAATGAATGAATATGATGCTGCTGTCAGGGATCTGAGTGCAAGATCTACAAACTCTTCCCTGGCTTCCTCGAGGTTTGCTACTTCTGTTCAAGATCAGGTCTGATAAGACGAACCTTGGATAAGATGTCCAGGAGAAAAGCAAAGTTAATGAGGAAGAGCTGTGAGGAGCTGGGATGGGGCTTCAGGCCCTGCCTTGGGAGCTGCATCAGAGCTCTGGCCCATGCTTGGGCCAGGCTGCTGAGTTGGGATGGCCTTGCAGGACTGCCATGACCTCCCTTGGCTTGGCCTCCGCTGGCCCCAGCCTAGCCCTCCTGCTCTTCTCCCCTTGCCAGGGGAAGCTGCACTTGGGTGTAACTCCAGCTCCCCAAACCCTGCCCCTGCCCATCACCCTGACCTGCTGCTCCCTGAGAATTTAAAGTGACTTCCCCATTTGGGATTCTGTCTGTATAACAGCCTTAAAAAGATAAACATGTTTAAATGAAGGTATTTCTTCCCATTCCTCTTCAAAATCTTTCCTACTACAACATCTTTTTGTTTGTATGACTTGATCAAGAAGCAGAAATTAAGTCTGCAGTCTTTACAAGTGTCATTTGATAAAAATACACTTGCTCATGCTCCACCTCTCCTTCAGGAGCTGGGTAGAGTCTAAGCAGTTGGCTACACAGGCCCAGCTCACACATCCAAGGATCAGTGAAGTATTAATCATACAATTAATTGGTAGCACTGGCTTTTGAAAAGCTTTGGCACAAGTCAGATACTATTCTTCCATACATTTTTGGGATTAAAATGGCTTAGGAATAATTCCTAAGCTTGGATGCAGGCATTTGGTTTTGGAGTTTAGAATGTCCAGACAGACAATGATGGGGTACCTCAGGGCCAGAGAACAGGTCCTGGACAATTTTACTTACAAGCGACCCTGTGAATGCAAGAATCATGAAGTCACCAGAAGCCAGCAGAAGAGCAGAAAAGAGGCAACAGGAAAATTTGTGACCACAATTATCTTCTTGAGTTTTCACATTTATTTTACCATCACTGGATAAAAATGGCAAAAGCTGTCCAAGGCTGAAGGATCTATATCTGGAAGGCACCACAGTGGGTCATCTAAACCAACCTCCCTGCTTAAGCAGGGTTATCCCAGAGCACATTTGCACAGGATTGTGTCCAGATGCCTCTTGAATATCTCCAGTGAGGGAGACTCCACACCCCCTCTGGACAATCTGTTCTAGCATGTGGTCACCTGCACAGCAAAGATATTCCTCCTCATGTTCAGCTGGAACTTCCTGTGCATCAGTTTCTGCCCTTGCCTCTTGTCCTGTTGCTGAGCACCACCGAGCAGAGCCTGGTCCATCCTCTTGACACCCTCCCTTCAGATACTGATGGACACTGATGAGGTGTCCCTCGGTAATCTCAAGGCTGAATGGGCCCAGCTCCCTCAGCCTATCCAAAACCTCAGGACTCTGCCAGACTACTTACATGTAGAAATTGTATTTAGTTTCTACCAAGTATACTGTGCCTGAAATAGATAAGAGCTTCTGGGCATCTGAGATTCAACATTAACAGGATTATAATGGACAGATTTCTACAATCTAAAGTTCATGACAGATAGGAAAGTTTCCACCCTTACCATCAATGTTTTTATCTCTGGTTGTTTTTTGAAACATGTGTTCCTAAACTTTTCTGCGCAAATGTTCTCAACTCATTAAAATCAATGGTGGTCTCAGCTCTACTTTTAGCAATAGGGGTCCAAGCCTCCAAAGGTCAGCTCAAGGCAGGATGATAAGAATATTTAAAAAATAAGGTTTAAAAAATAAGCTATTTGGTATCTATTTTGCTACATATTTTAAGGGTTTTCACTGTATTAAATTAAACATAAGTGCAACAGTTACTAAATGCCAAGTATAGAAAAAGGCATAAAAAGAAAAAATAGCAGTGGAAAAAAATAAATTCATTCTCTCAGAGTAGATCAAGACAGAGCCAGAGATGATGATGTTATCGGGTTTCTTTCCTATGTTCAGAATGCAGAAAAAATAGCTGGGGTCAGTAATAACAGGTTAGGAATATTATAAATTCCCATGTCCTGGTGCAAGGAGAGATTATGACCCCAGTTAATGAGCCTGAAACTGGTCAGAGGGAGTGTGAACAGAGTGATGCTGCACTGCCAGGGCCATCGTCTAAGAGCAGCCAAGCCTGCACTCACTGCTTTGCTAAGTGAGCCCCCAGAAGCTAAACATCTAAAGCAGATGATAAATTCATCAATCAAATTAGCTCAGACAAAACAGGCATCTCCAGCAGTATCTGTTAATCACAGTTATATAAACTTTTGGGCTTTGTTGGTTTGTTTGTTGATGGGAGTTTTTTGTATGCTTTCTTTTTTTAAGGCAACTTCTTCACATTATCCTAAAACTGTTACCTGAAGAGAAACTGAGGGAAAATTTCTTCTTGAGGGATAGTGATAGAGCACAAAGCACTGATGAGACCATGTACAGACATGAGAACTGAAATGAAACAAGAAAATGGGTGTTGGAGGTGTGTTGAATAGAGGTCATGAAGAGAGGTGGATTGTAAGGGATTGTAAATGCTTCAGCAAGAGACAGAATACTCTCATTGAGCAGACTTGCAAAACCACAGGCGATCACCCAAAAATGGTTAAAATTTGGCAGGAGATACTCCACCCAGTTCGAAGTGTAGAGCCTTTCCTATACCCAGACTCCATCCTTCTGCACCTGCAGTTTGCTGAAGCAGTCTGTTCTCCACTGTTTTGCATGGAAAGGATGAAATAATGTTTTGTTTGTTTAGAACTATCTAAAAATTACTCCACATAGCCTTGATGATTGGCAAATGTGGGAAGTGTGAACTGTGCGAGCGCAACCTAAAAAGATGCAGACTTTAAACGGGAGAAATGTAAAGTGTTTAGAAAACAGAAACTGTCAATGAAGGTCTATGGAAAATGGCTTTCAACTTGGACTAGATTTAATAACGAAGCACATTAACAGTTATTTTAAAAAGAAATCAAAATATTTAAACACTGTTTTACAGCCTTAGCTCTAAACCTAAAAAGAGTGTCTTCATAATATAATTTAAAATGTTGCATTTGGTGAAGGTCATGCTGTAAAAGAACATATAATTTCTGACAATCATTAGAAAAGTATTTACACAATTCCAGAGATAAATAATATCCATCTGCTATGTTTAGTCCTCTGAAACTTTAAAATGCATATATTAGAAAACAATCTTTACTTTTAAATTTTTTTTCAAATTATCTTTCTGATTCTACAGACCCTGAATGTTACATCCTTAACTTCTGTAAATCAGCTTAATTCCTGTGAGGCTCAGGCCATAAACCCTGAGTTTATGAGACATGAGAAGTCTGTGACCATCAACAGTATAACACACTTTTTTTTTCTCTACCATTTATGATGTGATGCCTTTGCATTTGTTAAAAAAAATGAGAACAAAAAGATGCTATTCTAGAAAGGCAGCTATATCAATATTTGAATGGAAAAAGAAAAGGATCATTCAAAGTAAACACATTTATCTAAGAAACTCAGTATTTGATCCATATGAACATAGGTATACAGCTTGAACCCTGAAAAACTGAAATTCACTATTTCTATTTAAGGATGTATGTTTCTCTATCATGAAAATAAAGTGATGGCATTATTGTTCTCAGTTAACTAAATCTGAAGACTGGGGAAAGGACAGTAGCAAAGAGAGGTATTATCCATAAACACTGAAAGCAGAAATACTTATGTCTAGATGACAAAACTATTTCCACTGCCAAGAAAGTAGTAAATTTACTTCCAGCTAAAAGTGGTATTTAATATGATTCACAACTGAACCAAAGAATGTCATTAGATCTTTTTCATGAAGTGTCTTAAATATTTAAATTCTCACTTCTCAGAAGTTCACGTGGTTAGAGCAAGACTGAGAACACAAAAGAACCAAGTTACAATCCCATCACTGACACCGCCTCACGGGGGAAGCGTGGTCAAATGAATTAATCATTTCTGAATTCCACTTCCATAATGTGCAAAATTCGGTGTAAAAGTGTGCATTGTTATTAGCTACTATAGATGACAGATTTTTAGATTTCATACATTTTCAGAAGAAATGGACTGCTACTGCCAGTCTCATTTTTTACTTAAAACAAGCCATAGCATGTCTTCTAGTCAAATCTGAGGACAGCCCACAACCACAGCTTTGTCCAGAGGCAGAAAGACAGAGTCATCTCACCTAATGCCAACCATCAAACATTCCAACTTCTCATCTCGGCGATCGCAAGGGACAGGCACCTCCTTAGGGCACTTCGTGCCGTCCTAAAACAGGAGGTGCAACAGGCGAGAGGAACAGCCCTCTGGAAACGCCTGTCTCTCCTCAGCAAAAGGAAGCCCAGGGTATCAGTTCAGACTGCACAGGTGCAACCTGAGGTTGCTGAAGTAAGGTGAGGGGCTCCCACCTCCAACCTCGAGGGACAGAGAAACTCTTGGCCACGTACGTCCCTCCTGGTCGAGTTAGTTTTATAGAAATTACCTTTTTTTTTTTTTTTTGGCTTTTATTTCCTCCTTTTTATTTCTGTCCGGTGCAGGGGTGGCTTGGCCGCGGCTGCACGCGGTGGGCACGATCTCCAACCCCTTCCCGCGGGACGCCCCGCCTACCGCAGCCCCGGGGCCGGCCGGAGCAGCCCGAGGGTCGGGGCTCGGCGGGGGCAGCCC
>VZRQ01010876.1:875589-903621 GCA_013397975.1 Machaerirhynchus nigripectus
CGGGTCGCGCTTCCTTTGCGGTGCCCATGGGGACAGGACGACTTTAAAGGAGTTTGGGGGGGTTCTGGCGCTGGGCGACCACGGGTACGGAAGGGGAAGGGAAGGACCCCGCGGGCGGGGGGTGCCGATCGCCTGCTCTTCGCCTGTGCCTTGCCGGGTCCCGGCCGGGCTGCGGGCACTGGGCGGGCAGGGGTGGCAGCTCCGGGGCTGGGCGGTCCTCCAGCCGCCTCCCGCACGCAGCGCTGCCCGGCGCGGTTCGGCTGCGGACCGGCGGAGGAGGGGCGCGGGGCCCTCCGGCCGGAGCCTCCCGGAGCCCTCTCCCCTCTCAGAGCGGAGACTCGCGGATCTACTCCATCCCCCCGCGCGGAGCCGGCGGACGGCGGAGAGGCTCCTCTGGCGGCGCTGGGAGCCGGGCACTCCGGAGTCGGGGCTCTGCCCTGCTCCGCACCCCGGGGGTAGGGGGAAGGATCCGCGCTGGGAGTTTCTCCCTTGCACGAAGGGGAGGGAAGGAGTCGGGGAGGAATGGGGCTTAGGGCAGAATCGCTGAAATCTTTTGAATGTGCCTTGATTTTTTTTTTTCTTTCTTTCTTTCTTTCCTTCCCTTTGCGTGCACTCTCCTTCCTATCTCTTATTCTTCTGTCTCTGCCCACCCCACCCTCCTTCAGATCCGGCGATTCCTGCCCTCGCCTCGCCCTGTCATTGATGGGAAATCAACTGGATCGCATCACCCACCTGAATTACAGCGAGCTGCCGACCGGGGACCCCTCGGGGATCGAGAAGGACGAGCTGCGCGTCGGGGTGGCTTACTTCTTTTCGGATGAGGAGGAGGACCTGGACGAGCGAGGCCAGCCAGACAAGTACGGCGTGAAGGGCTCCGGCAGCCCTGGGCAGGAGACGCCCACCCACCACCTCCACCACCAGCTGGTGCTGAACGAGACCCAGTTCTCCGCTTTCCGCGGCCAGGAATGCATCTTCTCCAAGGTCAGCAGCGGCCCCCAGGCTGGGGACCTCAGCGTCTACTCGGTTTCAGCCCTGCCCGCCCTCTGCAAGCCGGGGGACCTGCTGGAGCTGCTCTACCTGGGGCCGTCGGAGCACCCGCCGCCGCACTGGGCCGTGTATGTGGGCGGCGGGCAGATCATCCACCTGCACCAGGGGCAGATCCGCCAGGACAGCTTGTACGAGGCGGCCGCGGGCAACGTGGGCCGGGTGGTGAATAGCTGGTACCGCTTCCGCCCGCTGGTGGCGGAGCTGGTGGTGCAGAACGCCTGCGGGCACCTGGGCTTAAAAAGCGACGAGATCTGCTGGACTAACTCCGAGAGCTTCGCCGCCTGGTGCCGCTTCGGGAAAAGGGAGTTCAAAGCCGGGGGGGAGCTGCAGGCGGCTGCTGGCACCCAGCACCAGCAGCAGTACTATCTCAAGATCCACCTGGCAGAGAACAAGGTGCACACGGTGAGGTTCCACAGCCTGGAGGATCTAATACGTGAGAAGCGCAGGATCGATGCCAGTGGCAAACTGAGGGTGATCAAAGACCTGGCTATAGTGGATGGGAAAGAATAGGGAGGAGCAGGAGTACGTGGCTATATCTTCCTTCTGCCCTGCCTGGGGAGACCAGCCTGCCACAGAGTCAGGAGGCTGCACCCTCCTTCCGTGGGACGCGACTGGAAGCAGGATCCATGGCAACATTCCAAAAAAAACCAGCATTCTTTACACCCATAGCCAGTATTTTGTTTGGCTTTTAATAGCATTAATGCTGAAAGAGTGAGAGAGGAAGAAAAGAGGGGGGAGGTTCAGGAAGGCTGTTCTCAGAGTATGTGGACAAAGTCCTGTCAATCGATGTTGACCATTCTAGCAACATGCCAATAAAATTTCAAATTGAAATTTCTTTTTTAATTTTTATTTCATGGCTTTAATCCATGATAAATTTTAAGCATCTGGGACTGTGGATGTGAAGGTAGCTAAATGAGATTCTAGCTAGTATTTGCCTTGCAGCCAACCAAAAGCATCAGTCATACTTTGCTAACTGGGAAAGAAAGGGGGTCTTGGGGTGGAGGATAAATGCCTGTTTGTTTTGTTTTTCCACACTGCTGCTTCAGCCTGTAGCTGCAACCCAAATTTTGTCCCAGCCAACTCTGGCAAGCTATTTATAAGAAAAAAATACATTCACATTTCTGGTTGAAGTCTATCACATTTAAAATATTTGTCTTTGGTTTCTGTTTGCAGCTCTCGGCTAAATGTCATCACAATGCATAAGCTGTTTCCACCTTTTCCCTCTTCCCTGCTTCAATTTTTTTTTTTTTTAAGAAAGTTGGTGAGCAGCTGTTTTCCTAAAACTAAATTCAGTGGTTAAAAGGAAATGGTGTATTTTGGAGAATATTATACTCAGAGATCCAGCCACTAGGATCTCATGCTTGAGCTGTGGATTTTGTACCACTGCTTCAGTATCTTTTCATACACAGGTTAACAGAATCCTGCAAGAAACAATTTTGAATTCTGCATGTTGCCTCTTTGGAACAGCAATTTATTGCATACTTACAATTCCACTTAAAGAAATAGATGTAATGTGGCCAAGTTCATCTTGCATTTCAAATTCCAAGCAACTAAAAATTCTGTTCAGTGTGAGTTTAGAAATCCACAGTAGCATTTAAAAGATGCCTTTTAATGTGATGTGAGCAATGCCTTGTCTGTATTTCAGATCCTGTTCACTCATTGCTTAATTCTAAGTTTTGAAGTGAAAGATCAGAGAATTAAATATATTTTTTAAAAAATCTAAACAAGTATACTGGGGCATTTCTTTTTACTATTCTGAGCTGCATACAACTTGTAATTTTGTCTCTGCATGTTTCAGTGCTGGAAAGAAAATGCATTTGGTTTTGTTCTCTCTTCCCACACCAATGTCAGATGACAGAAGTAATAGCCCTCTTCTGTATATGTGATACACTCCACCCCCTATGTACTGTGTCCCAACTCTTTTTTTTTTTTTTTTTTTTTTTTAATTTAACAATGTCATAAGCACCCTTGTTGCAACAGTAATTTCATTTCTACAAAGCATTTGCCTACTATAGCTGAAGCTGTGAGGGTGGAGTGTACTTCATTATAGTAAAAGTATTAGCATAAACATCTTTAAGAAAAAATGAACAAAAACCTGTACCCCCAAAACTGCACCTCTTCAGTGAAGGTCATCTAATTGGCTTTGTCCTTGCTGATACATGTGGCAAAGTTACGTGGTAATAGGCAGTGTTACTTTAATCCCTTTCCCTAAAGTACCTTGTTTGGTACAATATAGGGTAAAAATGTGAATTGTAATTACTGTCAAATTACTGTTGAAATAGCCTGAAACCACAGCATACTTTCTAAATAAATGTTTAATATTTTAGCTTTAGATAGGCAATAGTTGCTGTCTGATGATCGCTTTTCCCATAACATGAACAGCATCTTCTGCCTAGTGTTTGTGTATCTTATTGTGCCCCATTAGATGGCCTAAGTCGTCTGTTAGAACTGATTTCCCTGTACTGCTTGGTGGGAGCACTGTAGGTTGTAGAAAAGCATTGGCTTTACAACAAGGCACTTACAAAACATTAAAAACTGGTAGGAGAAGGAAAGGTGAGCAAAAGCAATTTGTTCAAATTTTTCTGTATTAAAAATCATTCATTAGAGACCTGAGGTTGCGACAGGCAGGGAGAATTAAATGAAGAGGAAGTAAGTACCAGAATGTTTATGAGTGAAGGCAAGAAGAATGAAGTAGAGTCACAGTGCTATTTTTGATTTCTGGAATGCTTTTTCTTCAAATTGCTGTTAGATTAATAACAGAGGATTAGACAGAGATTCCTTGGAAAAACAGAATTTTATGTCCTCACTAGTGAGAGTTTAAAACATACCAGGTTTAAACTTTTCTCCGTGCTTCCTGTATACTCTGTCACTCTAAACAGCCATTTTAACTTTGGATTTTTTTTACCATTATTTACTAACCTGGTTCATAAACATGACGATTTTCCTTGTCTTACCTAGCTAGATGTAGAATGGTATTTTTTACTATATAAAAGAAATTGCAGGAGCTAGTGTATGCTTATTTATTCAAGTTCTGTCAGACACCTTTGGCATCACTCTGAATTTGTACAGATGAAGGTACAGCAGTGTAAGGCCTTAGTCCTTTCCATAAGGACTGGAGAAGATAAGTTGGAAATAGTAACAGATGGTATTAACTTAGGAAATGGTATTGCCATGACTGTGTCCAAGTAGCAGTCTGTAATTAGTGACAAGGGTACCCATACAGTTTCTTCTGTTATTTTTCTTTAGCTAGATTTCAGTCCAGAGCTACTGGCAGCAATCTGGTCCTGATTCATAGTCCATTGAAGTTAATGGCTCTTGCTGACCAATGAACTCTGGATCAGATTTTAGGAGGTGGTTAAAATTTGTGGAGCTTGAGGAAGAGTGAGATTTAAGATGACACTTCAGAGACCACAAGGGCCACCTTTGTGAGGTGGGAGAAATGGACACAGGCAACACTGAGAAAATGTGGGAAGAAAACAGATGAGTTCTGAAACAAGCAGTGTTAACCTGAAATGGCAGTAGTGAATCTGTGAAAAAGACTGAATGAAAAGTGGATATAAAAAGTTTTTCAGTGCCTTGAAGCAAGAATTGGAAGACAGGGAGCAGTCAGCAGCAAGAAAGGCAATGATGCGAATGACTGTCAGGTAAAAAATGTAATTGATTGTATTCATCTTTCAGGATCAGTGGCCTGGCAGAGTTAACATTTCTATTTCCAGCACTAAAGATACTGACAAATTGTATTGTATCTGTGGAATCTTTTTGCATTCTTTGGCCTAGCTACCTAGGGTAAATATTTACATCTCATTCATTGCTCTTGAAGTACTGACTTGTAATATGACAGCAGTGTCAAGATACTTTGCACTCTTTTTTCTGTGTCACGTTTCAAGCTTTCTGTTAGCTGTTTGAGTAACAGTTCTATAGAATTTCTTTTGCTTAGATATGATTCTCTTTCAGAAATGCAATCTTTTGAATTGCTTTGAGACTTAACGTTTTATTAAAAATTCAATTCATGTCCTCTTGAAACATCGAGAGCCTTTGTGGAATGTTTTCCTGTCATGACCAGAATGTTTACTGGTTATTGGCTGTGCATATTGGGAGAGGACTCTAAGGATGGGTAACAAAATAGGTTTTGCCACTGTCAGATTTTGTCTCCATCTCCATCTTATGTCTCCAGAGGACTTTGTGTTCATTTTTCAGGATTCTTTTTCTCCTTTCAAGTGCTATGGTTGTATGAAATGAAAACACCCCAACCTAAACCAAAACCCTCATAGAATGCTTTTTACAGCATTATGCTATTGATCCATATAGTGGATTTCAGGTTAAAAGCAGGGTGCAACAAGACATGGCCTTTGAGGTGTGATGAGAAGTGGCCCTTGGTCCGTGCTAGAACGTGCACATTCTTAATTATCTTGCCTCATTTCACTTAAGTGTCTTCCATATTCAGGTAAGTAATGTGCAAAACTGCCAGAGTTTTTAGACCTGTTTATGCGATGTATTAAGCATCTGTCACTCCAGCCGTGTTTGCTGGAGTTGAGGGAACACTGTCTCACACACAGCATCTTGTGGGATCAGGTGCCTCAGCCTGCCCAGATCCCCACCCTCTGTCTGCAGCTACACAGGAAGTAGTGGTCTGGGGAAGTTACTGTTAGCTTCAAGATTTAGTTATTTTCTCTGAAAGATTTCTACTAGAGAAGCTTGCGGACAGTATTCCGCTGATAATTATACTTGGATGTGACTAAAACATTTTATGTGTTGCTGCTGGTGGTGTGAAAACACTGTGCTTTCTGCTTTATAACCCAGGAGAAAGCTGGAAGTCCCAGTGCCAAAGAAATAATCCAAAAATACATAAGGAGGTATGATTGGGCTACCATGCTGACGGACTTTCACTGCAGAATTAGGGTCTAAAGGATAATATTACATGACTAGAGTGTGATCAAGTGCTGCTGTTAGTTTGAGTGGCAGTGTTTCTATGGCAAGTCTGGAATTTATTTGCTTACCTTATTCTATGAGTTGCCTGTTCTAGGAGTTCAAATTTGATATGTGAAGTTGCCCTATGTTCATGGATCTTCTGACTCAAGGTTAGTTTGATCTGTCAGGGTTTTCTACAGGTTTATTGTCATGAAAATTAATGAATACTGGGAACAGGTACTTTACTGAACTGCTAGTAAATCAAAAAGAGAGTAGTGTAGGTGTTAGATTTTAAAAAGGGAATGAACTAAGAATCTTCTGTTGCAGGGCATATCCACAGATTTGTTCCAGATTATATAGCTATAATCTATACAGATATAAACTGCCAGTGCCGTATTTTTCTAAAGTGGTTGTGGCATTCTAAATTCTCTCTTTTGCAAAATAGTATTATCTTGTCTAAATAATACAAATCCCCAGTGAAGTTCTATTTTTTTATATTGAAATTCCATTGAAGTTAACAATTACTTTATCCATATTTGCCTTTGAGAAATAAACTAGATTTTTTTTGTTAAAGGATTTATAATTGGGCAGCTAAAAATATGCACTTTCATTTATTAATTTTAAATATTTTGCATCAAGCACAAATGAATTTAGGTTGAAATGTCTAGAGGAATGATAGAACTTCCACTAACAGAGTCCATTCAGGTTAAGAATACGTTTTTATACATACTTTTTTTTCCTATTTTTATTATGGTACCTTGGGGCATTTCTGATTCTGCAGATGATGCATGTATGTGAAACTGTTTGCAGGATCAGGATTTTTAAAATAAAAGATCTCTTGCCTTCATGTGGCTTTAACTTTGGGCTAAAATCAAGGAGTAGGACTTAGCCAGGATCAAGACCTCAGCAACAACCTCCTATGGAATTTAATGGAAGGCTCATGTGTGTGATGTCTACCATAAGGGCCTTAATTATATTTTCTTACTTGTACATACATCAATCATCTATGCAAATTGGCATTTTCCTAGGTAAAGTGGGTTAATGCTTTTCAAACATCCCTTGGACTTTCTCTTGTGTGTCTGTGTGGGTACATGTGTTGGGCACAAATTAAGAATTGGAGTTTAATGCTGTAGAGCCAACATCTCCAGCTATTTTGACAGGAACTCAGGTGGAATTTGGAACCAGTGTGGGTACAGCAGAAAAGGGTGGAAGAATTTGCAGTTAAACTTCACGCTGTTCAAGGAAGATACTCAGAGCTAAGTTTGAAATTCCATTCTTTCCGATGTGCAAGAGGGTGAGTAATTGTGCACCCCTCACACATAAAACCATTCACACTTGGAGATCGATGCTACTACCTAGGCGAAGTAGGGTGAGTAAAATATGCAGTGTCTCATCAGCCTTAAGAAGCAAACAATTTTTCACAGTTTAAACACTATTTGGATACAGTGTGGCATTGGCAGTCCATTTTGAAAAGTCCCATATTTAAGCTGATAAGCTAAACAGCATAATGTTTATAAATGGGAGACCTCAATAAGCCTTCTGGTTAATCTCTATACAGCAGAGGTAAGAGCTTGTTCCCAGCTAGTGTAAATAAAAGAGTAACCCTGATTCCAGAAAATTAACAAAGGGTAGAATTTGGAAATAAATAATCCAACCCAGATTTTGTTCTGATGTGACACCATCACTACTGTAGGTAAATAAATGGCAAATACCTAACAGTGTGAATAAATACAAACTTCTGTATTCTGGCACTTCTTCACAGCAGAGTATTTTATGCCACAGAAGGAATATTCCTTGTATGTTATTCAGTGTGAGTAAACATACCACAATCTGGTCTTAAAACAGATCTTTTCTTCCATATGTTCTATTGTTTCCATATGCCCTTTCAGTCAGCTGAAAGCAATATAAAAACTAAGCCTGAAAAATATACTAATTGATTGTAAATATTTAGGCAGAAATTTATATGCATATTGATCTATAACTAATAGATGTACTTGTATGTACATACAGATTTGCTTACTGTGTGTTATGCATACACACACACAACAAATCTTGACTATTTTGTAAGTATTGGTAACAAATGTCAGTCATTTCAGTATGTATATTATCTGTGTAACAGATGGGTACCCTAAACTTTGCTGACAGGATTTTAGCACTGTTCAAATATTTGTCTTTAGGGTATGCCAGGGTCTTCTGTCATCAAGAGAAGTGAGTTAAATATGTGGGGTTTGACATATTGCTACTTCCTGGAGGAAAAATATCAAGAAACACTACACTTTGCAATAATGAAGTACCCTTTTAGAATGAACTATGCTGCTTCTGACTTGTGTATTTATAAATAAAAGAATGATCCAGTGAAGTATCCATCCATCTTTCTCTTTGGCATCTTTAAATGGTAGTGCCACAAGGGTTTTTTCATAATTTGAATGTGCTTCCCCTCATTGTAATATTACAGAATCATATCACTGAAATTCTTAGTGTTGTTCAGACATGCTCAACTATTGTTGTGTAGTTGTTCTAAAGTAAAGAAGTGGCTGGCGTTGATATTTCTTGAATTTTCTCGTATATTTCTTTGAATTGGTAAGTTTATTTCAAAGGCTAAATGGTGTGACTTTGAAAAGCATGCACTACTGACATGACATGCTTCATTGAATTCATTAGTGAACTTTCACCAGAGTTATTTGGGCTGCAGTTAGGCTTACACTAACTTCTTTTAGAAACTTTACTTAATGGACAGAGGATGAAAATCATCTCTGTCAAGACCTGTGAGTGCTTTTTGTGGACTGGATTGCTGAGTTTTACTTCTGAGACCTTGAAAAGTGAAATTTCATGTCAAGAAATAGAATAGCCCTGTTATTCCACGTCTTCATACACAAAGTTTTTGTTGCACCTGCTGAAAGGTTTTGGATCTTTTACCTATCCAAAACTCTTTGTCCTCATCAAACCACCTGTGGGTGATATGAGGCCCTTTTTCATGCACCAAGTAACATTGCTAGAAATCAGTGTTACATAGACTGTCAGAACCAAATCCTTGCCCAGAGATTTCTGTCATTTCCAGAGGCTGTGGAAGAAAGAGAACTCACTCATACATCAAGCCAAAGCCCTTTAATAAAAAAATGTTTTTGAAACAAATAAGTAAATATATTGCTACTAAAAGTAAATCCAGTCTAACAATCATGGACCACCATAACATTGCTGGTTATTAAAACCTTGGATGGAGCAGTGGCAAGAGTTTCTTTAAACAAATTTAGATTGCATGTTAAGATATGGCACCACTGAACAGAAGTGCCTCCGATGGATGCAAGGACCTATTTATGTTTATCAGAGACTATATGATACAACTGTTAATATTACACAGCCTACTTTTGCTTTAGACTCAGACCTCATTACATGATATGTCAGCCTACCTGGCAGGCTTTCTGGATTAGTATTTCCAGCCTGTTCTGACTTTATACCATTGATTCTTCAGTTAGGTGTAATCAAAGGTCATTAATAGTGAAAAGTTCACTTTAATTGACCCATCGACTCATTTTAATTATGGCAATATAAAAGAGTGTCAGGTGCTAGACCCCTACACAAAGGGTTAGTTAATATGCAGATTCATCCTGGCAGTAATACTGCCTGGGTCCCATTAGCTCTATCTAAGGGCTGTAGAAGAGTTTCCTACTTTATCTCTCAAGCTGAAGAAATAGGGAAAAAAAGACTGGTAGAAAAAAAAGGTTCTAAAAAGAAAAGTCATACTCAGCAGAAATCTTGGGCTGTTCTTTTATACTTGTGCTTTGTATCCAGATAGAAACATGCGGATAAAACTTCCACTGTGTTAGGAGCACCAATTATAGAAATTATACCCTTTATATTTTGTCATGCTAGAAGCTTGCATACATATGCTGAATAGAGAGGATAATCTTTTGCTTTTCCATTTCACAGAATGCTAGTAACTTTTCTTAATCCACAGGAACCCAAAGTTAAGTTCACTGTCTGCTGATAAGGTACCCCAAGAGCAGTAGAAATGTCAAAGTTTTGCATGCTGCAGAAGATATCAGTACTGAAAACTGATCTTCAATTTCATTCTCCTGAAAGCCTTAATCTCATACATACCTTTGAACTTTTAATGACTTTCCTAAGAATAATGTCCAAGATAACGAGAAAGGAAATAAAGTAGGAGCATAAAATGTCAGAG
Source organism: Machaerirhynchus nigripectus (assembly GCA_013397975.1). Lineage (NCBI taxonomy): Eukaryota > Metazoa > Chordata > Aves > Passeriformes > Dicruridae > Machaerirhynchus > Machaerirhynchus nigripectus. The sequence continues at coordinate 885,725 of VZRQ01010876.1, forward strand.
AAAGAATTCGTTTAATGTTCCTCTGTGGACTGACATATTTCTTTTTTCCTTGAGATAGGAAAAAGATTCCTATTGATATTTAAGGAGCTGTTTAGTTGGCAGTGTTCATAGACTTTAAAAAAGAAAAAAAAATCAGGTGACATTTACTGAAACAAACAATGCTAAGGAAAAGGAATACATACCTTTTCAAGTTTAAAAGAGTTGTCATATTGGCAGGAACACTCAATTCATGTTAACTATTCCAATCCTTTTATGAACTAGTTCATATAAAACGAAATAGCTCAAAAACGTGAAACAGTTGTTCATTGGCTTTGTTCTCAATGTTCAGTGTTTTACAATACAACTAGGCATTTGTGGTACCTCAGCTTCTCAGTAGTTCACTGAAGACCTGCCAAACTGGTTATTTTTTCCAAATATTGTCAAACTTCTGCATCCTGAAAATAAAGCCCCCAAGCAGCCTCCAGTCAGAAACTGAACACTGAAGACAGATTATGTGGAGCTTGGAAAATATTATTCACACATTTTAAAAAGCCTTCATAGATGTAAAATAAATCTTACACAACATAGAATTCAATATTGTATCCTACTAAACATTAAATATATTAGGATTTTTAAACATACAAGTTAGCATAGTGTACTACATCTAAAAAAGAAGGTAGCTGCTAAGCAGTTTATCTTAAAAATGAACCCACTATATCTTGAATGCAAGATGTAAAGGTTGAAAAGGTATTCTTTAAGTCTGATTTATGAACTAATCTACCCCTTCTGGGTGAGGTTTCCATTATCGTTCAAATAAATGTGTCTATGTAGAAGAATGCTTGTGGGATCTCTGTTATTATTTTTTTTATATACTTTTGTGGAAGAATGGCTCTGTGAGATCACAGCTAACCCCTACAAGGATACGGGCATCTCTATTATCTGTACATTGAGTGTGATCATTAACTGCTAGCCAGGAAGACAGCAGTAAGAAAATCAATACAACTTTGGTCAGAGGAAAAATAAGCCGGGGTGATAGTTGTGGGAATGATCCTTCTACAAATGACGCTTTGTCCACTGTCTGAGTGGGGGCAATGCATAGGTGAATGATCCAAATCCAACAGAGACGGGAGATAGAAATAAATTCTAAGACTTACCAGACATAAAAAACAGTGTGTTGGAAATGACACAGTGGAACACATAGGGGACCTCCCACTAGGGCCTGTGATGTCAATGTAAAACATGCAATATAGCCATTCAGCCTCGCTCTCACCTGGTTAGCTGAGAAGCACCCCGGGTACTCTCAGACTTTGGTGAAATGCAAAGTGTTGCCACATAAAGATCTGATTCACCTGATTTCAGTTAGCAATATTGACTTAGGCTTTTTCAGTAGTTAATGGGAATGGGATGTCCGAGCTATGTCATTCTCTGAAGATGCCTGGATGTCCAGTGGGTACAGGGAATGTTTCACACAGCTGCAATCTTAGTTCAGCATAGCTGTAATCTTAGTCTACGTATTGTAGTTAAGTGGGATAAAAACACACTGAAAGGCTCTGATCTCCCCTCGTCCTCCCGTTTTTCACCTAAAAGTTGTATGTGCAGCCTATATTACTCATCTGAGCCATGCTCAGAGGACAACTCATCCCATCTCAACACGTATGTAATAAAATCGCACACTGCAAATGCCTTTCTCTCTCCCCCTGTTCAGTGTTTACCCAACTAAGATTAACTGCTGGAGTAGCTCACAAAGATGAGAGTAACTTAGAAAAAATTGTCCTGAAATTACATGCTTTCTTCTCTGCCAAACCAATAAATCTTGGTCTACTGTGTTGTAGAATGCTGTATGATTCCAAAACAATGACAGTCTGAGATAGATTACAGATAATAGATAAACCTTGCTAATAAACAAACATTAAATTACATAGAATTTGTTGGAACTGTAAACAATATATTAATTAAAAGTATTTTAAAATTTTTAAAAGGTCTTCCGAATCATTTGCCCAATTCTAATCACATAGAGAGAGACAGGAAAACCTGCTGCCCTCCAGTAAGTTTACAGAACTCAGTCAATTATTTTAAGGATTTCCCAGGAACTGATTGCCAGAGCATCTGGACATCTTACAATAAATTAAAAGCAAATATTAATTACACAACTATCCAGTCAGATGGCTCAATGCACTTTAGCTGCCTTTTATTCGTCTCACAAAGGACCAACATACTGACACATTCGTTAATTGAATGCTTGATTGAACAAGTAAACCTTACACCACACTACAGCCTGCCAAATTTAAGTTCTGGTGGCCTGCCAGAGAAATAGTTTTCCACTGTGAGAACCCAGCACTGATATCTTAGAAAATGTTAATCTGATGGCTTGTTCTAGGAGTTTATAAATTTTCTGAGGTGATACAATGTGAGAGGTGTTCTAATGTATATAAGATAATGATATGAGAGATGATTTCCATAACACTTGAAGTTTTAATTATTCCTAAAGAAATTGTCAAGCACATCTAAAAAAGTTATCAGCACATATTTATGAATTCCTATTTTATGCTAATTACAGCAGAATCTGTTTAAAAAATAAAAGTACAGATAGATTCTGTATTTGCTGAAAAATCTCAGGTGATTATTGGCATTAGTCTTAATCTCAGGTAGCATACAGGAGACAGAAGATATGGATAAATAATACAGATTACATTTAAAAGGACGCTTTGCATTAGGAAGAAGAAGCTCATAGTCCTCTAGAATATCAGCTAGGTAAACTTACTAGTAAAGACTTTATTATGCTGTGTACTTCCATAGCTGATAGGATGTCCAGTCAGACAGGTATATATTCACTTGTCCTCATCAAAAGTCAGATAGTGGTAGTGATAGTAGAGTAAGGAGACAGCACGCTGCTTTCAGGAGACTGAAGTGTAAGAAATTAATGTAACCACTTGTGACTGAGTTAGCATACTTTATTATCTTATTTTAGCTGTTACTTGATACAATGACAAAAAATTATTTGAAAGTGATGTAAGACATTTTGCCAGAGCTCTGAGAAATCTGAGATTCTAAAGCTGAGGTCCCGATATTAAGCAAACGTAAGCTGAGGAAAGGTGAAGTTAAGACAGTTAAAGGCAGGGAGAAGACCCAAGTTTGATACCCTTAATAGCACTGTAATTTCTCAAGAGATTAATTGCTGTATTTTGCTCATATGTTCAATGATTTATTCATTAACCAGATTCTTGTTTAGTCATTTGCAAGCAGAGGAAGCAGTTTGCTCTTTTGTAGCATATAGTGTAGTTTGCTTTCTTACATCATCTGCAAAATTTTATTTAAAAGAATTCATGCAACTCCCACAATCTCCTCTGCTTTATTCCGGTGACATGTGGATTATTGGAGATGTCTGTGGCTCATGAGTGTATGGTGGCACACAGAGTAGATATTCTGTGAAATCTATTTAGGTATAGCAAAAAGATTAACTTTTTTGAGGATTGGGCATGGTTATTCAGGTGATTCCACTCTTACGGTTCAAAATCAGTTCACTAGCTGGGGACTTGTCATTGGAAAGTGCTATAAGAAGTCCATCTTTCAGGGTTTGAGACTGCCTGTTTCTATTAGAGGCAACGTTGAAATCATTTCTGCCTTTGTGTCTAGTACTTTTGAACTGATTGCCTTCCTGTCCTCAAACTTCAAAGTTACAGTAGCTTTTCTTCAAAGGAAAGATAATCTTATATGTTTTGATGGCAATGCCATTTCATATTCCATCAATGCAAATCTCTTTGACAAGACTGGTGACCTGCGGGTGAGTGCTCAGGCAGCAGGTGGTAAACCATTTGTCCTCCTTGTCATGTTCTTAGATCAGCACATTCCACTCACAGAAGTGGAGAGAAAGGCCACAAACTTTCAAAGACAATCTTACTTTGTAAAATCACAGAAACAGTCACTTCTTTGACTTTTCTAAAGCAGAAAAGCTGTTATTTCTGACGTACCTTGTTCTTGGTCTGACAGGCCCTTATAATATATAATGTATAACACATAATAGATGTATCGTATTATATAATATATATAATGCTTGATATGCTTGAAGTCCTGCCTTTTCCCACTGTCAGACAGCTTTGAATCTGGTGAAAATGCAATTAAAAATGGTTTTTTGCTACAACTTGATAAGTGCAATTTTGACCCAGGCCTGAATGGTTATAGAAGTAATTCTGATGTGGACAGTACTTCCTTTGCGCTTTTGTCTGTGAGTATTCCATCTTTCCTCACCCCTGGTTTAGTGTAATGGCTGATATCCCAAATGCAAAATTTGTGTCACTGTGCAGGGACTCACAGAAAATTCAGTAGCATTAAAAAAGGGATGATGTTCTGGCATTCACTGTTATATCATCCTTGAAGGCAAACATCCTATATTCTTGGACATTTTCCAAGTGCTGTTCAATACACATAAATAAGGAGCAATTGACTAAAATACACGGACATCATCTGGAGCCATAATCAGAACCCAAGCCTGCCTATAGAAGCTGGAAGAGTTCAAGCCAAAGCCCATCAAAGTCAATAGACACTCTTTCATCTCTTCCAAAAGGTTTTGAATGATGGCTAGACTTGCTTCTGAAGATCTCTCTAGACTCAATTTGTTCATGGCTATAGTCTGCCTGAGTTTCCATGGCACAGAACATGAAACTACTTAAAATGTGGAAGACATTGAAGTGCTAATGTTACACAGTTCAAAGTATCAAAGGTGAATTTAAGTAATAAAAAATTCTAGCTACCTCTCTGCAAGTTCTTTTCTTCACCTACTGATTTCTCAGTATTGAATTTTAGTTCTTAGCTAACCAATGCAAGACAATGACAGGAAGCATTTGTATATCCTTACTTCACTGCTCAACTGTACTTTTTTCAAGTTTATTGTGATGGTATATGCTCTGATTGATCAGATGCCATAAATCACTTTATCAAATCCCATCAAGTAATGACATTTCCTATTTAGAAAGACAGATGAATAAAGGATACCCAGATTAAAAACTGATATGCAGAAATCTTAAATTCCAACACCCCTCCATAGTCCCTGCCTCAGTTATTTCTCAAGAAGGATGAAAAAAGGATCAGAGATAAAGCCATGATTGAAACTGAAATATCATTTACAGTAATTTAATTTCACCAGGTCTTTATTCACAGGCTTGAACTTTACTGGTTTTTTGTTACTGGAAAAAATGTACAAATACATGTAAATAATCCCATCTTGAAATAAGATATAATGTGATAATATCTATTCTTGGAAAGATGTAGTAGTTAGCATTTGGTTTATTAAATTAAACTAGTTATTCATTCATTAATTCACTCATTATGAGTACACCTTCGAATAAGATTTGAAGTTGCAGATGAAAATACAAATACTTCAGAAATCCTCATTACTTCTATGAAAACACTATTTCAGTTGTAAGTAGATATAATTAGTTTTATTTCCAGCTTGCATTTGAAGATTAGAGCATTTTAATAGGTAACCCAAACAAAACTCTGTTCTCATACTTTTAGATATCACATTAAACTTCTGCTGATCAAATTGTCTCTTCATATATGATTATTATATGAAATTATGATTACTTCTTGATCTGGAAAAATAATGGTGGTTGATTGGTGACTCTGGTCATGGTATCAAAAACTAAACCATGTAAGTATTCACTTCACATGATCTTCAAAATTGTCTCTTTTATTCCATCAGACATAAGCAGCAAACAATGGCACAGTAAAATCTATTTGGATTTTGGGGCATGTTGGACTTCTTTATGCCACATGACACTAATTTACATTGGGAAGGATTGTAATCATTCAAAAAAAGAGGACAAACATCTGCTGTAGTAATGCTAGTTACTGGACTTTTCATAAGCAAGTACTTTTAAAAAAATTATTTGTTAAGTTGCCTATTGCCATCCAGTTTAATATATAACAGTGAACAGCACAGTGCCTGCTTAAGATTCTGAAGCAGCCATCCCATCTGCTCTTGGATTCAGCAGAAAACATGAGAGCAGACTACATTTTGGGATTTATTGTAAGTCCTCATCCAATAGCTCTCTTCAGAGGTCTGCATAATCTACCTGGTCAGCTCACTTGGCTTCTCAGGCTCTAAAATGCTGCAGATGTCAGCTCTGCAGTCAGCCTTGCAATTCATGATTCAGAATGACTTTCATCAAGACATTGCTCCATTGTGGAACGTAAAAGTAGAGCTGAATTTTTTACTTCCATACATCTGCATTCAAGTTCTTAAGAACCATAGTATTTCTCTACTGGGGCAAAGAAGGAGGCAGGAGGGAGAGAGGTGAGAAGCAGAGTAACTAACTTCTATGCTACACAATCCTGAAGCTTTTCTTGGTAGAAGTGGTGGAATAAAGATATCAGTTCTAATGAAGAGACCAAAATTACTGAAGGAATGAACTGAAAATACATGGAGCTTTTGGGACCCAATAACATCAGTGGAATGGCCATCAGACACTGTTTCCTATCAATACCTATTTTTTCATGTGATCATATCAACACTGGAGACTCACTTTTCCCTACTTAGTTTGCCAAGGTTGCTTATTTTCTCCTTCTGTGTGGCTGTGCATGATTCCTTCTCTTTAAGTCCTAGAAGATTTTAGGAGGGTAAAAAACCCCAACCAAACAAAAAAGGGGGTTGGCTGTAAAAATAAGCCTGATTTTTGTCTTGACCCTTGGGTAGATTTTTCCAATGCTGCCTTAGCACACTGAAGCATACTTATATCAACATCAAGTGAAAAAACAACCCAAACCAAACCCTCCCCCCGCACCTTCCCCACCCCGCCCTCATATCCATTTTTTATTCCCAGGGTCTACAGCTTTTCCTGCTGAATTCCAATAGTACAGAGAGTCATCTAGTGGACAAACAAAGGAATTCTGAATAAATTTATGACTCTGGTGGTCTTGCCTGTCCTCAACTCTTATAGGCTATCTCAGACACACAGCACCTGGGAATCAGGCAGCAGTGGGTGAAATGGTTATTGGAGAAAATAAACAGGGAAATAAAAACTTGTCCTTTGCTGCAGAAAAAAACCAGTGCACTCTCTCAAGGTCATTTTAAAGTTAATGGCAGCTGAAAATTTGAGCATGACTATATCAACCACTGTAGGGTAATGACAATTAGAATCTTAGCTTGACCATAGAGATTATTCATGATTTGGTGACACCAATGGCTTAATCTAAATTTTATATATTCATGTAACTGAAAGGCAGAAACTATTCAGGGCAGGGAGATAAAAGTCTTAAGAATTTATCTTTTCAGTTTCCCTCTGTAGGTACACAATGCAAATCAACAAGCAAGCACTAGGCATTTCCCTAGGTTATTAGTTTTTGTGCTTTGTCCAACTGTATTCCCTAAATTGGGCTTCCTCTTCCTTTGATCAATGAACTGTTGAGTCTATAAACTGAGTTTAAAATTTCAAAGCTTAACAGCCAAATTTTATGTTATTTACATTTAATTTTCAATGCATTTTTTTCTTACTAGGTTAATCCATGTGTTTTTCTAACTCACTAAGCCATCTTTTTACAGTGACCAACACCAGAGGCTGTAGGAGAATGTGCAGATATTTATCTTTTTCTCTTCTAATTAAAAAAAAGGCACAATATCCTTTCCACAACATTAATTACAATTGATTATAATTCCAAACACTCTGGAGAACTTACAAGCATCCGTTCCCTCTTTGTTTTCTATTAAGTTCCTGTCTCAGCATTTACCATTTTTTGATATCCTACCTTCATTACTCATGTAAAATTGATTCCTGTTCTATGATACATCAAGAAGTTCCCAATCTACTTTCAATATATTACTAATAATTTTCTATCCTAATTTTTTTTCACCATGCTAAGAAAGGGAAACACTGTGGTTTTATTATGAGTTTTTCTAGGCCTAATTTTTATGACTGTCTTCTGAGTCCTTCCATTTAGTAAAGCTTTTCTTGTGCTTTCAGGATACCTGATACAAGGCTCCAAATATTCTTTGCTAATATGCATCACAGGTTTGTAGAAAGACATTGAAAATTCCCTGTATACTATATCATATTTTTTATACCTCTTAACATCTTCCTTGGTTTAAAAGTAGGTTTGTTTCCTTAAAGCAAACTCTTAAGTAACTCTTAAAATCTTAAAATAATTATTAATATACCGCCAGGTTTTAGTTTTCTCCTATAGATTATACACTCTTTTGGCAGGACTTCCACAGTATATGACACAAATCTAGGGCCAGTAAGAAAAGGATAGATGAAGTGTTTTGGAGAGGTATCTTACACAGCTACTCCAAGCAAATTATTTCTTTGTCCTCAGAGTCTATCTGCCACATCATGTTGTAAAACTTTGAACTCAACAACTTAGCAAAATATAGATGAACTTTCAAATTATTTTCAGATAAGGATATTTTTTTTCCCCATGGCAGTTCAAAATAGTTTAAAGTTCCATTTTCAGAGGAAAGCAATAAATGAATTGCAGGTTTTCAATAATTAAGTGTCTAAATAAGCTGTTTGACCTCGATCCCAAATGGCTGCAATAATTCAGTGTTAAAGAGAAATTAAAATAATTAAAACTCATAAATAAGAATGCAGCAAACTTGCTACGTTATTTTGAAAGATTTTCTGTGATCACCTATGTAACACTACTGCAAGACCATCTGAAATGTCAGGGGTTTTGTTTGCAAAACACTACATATGGTATATTAATATCTGCTGTCACTTCCTTCCATGTTTCTCTGCCTCCCAAGAGTGTAACCAAAATTTTGACTTGCTGCTTCTTTTGGTCTAGGCTGGTATTCTACAGATTCACTTAAGCCACTGAATTTTTATTCTCTTCTTTTAAATACTCACCCAGTGCCTTATACATATGTGGATTATCCTGTGGTGCTCTGAGGGAACGGGCTGGCCATGAGAAAAATGCAGCATAGGTTTTGCGCTATCATTAAACAGGTTTGCTGAGAAAAATGGAGCAAAGGTGCTCCTTTACCTCTTTAGCTGCAGCAAATGATACTGACTGGCACAATGGGGCATTCAGCAAGTTGCCAAAGCAGGAAGAGCACAACCTTGCCCAGTTCTGCTCGTGTGAGCTTACAAAAAAACCCCACGCAGCGCTGGTAAGGGGGTGACATAGAGTCAATGTTTTGTTCTTTTCTACTTTTCCTGTTATCTTGTCTTTGCTCTTCTGTTGATGATCTGTAGGGTCACCTCTCCAGACACCCGTTCAGGATACCTTCAGCAATCCCACCAACCAGGAAGAGACACACAGCTGTAATTAAATTCAGCTTTCTTTGTCAGACAGGGCTAGAGATGTGATACCAAATAAAGAGATGATAAGACCCCTTGCTTAGTGAGAAGTGGCTAAGCCCATATTAAAAGTATATAATGACATTTTCATTATACTTATGGACCACCAGAAAACTACAGGCTCTCCACAGCAGATTTCTGGAGTTCTTGGGCTCCAAGCATATGGGAAAAATATTGCGTATATTCCAGAGAGAACATTCCACATTTTCCCCAGCTACAACCTTAACAAATCACACATTATGATCCTTACGTACCACACTGATAAAACTTTTCATTCAATTTAACCTTCGAAACATCCTCCCTGTCTCTCCCCCAGATATATTTTGCAGTTTCAGCGGGGAATATCATTACTGAACAATGAGTGTTTCTCAGAAAAAGGACAACATAGTGAGCTTGGAGAATAAGCAGCTTTTCAGTTTTCTCGCACTAAAGCACCCTTGTACATTTACTTGAACTCTGATGAGAAAAAGACAGCTGCATTCAAGAGGAGTAAGGCCGTGTGAGTCACAAGGAGCATTTATTCCCCAAAAGAAATGAGACAGAAGGCAGTTCTTTTACTCTATCATTAGTAGGGGTTCAAAATGTTGGTGGTGCTGGCAAGGACATAACTGCCTGCTAAAAAACTTCAGGGGAGAATAATCTAGTCTTGCCTTAGACATGAAAACATTAACATTTCAGAAGAAGCATCACTGTGTGATTTCAGTCTAAAAATTATTTCAAGGAGAGTGCTAGTGTCAAACAGCTGGTATGAATAGACAAGTGGCTTACAAGTGTTTCTAAAGCCTGCTCTTTTTTGTTCTTTTTCCTCTTCTTCTGGATTCTTAGGGGAATATATCTGTGTCCATTTATAGCATCTAACATGTAATTAACGCTAAACGGACTGGCAATTCAATCAGGCTGTCTTAAGCACTCATGAAAACTGTTAAATAAATAAATAAAAACACAGTCTTCTAAGGAGCAAATTGACAGCACGAAAATAAGTGAAATTCAGTCATTAGGGAGGTAAATAGAAGTGGGACTTCATTTTATAAAGATTTGTTGTGACCAGCATTATGCACAATTACATAGTAGGTTTTTTTAAAAGTCGTACTGGCAGTACTAATGGCTACAGAACTGAAAGAGCTCAGCCCACAACATGCAAAAGCTGACAACTTACTTTTATGCTTTAGTGGGAGTGATGCTGTCACAGATAGTGGCTAAAAAGCCATTAGGAGAGTGTGTGAGCTGCTTTATACACAGGCTGAACATCACTAAAATGTGACATTCCTGTCTCCAGTCATTGAATCTGGTGTAGGTAAAATGTTTCCCTGTCAGCAGAGGAATCAGCCTGTGTTTTCACTGAAGTTAAAGAATATGCCAGGCTGTGGAAGTTTGTAATGTTCAACACTGACTTCCTTTATGCTTTGTTCATCCATCTGTGCTCAGAGAACTGCCCATTTTGGGAGTTATGCGGTTCTGGCTTTTCCAGGCAAGTGTCAACCTTGATCTGCTGCCAGAATGTTTAGAGGGTTGAACAGCTCAGAAAGGGAGAGGTTTACAGAGACAGCTCTAAGTCATGAAGTAAGAATTCGGCATAAATATTATTCAGTGCATGATTTTATTATTTGGCCTGTGAAGATGTTAAATATCAGTTGCAGACTGTGAAGAAAATGGAAAATCTGGATCTTCTGTAAATCCATATGGGATCAGTAAGACAATGACTGTAATATCATTATTGTAACTATTTTCCTCATCATCCCTCCCAGTCTGATGTGAGAAGGCAGACTGATTGGGTGAGAGACACAAACATCTGGACCTGTGGGAAGTAGCTTACACTGACCACTACCAATGGCTCTGAGTGTGGAGAGATCCACAACTTTCAGAGACCTGAGACTTCGTATCGGTTGCAAAGAGGGTTTCTGCATCTCACATGACGATAATTCAATAGATATGTCTCAGTTTAAACCCTCCGAGACTTTGAAATAGCCTTGGTAGCCCAGCAGGGAAATCATATCTTAGTGTTTTTCTTTTCTACAGACTTGAATTATGTCTGCAGAATTTAAAGGGAAAACAACTATGTGGAGAGTTACATGTCTGATCAACGATTCATGTTAGTGTCTAGCTAGAGACTGGTGATTTAGATTAATTTTAAAAATTTGTTTATTGTCAAAACTCTTTCCCCTTCAGGTACTTTTTATTGATATCCTGTTTCTTCTTCTATGCATTTATGAAGATTTAATATCATTACTGCATGTTCAGAAAGAATCCTCTCTGTGTAACTTATATAACAAAAAACCCCATAAAAATTCAGTGGAAGGGAAAAGATGAATATCCAATATTTTAAAACAGTTTGAATATGGAAAGTATCATCATAAAAACAACAGATTCTGGTGACAGACAAAGCAACACACAGATTCACTGTTTAAATTAAATGCTTGAAGGCTCTAACACTCTTCTGAAAACCTGCTGTTTTTCCTAGATGAATTTGGTGGGTGTTTTTAGCCTTTGTAATTTTGGAATACACCAATTCTGTTTTTCAGTGAAATGGCATATTAATCTACAGGGAAGACTGGGCTTTTTTCTGAAGCCAGTGGAACTTAGATGTAAACTACTTTCTGTCTTTTATTTTTGCTAGGAGGATGGAAATAGATCTATTAAGATTTTGGAAAACTTGTTTGTAATTATATGTGATCACTATTTACACAATGATTCTTCAAGGGAATTTCATTTATTTATGGTTTTCATCTGCCACTGGAAGTGCATAAATCACTGTGTCTTGCTTTGTTGTTGTCACTCAGCGAAGATGCTGCATCAGAAGGGCTTATGATCATGTTCTTAAAGTTGTCACAAGGCTGCCGATATTAAAACATTTTCATGAGTCTTTTTACTGAACTGTGAAGAGTTTTGGTTTTGCTATAATGTGTACATTACATACATGCGCTTTTCTTTCTTTAGCCTGGAAGAATTTTTGGATCAAGTACTAAAGAGTATCATACTATGGAGAATGTAAAAAAAATTGAAAACAAAAGTCTATGTAGACATGATCTCTTCCAAAAGGGACTTAAACTTCAAAGTGGAGAACAGCTCTGAGATTTCAGTCCCTCGACTATCTGTCAGACTGCTATTCATTTCACTTGAATCAGGCACTTTACAGTTTCTTAATAGACAAAGCAAACAACTTTCCATAATAATGCTGCAGAGGCAAAGACTGTATAATGCAATCATGCACATTTCTTTTTAAAACTACATGACTTTGTTCTGTTGATTAGAAGTAAAGATATTCCTCGCACTGAAACTTGAAATGTAAAAATTGCCTAATTCACTACTCACTCATTTTCTGAGCCAACTGTTTTGTCTTTCATTCCTTTTCTTTTTTGGGTTATTTAATACATATAGTGCTCAAGCCCAGCTGGTAGACTTACTCAGGAGTCCTTTTTTCTGCTGAAAAATAATCATGCAAAACTATCTTTGATGCTTACTGTTTTCCAGCAAAAGCGATGAAAATTATTTGCAAATACTCTCTGCTATCTGCCTAAACTATTTGCTCAGGTGTGTTTTTTGTTAATCTGAGGCTCATGGGAGGTAATGGTCTGCACCTGCACAACTAAAATTAAATCAGATTTCCAAGTGATGTCAATGAAATTAGGATTTAAAGTGTAGCTAATTCCCTTGCCAGTCCTCATTGCCTATAGTCAGGGGAATAATTCAGGTACCTAATCATAGTTTTGCACTGCTATTTCAAATTTTGCAGTGTATCTGAGACATCAGCCCACAGTTGGCAGACATAACAAAAATGTTATGCAAAAATCCATTCTATTCTGGAGTAATGGCTGGAAGCCAAGTGGAAATGGTATCTGAAACAGCACTGAAATTCTGTATTTCAGAACATACAACTCATTGCAGGTGGGAAGGACTCTCACCCAAAGGAGGGAGAATCTAGAATTCTAGTTTCTAGAATTTTTCCATTCCACTAGAACAGGCAAATAAAATAGTGATATGAACAGTTTATCTTGCTTCTCTCCCCTGGTTGTAAAGGTAGCCTAGCTGACTCTTCAGTTAGTTATTTTCTTTTACATTTCTAAAGTTACATGGTGTCTCATGTCCTTGGAGTAAGCCTTACTGGAAATCAGAGAAAATTATTTATGTGTTTCTGCCATTTTTATCTGAAAAGCTTGTCTGCCATTTACAAAGATCTAAACTCCAAGCAAAAATGAATAAGGTAGCTGAGTGTCAATATTTGAACAAGAAGTTTAGTTTGAAATTATTCAAAGTAAAACAGAGCTGAGTAGTCAAAGCAATTGCAGCATACTAGTGAGTTTTTCACAGACAACACAAGTGTTACAGCCCCCAGCTATAAAGGGTTGCTTTTTTAGCTCAAGCTGTTGCATTTCATGTTCTTAGCTCTTGAGGTTCCTGGTTCAGTCCCTGCTGTATTAACGAAGAGTTCAGCTGTCACACAAAGCTTGCAAACACAAAGCATAGAAAGTAAAACAGAGTTCATTAATGATATAGGAGGATAAAGCTCCCTGTGCTAATGTGCTCTGTGGTAATTTTCTGCCCAGAAGGACTATTTGAGATTCTAAACACTCTGTTTTCTGAAAGAAAAAAAGAACCCAAGTGCAAGTTAAAAAATTTCACATCTCAAAATCGATAAATTACAATCCCCTTTTCTTAAGATGATATTTTTACCCTCACTGATGGAAAGCTAAACCATATCCATCAGTAGGCATACTGACTTCAATCAAACTACCATAGAATGAGATATTACCCAACATATGATTTTTGGCCTTGCATTTAGTTTTTGCTTCTGCCAATAAATCAGAGATGGCACAGCAAAGGCACTGTTTTTTAAGACCCTCTTGTGATCTATCTAAATGAATTGAAGGTTATGATTCCAATGTTTCTCTTAACTTTTTGCTGGAAGTGAATGTAAGCAAAAAAGTGTACATAGAATAGTATACAAAGATAACAGGAATCTTCTGGAATACTTTTTACTCTGAAAATTGCAATTTAGGATTATTCACGTTAGGAATTTTTGCAATGGGTCTATGTTTAGAATCCTTTTGCAAGCTATTTTATTAGAGCAAGAACAGAAACATACCTAGTTTGTCTCAACAGAGAATAAAAGCATGAAATACTGCAGGAAAGTGCAAATACAATGCAGGTTTTATGTAGACACCACTCTGAGGAACAGAAGAATCTGTAAGCCTGAGGCATCATGCTCTTGATCCACACCTCTACTGTCAGCTGGGTCAGGAGCCTGCTCCAGCAAGTGTGAACTAATATATTTCTCCTGCCTTAACCATCAAGCTAGGGAGAGAAGGCTTCAAGAAGAGTATGATTTATCCCTTCCCTAATTTTCTCTAACTACCTGGAACCTTTATTCTCATTCATTGCTTCAATAACACTCGTATTTACAAATGGCCCAGGGCCATTCTGCACTGAAACAAAATATGAAGCATGAGGAAGCAATCCTGAGGAATTTACAGTCTCATTGCAGACAAGAAGCAGCAGGTTGCTGTATAGCTGGCCAACATCAGTCTGTGCAGTCCTTGAATGGAGGATTACAAGTCGTGACACTAGCAAGGCAATGCACAGAAAAACCAAGAGGAGCAGGGGCAAATGGAGAAAATAACACTGGCAAGGAGGTTTTCTTTTTGTTTCCAAAAGGAAAAAAAAATTAAAATGAATGGAGGCAATGTAACTGTTATATACTGCTCCTAGAAAGCAGTAAATTGTTCTCTTTCTTATTCTCTCTCATTCTTTTTTTTCTCTCCCTCTTTGTCTCTGCCCTTCCCCCCTTTGTTTTTTTGTTTAATGTTCAGTTGTAGCTTGTTGCTAATAATTCAAATTCATTTCTCTGCGAACGCCTTCCAATTAGTGATAAATGACACTTCACACATTTGCTGCTTGTTTGTTTAACAGCTGCCACTCCTCAATATGTATGTTGTAGATATCTGGAAAAATGCCATATTTGTATTCTGTACAGTAGCAGGTTTGTTTTTGTGTTAAAATTATGGTTTTGAGGAGCATTGTAATGTTCTGTTTATGGTCATTCACTGCCAAATTCAGGCACCAGACACTTACATTATTTTCACTTTCAAGAGGTGACATGACAGAAATAACAAGACAATAAATCACAATTATATTGCCTGAGTAAACATCAGAAATGTTGATTACAGCACAATGAAAGCAGCCTCCTCCTTATTTGCTGAAACATATTAGCCATCCACACACAAAATTTTGATCTCACATTTAAATTCTTGAATAAACTTAAAATAGGATTATTTAAGGCTTTTTAATGAATGAGTTGTTGTTGGGAGAGGGGATAATAAATATTCTTGGGTTTGGAGTTAAAAAAAATAGTAACATTCCTCATATGGATAGTGTTGAAATTTCCTAACTTAAATAAGAACAAACACAGCACTGTGTAAAGATCCTTTTGGGATCCATTTTTATCTGCTATGTACACATGAAGGTTTATATATTTCATGATAAATGCATTATAATTCATGCATACAATGACTTTAAAGTTGGAATACACCCTTTTCATTTTTTACTTATGATTCCTCAGTTAGTACAGATTTTTGTCTTAGCTATTGTTCGTCAAATTATTTTTCCTTGCCTTATTAAACAAAGGGAAATAAATTCCACAGTCTGAAATATTTGACTTGACACTGTCAATATTACATTTCATAGATCAAGGTTGTGATCACTGAGGCCTCAAAATCAGGTTATAAAGCATCACTGAAAGATTTCAAAGTGTTTGCTTCCTGCTTCTACTAAATGACTTTGAGTTCAGCAACAACTTTATTTTTGTACCTTTTTATTGTGCAAAAAATATGCAGAAACTGTAGTTTTGATCAAATAAATAACATACACAGCTGTAGCTGAATCCTATAGTTAGTGTTTATAACACCAGTGCATAAGCCTTTACGCACGAGTCAATTCTGATTACCTTGAGCAAACAGAAAGTTACTTCTGCTGAGCTGATCCAAAGCACTTGGATCCACTCCTGCTGCTTCTGTCTTCTAATTACTTTATAGATGGCAGTTATTCAGCCCAGTGTGGGACACTGAAGATAAGTGCCTAAACTGGGGTCTGTTTTTTGGGTTTTTTTTTTAATGTACAATTTGGAAAATGTAATGCAAAGATTTTGAGATGCATTCTGTCAATGACTTGGAATTTAGTAAAAAAATATGAAGCCTGATATAGGGTCTGTAGCACAAATAGGGAATCAAGAATAGAAAAGGCATTCACTAGATCTTATGGTAAAATTAAATATATAAATATTTCAGATCAGTATACATGAAAAATAGCTAAGAGGATTTGACAGATTGGAATTTGCATATATGCAGGCAGAAATGAGTGCAGAGCTGAATTCAGAATCAATTAATAAATTGAAGATAAACAAGTTTCAGGGACCACATGGAATCACTCAAGAGTTCTAAATTAACTTAATTATGATTAAATACTTCATATTTAGACATGTAAAGCTCTAATGGTGTTTGGTAACTATTACTTGCTGATAGCTGAATTTGGTAACAAAATAAGAGAATGACCTTTACGGAAAGGTTTGTGGGCTGGTGCAGGGACAGACAGTTGAGCAAGTAGGAAGATATAGAGATATTTATATATATATATGGATAAATATGACATACAGAGTTCAATATCAATAATTAAATGGTTTTGTTGCAGAGGAAAGCTGCGCCTCACAGGGCTATTAAGTTTGTGATGAAGTGAAAGAGCACATGAACATGGGTAATCCATTCAGACTTTTATATACAAGGCTCTTACAAGCTTTTCACAACATTCTTGTTAAAAAGGGTTCATAGAAAATGAATTATCATTGTTCAAAACAGGTTTCAGTTACAGATAAGTAGCTGTTTAAAATAAGAAAATAAGTTCAAGAAAACAAAACAAGCAAAAAATCACAGAGGAAGAAGGTACTGGAACTAGGACATGGATTCATTGTATCAGTAAAAGTAAAACTTACTAAAAAATTATATATATAAGTTATATATATATAAAATTGTATCTATAAAACTTATAAAAATAAAAATAATACTACAGACATGAACAGTGAGGTGACAAAGTTTGCTTATGATACACAGCTACTGAAGAAAGTCAATGCTAATGCTGATTACAGAGTTAAAGAAGTGAGTGAGTAATAGAAGATATAAAAGATTCAGTGTTGACAAATGCAAAGTAATAAACATGGGGAAAATGATATAAAATGAAAAGTTCTAAATGAGCTATTATCAGTTAGAGGACAGATTTTTGGAGTCATTGTAGATATTTCTTAGGATATGTCTGCTTAACAGAGGTCCAAAAGGAAATAAAAAGGTAAGAAATTATTAACAAAGGAATTGCAAGCAAAACAGAAAATTTGTTATTTCCACTGTGTGCAGCTGCATCCTGAGTCCCGTATACACTATTTCTTAAAGGACAGACCAACACTAGAAAAGCTAACCAATATAAATAAATAAATAAGGAAGCAAAACCCATGTATATAACTATTTCAAAGTCTTTTAGTGGGTCACATTAAAAATCCACTTCAGGAAATACCTAAACCACTACTACAAGGAGCTGGACTGCCTCCAGTATTTCTTAAACTTTTTTCTTTCTTATTTTCCTTTTTTTTTT
>VZRQ01010876.1:918026-943958 GCA_013397975.1 Machaerirhynchus nigripectus
AAAAGATAAAGGCAAAATCAGATTATTTTTATTTTTCAGAAGATGTCAATATTTGCAGCATTTGTCATCCTTTTTCCTAATTCTTCCTTTAACTATATGCTTTTGAGGATGATAATTT
The DNA here is from genome assembly GCA_013397975.1 of Machaerirhynchus nigripectus. Classification (NCBI taxonomy): domain Eukaryota; kingdom Metazoa; phylum Chordata; class Aves; order Passeriformes; family Dicruridae; genus Machaerirhynchus; species Machaerirhynchus nigripectus. The sequence goes on from VZRQ01010876.1 coordinate 918,145, forward strand.
GCATGTACTTGAGGGACTGAGGGATTAAGATGTAAATCTTAATCTCACCTAGTTTTTATGTGAAATATCAACAGTCAAAAAGGTATAGTCGAAATTATTCTAGCTCATGTCAAAAATCGAAGATTAAGTACTGAGTAGCCATTAAATAACCAAGATGAAGCCTCATAGTTTCTAGGTGTATGCATCTACTGCATATCTAATTCTATTCACAAATTATTTATGGCAAAACTGAAATCTGCTTGTCATATTTCAACTGGCAGAAGATGTGACCAAATAGGCCTACTAAGTTATTAAGTGACAATACTTCATTTAGACTAATTAATGATGTAGTATTTAATATGAGATAAGAAATCTATTGCTATGTATGGTAGATGTTCTTGTATGTTTCCCTCTTCCAAGCAGTGCTGCCATCATGCAACACAACTGAAAAATGTGTATTTTCACAATCAATTATGTCCACAGTAGAATGAAGCTTCAATGCAATAAAGTTAAATAAGACAAATTCAAATCTCGGTGATCCAAAGAGGATTGTCAGTGTAGTAACACTCAATAATTGCAATGCTGGAAACTTATCTGTATTCCTGTAGTCCTGAAATGAGCCATTTGTAAGTATCTACATTTTCTGCCTGATGAGTGGGGAGCTAGACATCTGAAACAGGAATTCACAGTAGTTACTATAATAAGTTACAGTAGGTAGTCCTTAGGAACTATTGAAGAAAGCAGTATGAGACAATCTAAAATTGGTTCCAACTAGTCCCAGGTTGAACACCTATGAGAAAGTGGGTCAGAATGTGAAATCGTACCAGCAGGTTCACACATTAAAGGGTACAGCTAAAGGAAGAGCCTGTGGCGGTTTCTTTGTCTAAAAGCACCAAGAGTTAGGCATTGCACCCTCCCTTTTCCCACCTCTCCCACAGCTGTATTTTCCATTGTTCACTTAAAGCGTTTAAGTGAGGTGGTTCTAGAGATAATTCTTCTGTATTGTTAGAAGGCATCTACTGCATTGTATTTAAGACTGTTTTCTACCAGGTTCCAGTATTTTAAAAACTGAACACAGAAATATTCAGATCTCATACTCATGCTGTGTTTCTTTATGAGGTGAATATTGCCACTGGAACAAAGTTTATTAAAGACTACTTTTATGAGCATGGATTTGCAACATATGGCTTTAAAATCTACAGTTACCTATATTTGCCATGATAATTTTATTTAAAGTCTTTATAAGAGGCAATGACCTGTAATAAAGACCCGTTATTTGTTAAAACAAAAGCAAATTTAAATTTCATAACTTCTAAAAGTCATGGAGATTTCAGACTAACCTTGGAGGGACAGAACTGGAGAGATGTGTTATTTAGATTTGGTAAAGTTGACTGGAGCAGGCAAACAGTACAGAGGAAGTAACACTGAGGACACGCTGTGTGATCTGTTGTCTTTTTCATCTTTCATAGGTTATTTCTTGGGTCAATGCCAAATGCAAAACTCTTATCACAATATTCTATCACAACTGTAGTACATGTACAGCTCTGGAGCCTCCAACATAAGAAGGACATGAACCTGCTGAAGCAAATCCAGAGGAGGCCATGCAGATGATCAGAGGGCTAGAACACCTATCCTGTGGAGACAGGCTGAGGGAGTTTGGGTTGTTCAGCCTGAAGAAAAGAAAGCTCCAGCATGACTCTACAGCACCTTCCAGTACCTAAAGGGGGCCTGGAAGAGAACTGGAGAGGAACTTTTTACAAGGGCGTGGAGTGATAGAACAAGGGGGAATGGCTTTAAATTGAAAGAGGGGAGATTTAGATTAGATTTTAGGAAGAAAATCTCTGCTGTGAGGCTAGTGAGACACTGGTTCAGGTTGCCCAGAAAAACTGTGGCGCTGCTCCTACACCACGGATAGGGTCAGACAGTCTGTATGGAAGAAAAGAGGAGGAGTATGCTCACAGCTTTCAATAGCTGTACCAACTTTTTTGTCCTTCCTCCCTGCTCCTAGCTCCCTCGGACTCCTCTTGTTCATTCCTGCCACCCACTCTACCTCAAAGCTGTGACCACTGTTCAATTTCACGCTTAGTTCTCAGCATGAGACTAACATTTTCTGGCTGAGAATCAAGTTAGTACATTTTTGCTAATGATGTAAAATGAAATAGCAATTCTACCCCTTTGGATGGCAGCATCTCAGCTAATTGTAATTACTGCTTTCATTACCCACAAAATGTTCTTCTTTCCAGATAAAAATACCTAGTTTAGTCTGAAGCTGTTCTGTACAGTCTATTTGACAGCATTTAAAAAAAACATTCACAGAACAAAAAAAAAAAAAAAAAAAAAAAAACAAAAACAAAAAAAAAAACCACCAAAAACATAAAAACCACCACCTCTTGAGTCCTTTGCAAAAGTTCTCCAGTAGCTTATTTATTCCCTAAGTAGTTGTCCTCCAGCATGTTTTCACAGTTCTCTGTGTTCCTCGACAAAAAAATTACTTCTGTATTTTATACTGTTGTAATTACCAGATGTGTTAAGAGGTAGAGCAGTGAAAATTCTGTGTCTAATCTACTCTATTCAAATATGAATAATGTCAAGCTGAGGAATGTTCACTTTAATAATCTTGCCAGCCAAGTTTCTTTCCCAGGGCTGCCATCACTTTATACTCCTAAACACAGTTAAATAAAACAAATGCTGTAGTCCAATTTCTCTTCCAAGGTGAACAAACACACTCAGTGTTTTCCAGCTGATATTCCTGCCTTGGTTATAAAACAACTGCCATCTTTTCATTGAGAAGTGTCCCATTAATTAAAAATGAGCATCACTCTGCTGCATCCTGTAGACATATCTATATTGCCTAAACCTGTTCTCTGCACCACTAGCACAATTTTAATGTACCACAAGATCTACAGAGCATCCTTCTTGTGACTCATCAGCTTGATGTTGTCAAAAAAAAATGTTAGGTTTGAGAAAAAACAAGGTAATAAAACTAAGGTATAGTGATAAAAAAGGACAACATTTCAAAGCAAGCCACAAAAGAGAAAGTCAAATCAGCAGCTGCACCTCACTGGTGATGAGCCCAAGAAAAGTAAAGCACGTCTGCTAGTTGCTGTTCCGTTTTTGGCTGGCTTGATGTAAAATCTCATTTGGTAATTTTTAAATACAACTAAAGCTGTCAGCCTAAAAGATAATTAAATTACTGACATTGTTTTTCACTGATGTTTTGTTTTGAAAAAAACCAGCACGGTGGTGTTTGGGAGTTTGCCTTTTTCTTTTTTCTCTGAAAGAGTGGGAAAAATATGCTTCTGTTTGCCAATCATCACTCATGCAATCAGTCAGCTGAGCATTAGGGGACTGCTTAAGGTATCCTCTACTAGCCAGCATGAAGGATTAAACAGGACTCAAATGGGAAAACAAAGGAAGACTGCAACATCCCTACCTCTGCATGGAACAGTTGCATCAATATTTGGAATAAAGGTTTGTTGTTCACATTCTTAGCTGTAGTAGTTCTCTTTTAACTGGAGAAGCCACACTTCATAGTGGATTTTCTGGTAAGATGTGTTTCTGTATGAAAAGGTTAGCCACCCTGAGCTGCCCAGGAGTAACTCCCCTCCTGCATTCATAATGTTGGAGAGTATGAGCTTACCACTCCTCTAAGGCATTATATGAGAAAACAGCTACTCAAGGGAGAGTAGTGGACAGATAGCCTGAGATCCACGGGTGTGGATCAACTCTAGCTGCTCCTTGCTTATCAAGAAGAGTGCATCTTGCCCTAATAAGTTCTCTCAGGCAGGTGGGCATCTGGCCCACCCCATCTCCAGTGATTTGCTGAGTGCTCAGAGTACAGTGGAAATGCACACTTCCCAGGTACTCACCAGGAAGCCATATAAGGATATACTCATGCTATTTATTATAGCAGCTACCTAGACATTTTAATGATGATAGTTCTTAAAGCCAAAGTGTTATGGGCAATTTAGATTGCCTACTATTTAATACCACCTGACATTTAAAGTCATTGAAGAGGACTCATGACATCTAACTTATCAAATGTGGATATGTTACATAAATTGAACTATGCCTGGGAATGTTCCTGAGCTCCAGCACACTATTCTTTACACTTACGAACAGGAAGAAGTGTACTTGGCATGGTTTCATTCTATATCCACTAGCACTGTCTTTCCAGACTACTCTCAAGGTCTAGGATGGGGCAGACGAAGTTCCCAGAGCTCCCAATATGCAGTCACAATAGGGTCGTGACAATCCTGGTTTGATGTTTAAAAGCATAGAAAATACTGAAGGGGCCAGATCCTGCCACCTGATCTCAAGGATAAGAGCAGGCCACCCACTGTTTAATTTACTACCATAGATAAGCCTCATCATCAGCAGTCTGCCCAATTTAAACATCGTTTTTTCCACCACGTGTAAAGAGCACAGAGGGAGATCTGCCTAAAAGGCAGCCAGAACTACTCACCACAGTTACAGCACCAAATTTATAGTAGGCAGCCTAAACACAACTCCTAGTGCTATCCAGATGCGCAGATCACCACGCCCCCCAGGCACAGAAGGAGATTTTGAAATACAAGGTAGGCTGGTATTTTTAAAGCTACAATCAGGCCTTTACAAGTTGTGAAAAGCACGTTTAAATCATCTGGCCATTAAAATCAGCTGAATGCCTCCCTCCAATAATTTTTTAAGAATTTATTTTTCAAGTTACAGGGAAAACAAAGCAAAACAAACACCAAACTCCAAAACAAAAAACCAGAGAGCTCCTTTATAGGATATTTAAGACTAGACAGAAAAGTTTTTATGAACAGAACTTTTATGTGTGTGTATATATATATACATACACATATATATAAACATAGATGTAATTTATATCTATATTTATATTCATGTCCCTGAAAACATCGGTGTCTTTATGTTTTATAAAGAAGCATAATCGGAAATAAAAATAGCTTTTCAGGTTATACTAATTTTGTAATTGCTTTTATCTGGAATATTGGATCACAGATTTTATATGCATTGCCAGTGGCAGTAGCCCATCTTGGATTACTTATTGTGCACAGAACCGATTTGACAGGATGCAGACTAAACAGATATAAGCACAGATGGATCCACGTCCTCTCCTCTTCTACAATGAAACCCATAAACAGAATCATAGAACCATTTCGGTTGGAAGGGACATTTAAAGGCCATCTTGTCCAACGCCCGGCAGTGAGCAGGGACATTTCAGCAGATTGCTCAGAGCCTGATCCAACTTGACTTTGAATGTTTCCCAGGATGGGACATCTGTAACTTCTCTGGAAGACCTGTGCCAGTGTTTTACCACCCTCATTGTATGACGAGGACCACGATATGACCAATGATCAGCCCAGATCTATTTTCAATTTAGCTCTTTATTCCAATGCTTCATTTGTATGTTGGGGTCTGCAAAACCATTCCTTTGAGTTGGTTTGGCTCTGTATCATGTCTTGAGAGACTCTTAAGTCCAGCATTATTCAACACATTTCAGTCCAAAACCACTCTAAAATGTCAACACTGACCACTGTCTCAAGTTGCTATTAGCACATTCCAGTTAAAATTCAAATATTCAGATTTAATGCCCAATTTCTTGGGGATGGGTCTTTTAATGACTGTCAGTGATTTAACTTGTATGTTATCATTGTCATAAGGAAAGTTAAGCCAGTTTTCAATCTTTTTTTTTTCCAGTAACAAACTTTTGAGATTTAATGAAATGCTTCACAAATTCATACAAAAATAAAAGATAGTTTTGATAAAGAAAAATTAGGAAAAAAGCACTGGAAAAAGCCAAAGTACTTTGTTACTACAGTTTCCATATGAAACATGCTGATTTGGATGAAGTTATTTTAAATGTATAAAATTCTTTTGTAGAGTTGAACAAATATAACCAGATTTTTTTTTTTTCCAAAATGCTCTTGGATTTTTTTCATTGCTTTGTTTTGATTTTATTTGATTTGTTTTGCAGAGGAGGGATTCCTGGAGGGAAAGGCTGTTTGGACAAGAAACAAAATACACTTATACCAGTTTGAATTTTAAACGTGCACAATTTATTAATTTTGTCAATAAAACAGAGTATTATTTGCACAGCAGTGGTCCTGGTTCGACAGTTTTTCCTGCATAGATGCATGTCTTTTTTTCTGGTTATAGAATTATAGTTTTTAGGGATTTTCCTCTTGCTTGCATGTTTATTCTTATTGTTTGGTAATTATCAATTCAACAATTTTTAAACAATAGAAAAAAGAAAATAAAAATTCACACTACAGTCTGAAGACACCTATTTCTGCAGGTTTTTTGATTATTGTAATGTGATTTGTACTATTTTCCTTGCTGTTTGTTTGCACTCAAGGGCATCATGGAGAGAGTACTGTGGCTGTTCCCACCAGTGCCTTACAAGCTCTGGTTGTTACTCTGTGGATGCACCAATGGGTTCTGCACATTTAGGGAGTATTGAGTGGATCCAGAATGACTCTGGCAGCTAGGCTGAAAGGAGCAGGAGTCCAGCTACGGTCCTTCCCCATCCTCCTTCCAGGCAAGCAGATGGACTAGGGCAGGAGCAGGGGCACTCTGCAGATAAACACCTGCCACAGGGTTGCTTCCATCAGAAGCCTTTAGCTACTGTGATCCAGAGACTTAACTGCTGGTGAGAAACATGACTTAGATGACAAAGTGGACCTGGAGCCTCTCTGCAAGCAAGGACAAGCAAGCAAGGAGCGCCAGGACAGACGCTCCGTGAGCTTATATTATTTTATTTGCCTCATAAACTAGCCGGAGACCTCAGAGATAATACAAGCTCGCGCTGCAGGCAAAAACCCAACACTTTCTGGTTACAGAGCATTCTTAAAAGTTGTTCAGCCAAAAACAGTTGTTCTAGAGGTTACAGATAGCTGTTTCAACCAATCTTCTACATTGCACATACACTTGTTAAAACAATGCTTGCTTGTTTTATACCTTATGTAACAGTGCATAATATTCCATTATTAAGCTTAACTTTATTATCTCTTGCTAAGCATAAATTTTGCAACTTCTAAAAGTTCTCTCAGCTAGGCCTAAAACCATGGTTCTTTGTTTTCGTATCCTTGCTCTAATGTGTAATTGTATCTTCTTTAATATTTTCTCAGGCAAAGCTATTTCCTAAAATCCTTCTACTTGATTCTTAAAGCCTGCTTTTTATTTCTCACCCTTAGAAATCCCTTTACCTTTTTCTGTATTTCCTACAAGAAGATCCATTTAAGCAGCCTGTATACAAATGAATGCAGCCTGGAAAACACATGGAAGGAACTGTATCTTAATGTGCAGTCACAGACCTGACACCACTGAGATTATACAAATGAGGTGGGATAGTTTGTATGGCTAGAATGTTTCCATGGATGCAGAATCTTAGGAAAAGACAGGCAAGACAGTCAAGAAGATGGGGGCGTTATCTACAAAAAGGAATAGTTTAAATACATGGAGATCTGATATGGAATGGGAAGAGAATTGCTCAAGATTTTTAGAAGGAGGGTGGTAGGGACACATCATAGTAGGCAATTGCTTCTGAGCCCAGGGGACGTGCTCCCAGAGCTGGAGCTGGAGCTGGAGCTGTAACTTGCAGATAAAGAATTGGCTGGAGTGTGATAGTCACTGACAGGTTTGATTGCAGTGACTGGTAGTGACTGCAGTGATGGAGTTTCCATGTCCTTAAAGAAGGCAAGTTATAGGACTTGAACTGCAGGAAAACAAACTTTCCCTTTTTGTCAGGGATCTGATGGACAGGATCCCATGGAGGTTGGCTCAGAGGGAGCCCAGGTGAGCCAGGGTGTTCTTCAGGGGCAGCCTCCTGATAGAACAAGAATGGTTTGTTTTGGTTGCAGAAAATAGAGTAGAAATTAGATAAAGCACAAATTCAATTAAGTATTTGCAAAGTGAAAGTGAGGAGGGGCTATCCAAGAGAAACACCTGGATATGCAAGGATGAAATTAGGAAAGGTTGAGTCAGATCAAGTGCAACATGAGAGCTACCTAAAGTTACATCAGCAGCAAAATGATCAAGGAAAATGCTGATGATAGTTGTTCCTGAGTGGGTCAAGTCACACAGCGACAAAGGAGAGAAAACACTGAGAGATTTTGCTGCTGTCTTCCCTCACCTCCCAGACATTCATGACTATTAGCAAAGTTCAGGGGTCAAAGATGCTACTCATGACGGAGGAGGATCAAGTTAGAAACTAGTTACTTAAAATGAAAATAAGAACAAGTCCACAGGACCAGTGAGGATGCATTTAAGGGTGATGAGATCAATGTCATTAAGGAACTACCCTCTCTTATCTCTCAAAGATTGTGTAGATCAGAGATAACTCCCGATGAATAGTAAAATATTTATTTTAGGAGCTCCAACAAGCTGGTTGTGTTCCTTATGGCACAGCACTTCCCAGAAAAGGGAGGAGACTGCAAAACAGAAAATAAATGGTGTAGACTGAAAAAAGTGGTGGCTTTTCAGATCATCCATTCTCATAAAAGTTTTAGACTGAGTTATTCACAACATCAAATTCCATATTTTAGTTTCCAAAGCAATTCTTTTCTACTATATCCATTAATGATAATGTGGATTTTATGCTTCATTCTGCTGACACTTCCTTCTGCTGGAAGCGCTCAAGACATTTAGACTCCCACTCCTCAATCCTGACCTAGGCAGTTTTGAGGTTGCCATAGCTACCCAGGATTTTATGCACTCCTGAAAGACTGAAGAGATCAGCCAGCTGATACATATAGTTGAAGATCCATGTTCCCTAGCTTTTCGCCTGTCACTAATGCAGTGGAATAAATGTTACATTTTGGTGCTACGTAGTGGTTATGGATCATTGACACCATGTTGTTCACCCTACCTTGCTGTGGCTCATGTTGGCTCTGCTGAATTCCAGGCCTTGCATGACCACAGAGGCTATGTGAGATGGGATTGTTCTGATCATAGTTGCTTTACCATGAAATTCTTTTGCAGAAAATTAAGATTCAATGACTCTGTCTACATAAAATTAGAATCTATATTGGGAACTTTGGAGAAGATACTGTACTTGAGGAAGAGTTAATGGTTTTGAGCAGGTTAGGTCTGCTTTATTGAGCCTCCTTAGGGCTTGAGAAGTCCATAAGTTATCATTAGTAGCCACTCAGTTAGTAGTATAATTCAGTATAACTCAGTAGTTATCATGAGAACCTCCTGGAGTGCCACATGCCAGGCTGTGCTGCACATACAGGGATTTCATACCAGAAATAACAGTCCAACCTGTCAATAAACTTTCTCTTAGACAAACAGTTTACTAATATAACCTGTAGTTTAAAACATCTTGGAGAAAGGTGAACTGTAGATGGACCAAGGGTGAAATATAGTGATCCTGACAAGGACAACAGTGACTATCAAGGTGTGAGTGATCCGTATGGTAGTGATATGATATGATAGCCCTTAGCAGGGCCAGGTCTGTGCTGGGTTACACTGTGCTGCATGTTCAGCATGATCTTCAGGACTTGGTGTGCTGCACAAAAGCCTTGGAGACAAGAGCCAACTCATTGCAACAGAGGAAGCTGCAGGCAGCTTCCACTTGGCACCTGCAGTTCTGCTACCTCTCTTTGCCTTTGTCTAAAAGTGAATCAAGTTCTCATTCAACTGTCTTTAATGAACAGAGTTGTTTTCCTGTAAGAAAATTATATAATAGCTCAAAGGACCAGAAATGGGAAGCTTCTGCCACAGAAGGCAACTGCACGACGTGCTGTGGGAAAATCTACCTGGGAGCCTTTTGACACTGCACAAGTGCAGGGTGCCCAGAATCTTAAAGGACAGCATATTTACTTGCTATCTGTATTCCTCTTTTTAGACTATCTTATTAAACCAACTCTTTTATTAAGCTATTTCTTGTTGGGCCCTTTCTTATTGGGATCCAGAAACTACCCTGCATCATCTCTCACCCTACCTCCTTCCATGGTACAGAACAGAAGCCTGCTTAAAAAATGCAGATTTCTGCCTGATCAAGCATGGAACTGATCTATATCTTTACTGTTTTCCACTGTTTGTGTCACATAAAAAATAAAAATATCCAGACAGCAATTCAGTAGAGATTCAGTTCTGCTTAGGTTCCCTTTATTCAAAACTATCAAACCTAGGGAATGAGTCAAAATCTTGTATTAAACATTTTTAGAAATATAGGTTATCAGTATGAAAAAACCACACTCACTCACCTGCAAATAGGAAAGGAAGACTCTCTAAAGATCTTTAAAGCTGAACTAAGCTGTCAGCCAGCTGAACTCACTGCAGTGCTCCTATATGAAGGAATTGAACTTCTAAGATATGAGGAGTTGACTGCTGCTCCAAACACTGATTCCTCTTCAGATATATCCTCATCACTTGTTCACATGTGGAACAAAAAGAGGTGATTAACAGTTATTGAAGGCTGCTTTGACTAACCCAATTCATTATGATTGAAAATTATTAGGAAATGTTAGTTCCCTGTCCCAAAAGCAGGTTATCTACATATGAAGCAACATCTCAACATACACATGGAGTAACCTCCCAACAGAATTATGGTGGGAAATATGCATGGAGGGCAGGATGGGTGGTGACTGTGTTTATTTTTGTTTTAGCCAGCTCAGGGTTACACACCCCTATTTTCAGAAACATGCTCAGGCCAGCTCAGGTTGGTCATTTAATCAAGCCACCACTTTCAGGAACACCATTGCTCCAGGTCTCTTCTGCAGGCAGTGCAGATTAAAGGTATCTCCGGGGGCTGTTATCTTAACAAAGATATGAACTGCCTTTTCAGATATAACGTGTTTCTCTCTTGACCGTAGCAGGAATCAAGGCTATACAGGCTTCTCATTTACATGCACTAAATGTAAAGATGAACTTTTAAAGATAATTTGTTTAAAGATAGAGGGGTGAATCTCACCAGCTAGAGCATCCACTGCATGAGGTACGTAGGATTAAAATTTCAGAGTTCTGAATAATCAGCATCATCCTTCCTCTCCAGCCGTTTTAGGAACAATTCTGTCAATTATTATTCATGGCCAGGTTGTGCTGAGTCTTTCTCCCAGAAAGAGTGCTTCATTCCTTAAGAAACATTTTGTCCCAGTTATCCAATGCCTATGTGCATCATCACATGATAATGCTTATCATAATTGCTAAACAGCTAGTTACTTAGAGAATATTTTTAGGAATGTCTGACTTTCTACTGTCGTTTCAGTGTCATTTATTTCAGTAATTATTCCTCTATGATAGAAGGAACAATTAAAATTTTGGAACATTATGGGTTTCCACAACTACTAGAAGTTTTAAAAGTAAGAATAATTAATAACAATAAACAGTAAATATGTTTGGTTATAAAAGCCTAGATATGCCCATTTTGGTTAATCTCCTGAAGTACAAGGCAATGTTAGGAACTGAGATCTGGGACACTTCTGTTTTTGTGCTGCAGTACCTCAGCTCCAGGTTTAGTTTTTATTCTTATATTAGGCAGCTTCATCACCACTGTTGAAATTAACAATGAAAATATACCCTTTTTTGTTGTTGTTACCTTCAAAATCAAAACCAGAGATAGTTTAATTCTGATCATCTTCCAGTTGTGCTCACATCAAACATGTATCAGATCTTACCCATATTTCTTCATCTCATTCACTCTTCTCAAGCAGCCTGTCCAAGATACTGAAGGGAGAACGGTGTTGCTAAGTTTATCTCCATTTGGCTGGCTGCCTGGTTCACTAGAAAGGAACCAGGAGCTTCAGGTTCCCTCACAGCTCATCAGAAGTCTGATCTCACAGACCTCTATGTCTCCACTCCTGGCATTAAGGCTGCTTCAGGAGGGACACCACCATTGCCCATGGGACTGAGGCATCAGATGTGTGACCTGCCTCATAATCAGGGTTAAACTCCCTTTTTTTTCTAGTGAATTTCATTATTTGAAGTTTGTTCTCTGAATAACAAGGAGACTAAATGCTTAATCTTAAAAAAAAAACCAACTTAAAAAAGAATTAGCTCTCTACTAACTCTTCTGGGTCTTATTATGCTACATGTTTTTTTAGAGGGTGGAAAATAGCTTTGGCTAAATCCTAAATTTTGTTTAGGATATGATGCTCAGTGCTCTGCTGTTTTCTCCTCACCAGTGCATCATTCTCCACTGAGCTTATTCTTCTCCTTTCCTAGTCTTTTTCTTTCTTATTCCTGCCTAATAGCCTAGCTGAGACTGCCAAGTCAATTCCATTTCTTGTGTTACTGATGGGAATGTATGACTAGAAAAGCAAACACAAAGCAATGATTTAAATAGATTGACACTGGAAGAAGTTTTTTCAACTTTAGACTAGCTGCTAAGACCTTATGCTGTGTCAGTAATATCCATCAGTAAGGTTCAAATAAAAAATAAAATTTTCCATTTTCTGTCTCTTATATGATTCTTGCTGGTATTTTATTGAAGATCATTCCGCTTTCTTTTAGAGGTTCAACAGTAGAACAAGATTGGGTCTGTCTTCATTCCAATAAAAGAGGGTCAATATGAAATCAAAACTACCAGACAAAAGAATCACTTCCTGCTAAAAGGAAAGTGAGTAATTAATACAGTTAATGCCCCGCCCCATCCCCAAAATTAAAATAAAAAGAAATGTTTTCTTTAAATTACAAATATTTAACTTAATTCTTTCCTTTCCCCTCTCATCCCCCCATATTTCATGAAAGAATTAAGAATGTGCACTGGCAGCTGTTACAGCAAAGGTTTCCACGATTGTCTTAATAAAATATCCCAAAATAAATTTCATATTTTAATTCTAGCAGTATTACATATATTATTTACAATAACAGTAACAGTAGCAAATATATTATTTATATCTTATCTCAAAAATCTCGTATATGAACACAACAAGAATAAAAGACTTCTTCAAATCCTCTTAGAAGGCATGCAAAATGATCACAGCTGAGTGCTTTCAGTGGTACTTAATACTATAAATAACCTATTGTACTATCTGTGGACATGGAAGAAAAAGGAAGTATTAATGTGAGCTCATAGAATGCAAATTAGTTCATATAAAAATGTATTTTTTTCCCTGTCAAATTTTGTGTTACCAAAATTTGATAGTGCTTCAGTAAAGTTAAATGTTATACAGGGAAATATCAATGAAAAAAATCAGACAGGCCTTGACAAGGAACTGTTGCATATAAATTAATGGCATAATTAGCTAAATTATCAAACTCCGAGATCTCAAGCCCAGGAAACCTTATGAGAAATGACTATTTTCTACATCACTAAGAAATTAGATTGACCTTGTCTCAAGCTTTTACAAATTCATACTATTTCAGTACATAATTAACTGGAGAAAAAATATTAATGAAAGTCATGTTTGTGACTAATATCAGTACAGCTCTGTAAAATTCCACTTGTAATCTATGAGCCTTGGTAATAATAAAGTATTAAAAGTGAACATCTTACAATATGAGATGGAGATTTACACGTCTCTGCCAGTTCAGAAGTTTTAAAAACACTTCTTTTTTTTCCCTAATATATGTCACATTGATATTTCATGGTTCCTATGGAGTGCACGGTTTGTGGAGAGCAGCTTAAGTGAATTTGCATTGCCATGGTACTCATTGCAGAACCAACACAGAGTTTAATCTCCTTTTCTGGAACTGCACAGGGGAAGAGTTTTAGGCAGCTTTAATGGTAGCTTAGTTCTAAAGCTATACAAATCACTGGGGGCTTAATGATACTTCTAGAACCATGAGAACTCCTTGAACCATGTCTTCAAGCACAGAGGCCTGGGAGACTGAAGCTGTGAAGACTAAGGCTAAGAAAGCTTATCTGAATTGTCTGAATTGTCTGAATTGTCTGTCACAAAAATAACCACCCCACGCAGCAAAGAACTCATGTTCAGCTTGTTAGGTGCTCATGGTTTGCCACCATCATATGATAGTAAGATTTGGATCCATCTGGCTAAACGAGGATAGAAATGTGCCATGTGGCCAGCAGTGAATACAGAAAAATAGATACATGTTGACTTACTGAATCTTGCAAGTAACACTCCTAAGAAAAGGGTGGTCAAGGAGGAAAAGAAGAAGTGCACAGAAGATATGTGTCTGAAATGCAGTTGAGAGTAAGGATAGAATTAGAACTCCCATAAGCAAGTGTCACAGTGGACAAGTTTATGAAGTTTATGCTGCAAAGCCCTGAGTATGCCCTGCAACAGAACTAGAAGCTGAAGTGTCTCTTTTTTCTTTCCACATGCTCACTCTGGTTTTTATCTCACAGGGTTCCATTCCCAGAAAGATGCATCTGTTATCATGCCTCCTTTTTTTGCTTATTATTTCTAATCCTAAATCTACTGAATACTTCTAGTTCCTATTTTGGCTTGTGCTGCTTATTCCTTCATGCTGTTGCCTGAGGCAGTTCCCTATTTGTTGACAAATATGTATCTTCTGGTTGATTCTGTTCCTTTTGCCTCTTGGTACTTCATGGGAGGGATAGATTACACCTCACAGCAAAGGACAAACGATGAAGTATATTTTTTATATGTGCCACCATTTCTAGGGGAGTAATTGGAGTACTTCTTTAGGAAATCTCCCCTAGTCTCATTCCACTTAGTCTCACTTAATGTAATTTCCTTTATAGTTAAGAGATGAAGTGTAGTGGTTCAGAAAGGCCTTTTATTTAAAAGTGATATATAGAATGAAAGACCCCAGATCATCTCTGCTGTACAAGTTAGAGGAACCTCAGTCTGCAAAACTACCTGACAGTAATGAATCTGTGATGTAAACTAGCTTCAGTTTGGCCTAGGAAACTGTAAGTTCACCACAAAGAAAAGATTTCTTCATAAATGTGATCAGGAAACCCTCAAAGGCAAAGCACTGATTCTTCATCTTTGCCAGTAATATTATGCATAGAAGCAGCCTCATAATCTAGTTGGAAATGAAAGGCAGGAAGATGCAATACATAATAAATACATAATAATTCACAGAATCAGTCTTCTTCCCATCCTTTTGGTATTATGAGATGAGTTTCTTGTTGCGTACCATCTGCCAGCTGTATGAACAAATATAATTGCACACACAGATGCAATCCAATGATGGCAACAAAACATAGAACAGAAGAGATAGGTAAATAAACATGAAAAAATTTATCATAGATCATTTTTAGGCTCCTTCCTCAGAAATTATTAATAATAAACCATGTGACTTTTACACTCATTCAAGTAGCTTCTTTTCTGTTCTTTCCAAGTTGTTTATTTATATTGTAAGGCAATAAATAATTCCAAAATAATTTAATTTAGTACTTCATTTAACTCATAAAAATTCTTCATATAAATGAGGGCCGGACATAATTCACTCATAGAAGTTAACACCTACACAGAAATGTAAAATGAAAACAATAATCTCATCCATGTTTCTTTACAGATGATTCAATATCTTGTGAATTTCCTATCAACTTTTATCATGCTCTAAGGTGTCCTGAGAACATTAGGTCTAGCAGGTTTTTTAATCATGCAACAGTTCTTTGCAACATCCCCAAATTTCCATTAAGATTCCTTTTTTAGTTGGTGAAGTATAAATACCTAATGTCTCCTTCAAGAGACTTTGTTTTCTTTTTACTGGAGTTCAACCAAGTCATTGCGTTGA
The DNA here is from genome assembly GCA_013397975.1 of Machaerirhynchus nigripectus. Lineage (NCBI taxonomy): Eukaryota > Metazoa > Chordata > Aves > Passeriformes > Dicruridae > Machaerirhynchus > Machaerirhynchus nigripectus. Next base: position 933,748 of record VZRQ01010876.1, read on the forward strand.
TCAGGGTATTAAATGCTTGGAAAGAAATTTTTTTCATACATGAAGAAGACAGTGTTCCTTTTGCTTTGGTAGGCTTGCACCAATCAAAAGCAATTGCAAATTTGCATTTTTCTTTTCCTGCAGGTTTCTAACTATTTATATGTCTCCAGCTGTCATTTCACTGGTAGTTAAAAGTCCCTGTGGCGGTTTGGGCCAAATTCCAGGGAAACGTCCAAAAGGAGTGTCTCCTTAAAGGAAGATGTGTTACAGCCACCCCTCCCCCCACCAGGTTCAGGAAAAAAAAATTATTTTCCTCGGAGGAATGTGAAAAAGAAAATAAGAACTATTTATTTAACAAACACACAGGAAAAGTATAATAATAATGCTAAATAAGAAAATAACAAAAATAAATAACAAAAACCTCTCGTTGTGAGAGAAAACGTGAAAGATTTTAGAGTCCTTCTGTGGGTGTGGTCTCTCTCCTTCTCCTCAGAGCTGGGTTGGCATGGGGCCCCGCTCCAGGCCGGTGGAAGGTCCCCCGGTGGAAAAAAGAAACCAAAGTTCTGGAAAAACAACACTCTGTCTCTCTCCGAAGAAGCAGAGCCGATAAAAAAACCTGGCTGAAAAGCAAGAAGAGTGCTTCCTCTGCTCCTCAGCAAGAAGCACCTAATCTCTGTGTCCTTGAAGTACAGACTGTTTGAAAAGCTCGCTCAGTTTTTTTCTCTCTCTGTCTTGCACTCAGTTTCAAAGGCACAGAAAGGCACAGGAATCATGTCTGGGCATAGAACGGTGATAGGGGATACACAGCATAAAGTCACCCCAAGACAGTCCCCTTCCAGGTTCTTCCATGATGAAGTCACTGCTAATGTGAATTTTTAAAAAGTATGTACTTTCCAGCCTCAGTCACAATCTAGTGGCATTTGGGGACTGTTTTAACTGGAGGTCTGGGCACTTGCAGATTGCATACAGCAGGAATAGCCTCTATAGGATTTTTGCATGGTTCATGGTATAGCCTTGCACTCAAAAGCTATTTCTTATGGCTTGGTTCAGAAGCATTTTTTCTGCTTACAGTGTAGTAGCAAGAAAAAAACCACCAATAGGCTGTAAGTGTGAGGAACTAATAAAAGTTTTAAGTCTGATACTGAGTTAGGAACTGATATGCAGAGCTTCAAAACTGTGACCCCAAGCTTTTTGTTGGTGTACACAGGAATAATCTCTGCTTCAGGGGTCCTTAAGCAGAGCAAAGTGCTGAGAGGAAAATATCTGATAAATCAGGATAATGTAGTTTTAAGTTCTGGTATCTCATTACTTGCCATGGCTCTTAGAACTCATGCCAGGCCTGGGGAGCTGAAAGATATCAGATCTCAGAACTAATCCTGTTTTCTTGTCTTCATTCTATATCAGTAAGTGTTGCTGTCTGTTGCTGCTATTACAGTGAGCGAATTAAATAAGTTTTTCCTTCCTGGCAGTGATAACTAGAGGCCTGAGGTGTGGACTGTACGGTGCACTGACTTCCAATCTTTGGTCGAAACTGTTGAAAAGAGAAAAGTATGTGCATACAATAGAGTAGCTTCTCCATTATCAAGATATAATTAACATATCTCTATTAAAAAGATATGTGGAATGCAGCAGAGCTTTATAGTTTGTTTCTGTGCCCGTGTGCCCCTTATGCCTCTGAAAATCTTCATGCTAAGCTGCTTTCAGCCCAAAAGCGATGAATTCCATTGTCGTCACCTCTGTCAGTTTTGTTTGCTTTTCTCAATCACTCCTTTTGGGAGGTCTTCTGCCACCAAGATGACAATGGTGTGTTGATTCATTGCCCTGTCTCTCGTCCATGTGGAGGAGTTACTCAAAAATGTCAGCTTGTTTTGATTTTGCTATCCTTCCCTCACTGTTTTTTTTCCCCCGTTTCATGGTGATATAGCTCTTCTACTATTTTTATTTAATTGCTGTCACAGCATCTACATTGCTACTGCAACTGTTAATTAAAGAATCTTTCCGACTATTCAACAGATGAAAATTGTATTTAAAGTCATCTGACTTCTCTTTTCGTCTCTCTTTTTCTTTGTAAAAGTGTAAAAAAACCTCCTCTCCAAAAAAACATCGGGGGGGGGGAGGGGTGCTAAAATCAGTGTCAAAGAGATTTAATTTACAAACATAGCTAGATCCCTAATTATTTGATGTTAGCATTCTTTAGTACCTGAGGTTCATCCTATCAAACTATTACATCAGAAGCTAAACACTGCTATATTAAAATATCAGTAGTAAGGCATATATTCTTACAAACACTGAGACTTTGAAGCAAGAAACAAATCCCAAACCTCTTCTTTCTGTCCAGAATTACAAAGAGGAGAAGCAGTTGTGCTGGCTTCCCCTACTGCCTGAAAATGTGGTTATATCTGAGTTAGAAGGACCATGTGTCAAGGAAATAGGAAATTTTAAGTTCTCTGCTGAAAACAACAACTAAAGTGCAAACAGCAGAAACAGGGCGCTATAACAACATGCACTGTTGGAGTGCGTTATGGCAGTTTCCATGGCCAGCAATATCATATTAGCCACTGCCATCTCCCCTCTCTCCCCCATGTATTTGGTTCTTCCCACAGAGCTTTCTGGGCTCCCTGAACCTCTGTTGGCCCACGGTATTTGTCCCCTCCCACGCTATCCTCCTTTGGTCTGTACCCTTTGCCCACCAGGATTCAAACCCCAAGTGCCTGTATCATTGGTGGTTTCATGTTTTCCCCTCCCACTCTGTAAGGGGTAAATCTCTCTGTAACGGCCCCTCGGGGCTCTTCTCGTGATCTCTAAGTTGAATAAAGTCCCTGCTGTTCCACGAGAGAGTCCCTGTGTCTCATCTATTCCTCCTTGGGCACGCCCGCATCACTGCTGGGCTAGGCAGACCCTTCTGGAGCTCCGGCCAGCCTCCGCATGCCCATGTGAGCCAGCCTCCATCCCCCTCCTGGGCGGGCAGATGCCCGGCGCCGGGTCTAGCTGGACAGACAGCGTCGCGGCAATACACCTTAAGAATGTGCTCAGGACACCAGCTGCCTCTTGATTACCCCTCACCCTAAGTTTGAAAATAATCACATCATTTTCTTGAGGCACACTATATTTCTGCAGAATTTTTTCTCACTATTTCACCACTGGAGATTTCAGTTACAATGTCATGAATGACTGGTTCTCTGAAGCTGAACTGGGACATTTTTGATGTCGATGTACTTTCAATCAACCTTGAAGAGTTGGGCAGCTGTGTCACCACTAGGAATAATCCCAGAGCCACACATGAAAAATTGTTCCATTTGCACTGTAACCATGACACTACAAAATTTCCCTAAAAGTTAACCATAAAGGAAGTTCAATGTAGAGATAAATGATCTTCTAAAACAAGTACCCAGAGGAGGGAAAAAGTGATCTAATGTTCAGGTTTCATTACAAAAGAAATTAGGAGTTCCATGTTGCACACATTTTTAGATACTTTGAATTGCTTAAATCAACCCTCTGGCTCAGGAAACTGCTGAGAATAGCGAGTAGAGTTCTCATGAACTTGAAAAGACCTGCCTTCTTCCTAAGATTTCCAGACAGTGAGATATATCTCACCTATTTTTGATGGCCGCAAGATTGTCAAGTAAATAAGAGAGAAAGACACTTCATCAGACTTATATGAAATCTTTGTTTTAGAATAAAATTATTCATGCTGTCATACAGTCATTTATTTATTACTGACTATAAGGATAGCCTTTACAAAATTAGTTCAAATGCAAATGTTTGAACTGTAGATATATCTATTTGGAAAGATGGATCTGATCCAGAGTCTCAATTGGATTTCAATATATAAAATGAGGTAATTATTTCTATATAAAAGCAAAATAAGAAAAAGCCTAACTGAGATAGTCTAGGAGGAAGACTGATCAGCTGTGTACCAAAATAGTTTAATTCAAGCCTTTTCTGCACTTAATTTTTACTTTCTGGTTCAGATGAAATACCCATGGAAAAAGAGACTTTAAAAAGTCTCATTGGACAAAACTTCCTATCTACCTAGTAACTAATTATGACCCTTGTGAAGGCTTGTGCAAGAGAAGTAATCTGAAGTTCTGGGTTCAAATCATACATTTCAGGGAGAAGGGCAAGGTCTTTCACAGACAAGTCTCCAATCCCTTCATCCTGGCCTAATGGATACCCACAACAAACTTTGTCACCTTCAAAAGTCACAGCCTCAGTCTGTGTAAGGTAACATTCAGAAGTGTTACAGTGAGAGCTCTGAGACCACAGAGTCAAGAGCTGGACTTCTTATCTGTGCAAGGTGTCCAGGCTCATGTCTGTATTTGCACAGTGGCAGATGTTCACATAGGCCTGAGGTGGGAAATTTTTTACTGAAACAGAATTGCAATATCATATGTCAAGTGTTTGAACTGCTTCAACTAGGTACACATAGGGTTAAACTACAGAGTAAAAAACCCCTTCATCATGCAACTGAATGAAGATATCCTAGATAGCCTTGTACAACTCAAGTATCATTATTTTTTTTTTCTGTGTTCTACGCTTTACCCGAGTTTAGGGAACTAACGAAACCCTAATGGTGGCATTTATTAGGATAAATAAATGAAATATTCTACATTGTAGCTGTCGACATATGTAGCAGGTGTTTAAATCTCCATTATATTCAAAGCAGATCATAGAACCATAGAATCATAGCCTGTCTTGGGCTGGAACCCAAGAACCATCTTGTTCCAATCCCCCTGCCATAGGCAGCAACACCTTCCACTAGACCAGTTTGCTCATAGCCACATCTAACCTGGCTGTGAAATCCCAGGTATAGGGCAACCACAGCTTCTCAAAGGCCAACCTGTCCCAGTACTTCACCATCCTCCCAGTAAAGAATTTCTTTCTAACGTCTAATCTAAAACTTCACTCTTTTAGTTTAAATCCATTCCCCCTTGTCTTGTCCCTACATATTCTTGTAAAAAGTCTTGTTCCATTTTTCTTGTACACTCCCTTCATATACTGGAAGGCTGCAAGGAGGTCACCCCAGAATCTTCTGTTCTCCAGGCTGAACAATCCCAATTCTATTCTCTTAATCTTAGATCTACCCAGTGGAGCCAGGGCAGTGATTCAACTTAAAGTATTGAAGGTAACGATTGGCCAGTTTAGGTGCTTTTGATCTTAGATGTTAGCAGACCAAATGAGGGAGCCCTAATGGGTGGCTACAGTATGGAGTAAAGAGAGGAGGTCAGAAGCTGATAGATGGAGATGCTGTCTCATTAATCATCTCTTCTGCTTCTAGAACACAACTGTGGTCAAAAGTGATTTTATAAGGTTCTATTGTCAGGGGCTCAGATAAGACAGGAAACCTACAATAGAAGCGGGTTTTAGCAGCCTTCTTAGGTCGGAGGGTATAAAAAGGTTGGAATGGTGTCCTGGGTTGCAGTGTATTTTATTACCATCTTCATGAGCTGTTGAAACCAGGTGGGGCAGTGTTCCTTTCCTCCTCCCTCCAGACGATCTCCTGTTAATGGGTCCATCAATGCCTTCCCTCATGACTCACCATCCCGTTGTGAGAAGCTCCACCTAGGAGGAGGAACTGAGCGTTCCCATCTGTATATACTTGGAGGTTTGGAACACCACAGACAGCCTTTTTCCACTGGATTCCCAGAGGACAAGAGCTACATAGCCACCACTGGACCTTCAGAGGAATACCACACCCTTCTGCAGGATCACCGCTTCAACCGAACCACATCCATCACTTCAGGAGGACTGCAGCCCCCATTTTATCAGACTGCTACTGCCACCTTGACTAAAAGGGTGTCAGGTTGTATCCTGACTCTGTCAGTTTAAACCAGTGTTTTCTGCCTTTATTTTTAATTTTCCTATTAAATTTTCATTCTGACTTGGTGTCTCTCACTGGTTTGTTTTCAAACTAGTACAAGTATTTCAGGTGCTGCTGTTATCTATGTTATTTCACTGGTCTGACCTCCAAAGTTTTCCTCCTCTAAACAAATCTAAAGAATGTTTGAGTGTGCATTTGTTCTCTTTTAGCAGTCTGAGTTCCCGTCTTGAGAATAGATCATCTCATTCCCAGTTATTCTCACATCACCTTGAACAATACTGAAAGGAGTAGTTTGTGATTCTTTTGTCATTTGTTTTTGCTGATAACAGTGCATGTAATCACACAGTCTTTGTGTATGTCTGTATATCCCCCTGGCTACTTTTGAACCTGCTGTCCAATTTCAATCAAGACTAGAGCACCCCTCAAGCATCCCTTAAAAATCATAAACTGGGTAAAGGAGATATCAAGTTTGAAAATTTTTACATTTTCTCCCAATAACTCTCAATCCTGTTTCTAGAATATAATATTGAAAATCAAATATGGCATCTTGTCTTCCGAAATTCATTGTGAGAAGACTTTAAATACAGGCACAGATAGTCAAAGATATTATCATCATTGGACTTAAAAGATAACTGACTGAGACATGAACCCATAGGAAATGAAGTTACATTTATTTATAATTGTCATTGTAACTGACAAGCATGTGATTGACATTATAATTTTAAAGATTGCAAACATTAATGCAAATAAACTAACAGTTTACATAAGAAGTAGGTGTACAGGGAAAGTTACATTTTAGGGAGTGGTTTTCGTTAATTTATTCAACAGTAGACATCCAAAGTGCCTCGCTGAGAATCAGTTCTAGTTTCCGTTGATGTATTACAGACTTTTAAAGTGGACCTCTCCATTTCAGGAGAACTGATTTCCTAAATATTTTCAAAGGCAGAAAAATTTCACACTTCTCTGAATGCCAGTTGACTGCAAATGTTAACAGCTTGTGAGAGTGCTAATTAGAGCATCATAAAATTTATTGGACTTCTTTGACACTAACTTAACCAGAAGATGAAACACAATCTGTTATAAAAAAAATGAAGATTTTACTTCTATCTTCATGTCTGAACAAGGAATCTTACAAGTCAGAATTTGGTTTTAGTTCATATAATGCCAGTTTTTATGTTACACATCTTTTTTATCAAATTATTGTATGCTTCCATGTTCCAGAGTCACTTAATCACTGACAGATCTTTTAGGTTTGTACTGGAAAAGGGAAATTCCTGTCTGCCTTTCCCAAGCAGCGCACATAAGCCTACAAGCATATAACAACATACAATCCATAAAATTAACACATGACATCTATTGTGACAGACATAAATATGTACATAAATATCCACAGCAGTGTGACCCAAATAATTATGACTTGGCCTTTGTAGCTGTATATGTGCATAGAAATGGGGACACAAATTGTAATTAGTTTTTGAGTAGATGATTTAATCAAATATTTTCTGTTTAGATGGTTGTCTCTACAGTGCCTCAAGCGAGGGGTCAAGGTATGACAGTATTGCTTTCTCTGTTAGAAAGGGTTAAAACTTGAATCAAGGAAGTAGCTATGCCTAAATTTTAAGTATCTAGTCAGAGTTGCTTAAAAGCATTTTGTACACTGCCGATGGAATTAGGTAAGATGTCACAGAGGTCTCAGGGAAGAGGTGTTGCTTGCTTCATTTCTGCTGCTGAAATTTGCAGTCAGGATCTTCGTCTGGAGATCTCCTCAAATATCCACCTCTTCTCATTGGTCTTTATATATGTGTGGGGCCTTACCTGGTGTGGTCACATACATATGTGGGCACTCCCACAGATACTTTCTGCTCTCTCAGTGCCAAAAAGTCACATGCAGGTTCAATCCACAGAACCACAGAACGGGTCAGGTTGGAAGGGACTACAGTGGGTCATCTGGTCCAACCTCCCTGCTCAAGCATGTCAAAACCACGTGCCACAGGATTTTGTTCAGATTTTTCTGGAGTATCTCTAGTGAAGGACACTCCACAGCTTCTTTGGACGATCTACCCCAGTGTGTGGTCGCCTGCACAATAAAGAATTTCTTCCTTATGTTCAGGTGGAACTTCCTGTGCATCAGTTTCTGCCCGTTGCCTCTTGTCCTACTTCTGGGCACCACCAAGCAGAGCCTGGTCCATCCTCTTGAGACCCTCTCTTCAAATACTGATAGACCTTAATGAGGTCTCTCAGTCAGCTCTTCTTGAGCCTGAACAGGCACAACCCTGTCAGCCTTTTCTCATAACAGAGATGCTTCAGTCCCTTAATCATCTTCATAGCACTCCATGGGATCTGCTCCAGTACCTCCTTGTCTCTCTTATACTGAGCAGCCCAAAACTGGACACAGCACTCCAGATGTGGCCTCACCAGGGCTGAGCAGAGGGGCAGGATCACCTCCCTCAATCTGCTGGCAATGCTCTTCCCTATGCACCCCGGGGTATCATTGGCCTTCTTGGCTACCAGAGCAATGTTGGCCCATGGACAGCTTGTTGTCCACCAGCACCTTCAAGTTGTCTCTGCAGAGCAGCATTGCAGCAGGTCAGGCCCCAGCTCACACTGCTTCATCATTACCTGTTAGACAAACTGGGATTTCACATCCCTGCTCCAGATGCGGCAGCAATGGAATCTTTATGAAATTAAGTTGGTAGAAAATAAAATTTTCATGCTGTCTTTCAGAAACTATTTTGCGTATCAGTCTTCCTGTTTCAGCATCTAAGTGACACAGCTAACCACAGCTCCCACTGGTTTTCCCATTTTGGGGGGTTTGAAAATCTGTCTAAGTTCTCCTGAAGTTAAGAGTTTAATTTAGGTCTACTTTTCTTAAATGGACCCAAGATCTTCAAAAAACTTGACAGCAATTACTCATGTCAATTGCTCTGAAATCTGCATTTTAGTGTCGGGAAACTATTAAAAGCTTATCTTGTTCTTCTTATCACTTATGTTCCCTAGGAAAAAGATTGATGCTTGATTTCAGTCTGCCTCAGGTAATTTTAACTGTCTGGTGAAAGAGCACTCCTGAGATAGCTAAAAGACCATTATCCCTGTGTAGCCAGTGGAGCCAAGTGAGTTCTTTAAAAATTGTCCATTATTTATCTGACTTTTTAATAGGGACATAAATGAAAAGCACAGTTTTGAAAATCTTGAGTAACTCACTTTATTAAACTGACAGACATTATTATTTGCAGGGTTTTTTTTCATCAGCATTGTAGCAGGGTGGGAATTGAAAGCAATTGTGGAATATTGTGAGGGTTTCCTCAAATTGTATTCAACTACACAGGGAAATTCTCAGAAGCAATTAGAAGGAGTTTTAGAAGACATATTAAACATTTCCATTAATTTATCTAACTAGCTAGTAATTTGTTTATTTTTAAAACCCATGCATTGGAAGTGACAACGACAACAGGGAATTGTTTTAAATGTCAAGTTGCTTTGGTTTGTATCTTATTAATCATTCATGTTTTAATGCTCAGAAGACACAGTACATGTGTAGAGGGGCTGTTTCCTCAATACACAAATACCAAGTTATTTCCAGTCCCATTTTTATTATGTAAATCACTATGCTTATATATACAATACAAAACCCTAACCTGTATTTTGTAAGCACTTTTGTTGCTTTTCCTCATAAAAGAATGCATAAGTCCTTTTACGAAGAAACACTAAGAGTGTTATGAAAATGACACACAAACTTTATTTTAATGACCACTTCTTCTTGCACATTAGATTTTAAAACCAAGCACTTTTTGTACAATACTGATTTTACTTTAAATAGTATATGCATAATTTGGTCTACTGAAACATCTGAAGTAGAAACATGAAAACCATCCCTAAAAATATTAGCTATCACATAAGGAAAAAAGTTGCATTTGCTTCCACAGATATCAAGGGCTTTTATCTCACCTGCACAGCACTACCAAGGAATGGTGTTGATAACACACTGATATTTTGGTTCTTGCTAAGTCATGTTTTTCTTAAGGAAGTTTTTCCTTTTCTCATTCTCCGCCAGTGAGGAAGTACACAGAAAAAACCAAACTGAGAGGAAGCTTAGCTGGGACAGGTGACCTGAACAGACCAAGGGGATAGCCACATGCCCAGTATATAAACTGGGGGGAGTTACCCAGAAGAGAGCCAATGTGAGTTTGGGAAGGGGGGAAGGAGGGGTCTAGCATCTGTCAGCATGTGGTGAGCAATTGCATTGTGCATCACCATTATATTATTATTATTATTATTATTATTACTATCCACTGTTATTGCATTTTACTTTATTTTCAATTAAACTGTTCTTATCTCAACAGACAACTGTTACTTCAATTCTTCTGGTGGTTTTGTTTGCATCTCTTACCTTCTGTGAGATAAGGGATTTGGA
>VZRQ01010876.1:944729-997923 GCA_013397975.1 Machaerirhynchus nigripectus
GGGTTCTCCTGCAGCTGCCCGGGGCCCATTCCCCCCCTGCCCGCAAGAGGGCTTGAACAAAAAAGGGAAGTTCCCGTCTCTCCATGCGGTTTAAATGTGTAAATTTTGAGAAGTGTTATTGGTCTACACGACTGTCCATCAACTCAGGCTCAACCCACCACAATTCTCCTCCACATTCCACTCCTGTTGGAGGGAAGAGAAGGGGACAGTTGAGCGAGGGGCTGCGTGGTGTTTCATCTCCAGCTGGGCCTGAAACCACTTCAGTCAGATGTAAAGTGCTTCAAATACACAAGGCCAACGAAATCAATTCTCTCCAGCTCCTTCAGCTACTACAGCTTTAGAAAAGACTGTGTTTATAAAGTTATTTCATACTTATAGACAAGTATAAAATTATATTTTTAAGTATTTATCAATAGAATTTGACGTATGTGCTTAAACATGCTACTGTTAAGATTTATCTATGTTACTATAATCTATAATAAATGACATATCTATATATTTATACAAAAACATATGGTCTAAGGCAAAAATATATATTAATTAGGAAACTTGAATAATTTCTAGAAACTCTCCATTTCTCAGTGCACTTGTGAAAATGCATGCACTATATTATGAAAACATGAATGCTTACTTGAGAAAGAAGCAGTAGCATTACTGCATGCTATTTACACTAGAAAGATTTTGTTCCAGGAGTCATTGTGCAAATGAGTTTCTAATACAAAGAGACACAACTAGAAAAATTCAAGTAGCATATGTGGCTTTTTGCTGACAATTAATTTTTTTCTGGTCTCCTAAACAGTATTTATTCCCAGCTGTCAAACACAACAGCAACACTTGCTCTTCAGTGGTGATAATAAATTGTCAGAACAAGACATGAATCTCACCTGAATCTCTTGGTTTAGAAAGTTATGTAGCAGAGTGTAAAGATAATTTTTTACATGGTGGTATTTTTAAAAGTTTTTTTATACATGTGGGTTTTTTACAGAGTAAATTTTTCCTGCATCCTTGGAACAAGTTTTTCCCATGCTGTTGCAGACAGTTGATGTATTCTTGGTCAACAAAACACTCATTTTCACTTAAGAATATATGCTTTCTCTCAACGAAAATAAGTTCCATTATAGAATCAGTAATCTGTTTTCCTTCTTACATTTCCTTATGCTATATATAGCTCTTTTCAGAAACACATTCTATGACAAAGCATATGTAAGTTGGAACACAATTTTTAGCATTGGTAATTGTAATCTTCTTTAAAATGTTGCAAGTATCAAAGTTTCCCACAGCAGTTCACATATTTCTCTACTCTAGATGTGTAAATGTCCCTTGGAAAATACAGTTGCACTCACTTTAGAAGTATAAAAGAGTTGTAGCATCATTCAGCTTTGATGAATTAAAAGGAGGGAGAGCTTTTCTCCAAATTTTTCCTAGCTCTTCAAAAGAAATCCATTATTTATGCAGACAATAAAGCAGTAATGGTATTATGTTACCTTTGTGTGTACCCCCGAGCTCAAAAAGAATGGTTTGGCATTCAAGTTATAACAAAAGCTCAAGGATGGAGTGCTGAACAGATCATGACCAATAAGAATAAGTAATAAGGAACAGGCTACAAGACCAAACATCATTAGGTGTGGGTTTCCCTTTCTATGATATTAAAAGAAAGTGCACACACTCATGTAGACATAGAGAGGATGCCACAGCAATTAATTCTGCACCGCCAGTTCTGAAGTAGATGCCAGCACATCTGTTTGATTTGTGTGTTATGTTTGGAACTTTTGGGGGCAATAGCAAGCACAGTGTAAACATTAATGACCTTTGTCCTAAAGGAATTGAGTGTCGTTATACAGATATATTAGTCCATTGGGAAATACACATATAGTGGTTTGGTAACTTCTAGAGATTAGAATCTATTAGTTACAGAAAATTATCATGTAAGACTGTAAAGAAAACACTTTTTAAACTGTGGCACTATTCCCTCTCCTGTACTTAGAGCTGGACAATGTTAAGCCTTCTTCCTCGCTGCTTCTATCCTACTGCTCTTTCATGTTACTTCAGACCTATTTTCCCTTAATACTTTTAATTAGTATTTTAAGCATCTTGCAGGGGTAGCAAAGTCAGCAAAGTGATACAGTATTCTAATTCCACAGTAAAAAGCAAGTTTTATGTGAAACCATAGGGAATATGTTTCAGAAGAAACTAAGTTTCATTAAAATAAAATAAAATAAAATAAAATAAAGGTAGAAATTGTAATTTAAAGATTTTCTTTGCTAAAAAGAAAGATTCCTGATAGCCATTCATAACTCTTACAATTGAGAATGTCTCTAACTTAATCTAAGAACCAGAGAGTATTAGTCAAATCACCCTTTTTTTTGACTTGTATGGTTACAAAGTGAGGATTAAGCAAGGTATGGTTTTTCTTCAGGAGCTAATCCACAAGGAAGAAAAAAAAAGGAAAAGCAAAAAAAAGAAAAAGAAATAAACCCCAACCGTCCCCCCCATAGAACATGCAAGGTTATTATCTACTTAAGCAGATATTTCCACTGCATTCCTGTTGTCCTTGTCATTACAGGTGAGTCCTCCTCTCATCATTGCAGAAACTGTGCAAGTATATGCCTTCCTGGCTACCTTTTCTCATCCTTCCTCAAACACATAAAAAAGATAGTTGATTTACTGCCATTTAAAAAAACCCCATAATTTATAACCTCGTGTTGAATGTCTTCATCAATACTTGAAACAAAGGTATCGTTCAAATCTGAAATCCACTAAAAAAAATCTATATTTTATTTCCAGTCATGTTTCTTCTTTTAAAGTGTAAGTATCTTCCAGCCAATAAATTACTACTTTTCCTTCTCTTGAAACTGTGCAAAATCCAGTTACCTAAAAAGGCATTTTGGATATCTTACTTAAAGTGGGTTATTCTGTGACTTGTTCTTACTCAGACAGGAAGTTCAACTGAACATACTGACGTTTCACATGAACCTCAAGTACTCACAATGACAAGATTTAGACATTTGAGGATTGCATCTGTGGCCTATGGACAAAGGACTTTACAGAAGGTCAAAATATTTTTATTATTACTACAAGGATCTGGTTAATGCCTAATGATAGGCTCATCTTCATAACTTCCAGACATGATATAAATATTTAAAAGGGGCATGCTTTTAAGCAGGAAGTGCAACTTGCCTTCTCCTAGATCTTAAAATCTTAAATAATTTTACTTGATTTCACATTACGATAATATAACAGGAGTACCATCAGAGGAAAGATAAAACAATGGCATTACAGTGTATACTCTTTGCATTTCAGTTATCCTACATTAAGCTTTTCAAAGAATGTTAATTATATATGGGGAAAGATAAGCACATGGTGGCACAGTCCCTGGGGAGGGGAGGTGTCACACAGACCCCTACGGAGAGGAGCCTGCTGGAAGCTGACAGACGGGTGAGCAGTGCATGATCACCCCACAGAAGGACATTCAGAAGTGCTTTGCTGACGTGGCAGCGCGGGATGGGTTGTGTGGTGAGACTTAGGGATCTGAATAAACGATCCAGATCGGAGATTCAGATCGGAGATCCAGGAACCAGAACCAGACTCAGATTCAGTCTGAATTTCAATCACCGACAGTTATATTTTCCTCAATTTCCTAATTTTTATTGGTTTTTTTAGAATCTACTGTTCTGCTCCTTTAAGTACATTTTAAAAATCAACTTTTCTATTTTTATTATCTTTTTTTAACAAAGTCATACTGTATTCCTAAACAAAAAATATGCATTATTTTCTTCTCCTGCTTTCTCTCTTCAGGATCTCTGGATGAATCTTTGACAATTTCATATCTGTTTTCAAAACTTTGTGTTGATATTTTGCTTTGAATCTGTTCTAGGTATTGTCAGTAGTTACAATGCCAACGATAAATTGTAAGTAATTAAAGTCTGATGCCTCTTGCAATTACAGAGTCTTTTTGGAGGATATTTAGGTAATTTAAATTTCCTCCTGTTAATATTTATCACATGATCCTGAAATGGGAAGGCCATGAATGTTTAAGGGTCTGAGTTATTTTTGCCTAAATACATCTGTTCAAGAGTAGAGCCATCCTAATGAGTAATTTAATGTTTTGTGCAGGTACCTCAGCCCCCTGGAAGAAGAACAGTAAAGAAGCCAGAACAGACAGGACAATTTTAATAGATTTAAGCACTCAAGTTCTTGTAGCTTAACAAGGTATAAAAAAATTGCTTAAAATCCCTGAGGTTCAGGAACATTTGCTGTGCACAGACATCAACTAAAATAAGACCATTCCACCCTTCATGCACTTCAAGACTGAACTCCACCAAAGAGTATAGCTTTTCCCAGTTGCTGATCCCTGACATTTCAGTGATGGCTCACCAGTTCATCAGCTTGCTTAACTGCAGTTAGTTTTGAATGCTTTGAAAACAGAGTTTAGTTTTTATTGCCATTTGCAGTGAGAGCAGTTTTCTCAAATGTTGATTTTTAACTCATCTAAATAGATGAATGTCTGGCTTCAAGGAAAGTGATACTTGATTCATAACTCTCCACAATGTCATTCCCTTGAAAGGAATGGCAGGAAATGGGAACATCAAGGATAATTGCTTTGCAATGGGATTTAGCCTTTAGCTCCACACTTTTTCAAGATACAAAAGTAAAGATTTAGCTCAGGAAGGAAAACCCCATCACCTACCAGTGAAATAGCAGAAGCCCTCTTCTCCTTCTCTTTCTCACACCTCAAAAGTAGTCTCCAACATACATGTAAAGCTCTGTAGTGTGACCATGTGGATCAAAAGCCACCCTTGTGTACAGTCAGTGATGGATTGAGACTTAATTTCCTAAAGGATATCTTTGATAATGAAGAAATGGAAGAAATAAAACTGGGTTTTAATTGCTTTAACAGTCTTCCAGAAAGCTGATCTTTGTCAAGTTATTAATTCAATCAAGTAGCTCATAGAAACTGTAATTAACTATAGTAATCTTATATTGTTTTTTCTTTCAAACTCATCCTACTGGTAGGAGGTAGAAGTGGTCCTTTTTTGGGCACAATACAGTAGGATTGCTGGTCTCTCCTATGCACCCTATTAGCCTGATGAACCTTCAGGAAAAAGAGATTCTTTTAGGATTAAGAAGCTACCTCCAGTGTGAAAAGCAGCACAGACTGCAGCTTGCTCTGTTTCAATTTATCAGGGTTACAGTGGACTATCTCTCTTGCAATTATATGTCAGGGAAAATAAACTTGTCATTAATATGGACTTCTAATACTGAAAATCTGTTAAACTGGCAGTAATTTTACACCTGTACTCCCAGACCCTAATGTTATGTTTTAGTCTGAAATGCCTTTCCCCACCCTGATCCACAAGATGAAAGAAACAAGGAAAAAAATATAAAGAATATTTTATATTACAATAAATTTCTTCATTGCCATAACAGTTCATCTTCTACTCTGTCCATATATTAAAATTTCAGTTAAATTTACCTGGGAATAATAATAATTTTTAAAATTACCAATTAGCTATAAAAGCTATAAAAATAATTATATATAACTACCATAGAGATACACTTGATTATCAAAATTTCCAGGGTTTTTTTGGTTGATTGGTTGGTTTTTTTGTGTTGTTGTTGTTTTTCAGAGTTTTTGATGCATTTAGAGTAAATTTTCAGGGACAGGAAAAATTTCCAGTAAAATAATAATAATAAAAAAACCTGTTCAGATTTAGTGTATTCAAATTTACCACAGGAATTCATGCAAATCTGCATCTGAATATTAAAATAAAAAACTAAAAGTACAAAAGAGTATTTGCACAACCCACTGACTGGCATTTAGGCTGCACAGTTTAACAGAAATGCCGTAATAGGATTATTGGATAGAGGTTTTCCAGTCTAAAAGCCCGGGTACAGAACAAATGACTTGCCTGCTGTGCTTACATTCGGGTAATAGGCAGAAATGGCTGCTCGCTCAGGGGTTCCCACTCCGGCTGATTGCAGAGCGAGCTGGTGGTCATGACTCTCCTCCACTTGAGTGCCATCTGATTTGTTCTTTTCCCTACTGACATGATTTTACTGACATGTTCAAATAAACATCATTTGCCCTTTGCCTACCCACTGTTAAGAAGCCCAACCTTATTCTTGTCTCCTGGAGAAGTTTACTTCCTTGTGCCTGCAACAAAACCTTCTGTGTTACTGCTGGTGGAAGGGCTGGCACCATGTAGGCTGAGGAGACCTCAAATTATTAGCTCCCTTGACTCCTGCTTAAAGCCTGAGCAATATAGAGGGTTAAATAAACTTTTGATAAGAATATGATACCAGAACTGCCAGAGGTGTGCATCAAGACATCATAACACACATCAGACCATTAACGTTATGCTTTGAAGTGCTGATGAACAAAACGCAGTATCATTCCTAGCAGCCCTCATGGTTAGTAGAGTGTGAAGATTGCATACTGAGTCCACAAGTGTTAGCCCCTCACACTTTTTTCAGTACTCTCTGAATTTTATTTTCTTCTGAGTATAAATGTCTATAAATTAATGTTCTATTTTCTTACGTGTCCGTATTAAAATTGATAGTTTTCCAAGGTTTATGAAAATGGTTCATGAAAAGGGTTAAAGAATTGATAGAATGTCTTGTGACTTTACTCAAGGAACAGTGGTGTTTCATTGTAGTGGTTTTATTCACATCTTTTACCTTTTGTGAGATAAGAACCAGGAGAAATGCAAAGCAGGCTCCTAACTTTAAAGAATATGAAGAAGTTTATTACTAACAGAACTAAAAGTAAAAAAAAAGTAAAACAAAACCCCCTTTTCCTCCAGCCCCTCCCCCTTTTTTACCTAACTCACACAAAGTATAACAAACTATGATTTTGGTCAGTACCACAGTTCTTAGAAGTCTCTCCATTATTGAAGAAAAAAAGGTTTTCCTTTGCTTCACGTGGCTTCCAAACTGCGCAAAGGGCAACAGACCCGCCCAGAAATTCTGCTGCCACTAAAAAGCATCTCTCCCATGAATCTTGCAGTCTTCCCACAGCTGCCAGCATGGGCCACACATGGGGTGTACCTCTTTTTTAAGGATAAGCAAATTCCAGCATAAAATCCAACTGTTCTTCACAAAATCTCTAGAAGTTTCTTATAACTCCGAGGTGACCTGGCATGTTCATGTTTCTTTTTCCCACAGACTGCACACAAAATTCTCATCCCCCCGTGTCTTTAAGTGGATTAAAGAGAAAAGAACAGTTTGTGATATTACATTTTTTACCACGGCCTACAAAAAGTATTTTTGAGCTTCGCACTGGGCGTGACTCCGCCCTCTTTTCCCGTCGCCATCTTCAGCTCCTTCTCCCATGACTTACTCTGTCTTTCCCTCTGACCTTGAAGTCACCATGATTTTCTTCGGGCTTTATGTTGGAGAGAAAAAAAGCCTCTTTCCCTTTATACTGCTGGCTCCTCAGTGCGACTCCAGCTACATTGGGTGCAGAAAGCTCTATCGGCTCCCGCCGGATCTGTGCGGGGCTGCGTGAGGGGGGAGGGAGCTCTCCAGTCCTTAAGAGCCGCTCTGGGTGGCATCGGCTATGCAGCAGCTTAATGGCTTTTTCTTAGCTCCCTGCGGCTCTGAGGGGTTCTCCTGCAGCTCCCCGGGGCCCGTGCCCCCGTGCCAGGGAGGGGAGGCCCAGGGCCACTCCAAGAGACGGAGCCCGGGGCCCATTCCCCCCCACTCCCCGCGGGAGGCTCCAAGACTAAGAGGAAGTTCCCGCATCTCCACGTGGTTTAAATAGGTAAATTTCAAGAAGCGTTATTGGTCTAAACAACTGTCCATCAACTCAGGTTCAAACCACCACATTCATCAAACCAGATCTTATGTGAGAACCGCAGTCAGAAAAACCTTGCTATAAAAATGACAAAGTCTTCCAACACTTCACTTTAAAATCTGTCTTGTGATTTGGCTTTGAATGCTGAAGATGCCCTTCCCATTGTAAAGGCCACTGTAATTTTCTATCCGGTGCAACACCTATGAAATTGAATATTTTCAGTATAACAGGGCATGGGTAGATTTTGCCCTCAGTGAACAATTTTGTACCTCTGGATCCTCTGCAGTTTTGCACTCTCAGAAATAAGGCTTTTAAGCTTTGACCAGCCAATCAAGACATACTGACCTGCTGAACTGTACATCTTGAAAAGGGAATCTACAAGACTGAACCATAGGGCAGTAGGCCAACAGAGCCACCCTAGTGGGAGAAAGGAAGTAGCATTAATTTTTGAAATTATTTCTAAAAAAACCCCTAAAACTAATCTCAAGAGAATTGCCAGAACAATCAAAGCTATGTTCATGATCTTGAGGTGTTAGGATGGATTTAAGCAATTCTTTTCTCCTCTGCAGCAGTTCACACAAAGTGGTACAAAGACAGAATTCAGAGCATAGCTGCATGGTAATAAATGTCATGGAAAATACAAAGAGCTAAAGTTGGGGGAGAGGATTAAAAAGAGAGAGAGAGAACCAGAGAGGTTTTTATGAGAGAAACATGTCAAGAGAAGACACAATAGCTTTCTGCAAGTAATTGTTCTAATATGAAGAGGGCAGGATTCAGTTATTCATATTGCCTACATAAGAATTAAAAAATAAAGTATAGAAGTGTTTGGATGTAAGTAAAATAAAGGAAAATTATTTTGAAAAAAATGAAGCACTAAAATTAGCACTAAAAAGAATATTACAACGATAAATAAAACTAATCTGGGGCATTTCTTAGTAGGTTTGTTTTCTTATCATGAAACGAGTAAAATGAATTAAAACCAGTCCTGCCATTAGACAAAGGGACTTGATAGCCCTAATGGATTTCTGACCTAATGGATTGCGTGGTAAATTCAAGGTGAAATTTTAAAAAATGGCATTTGCATTATCACAGAACTCAAGGAAGAGTGACAAAGTGGAAAAAAAAGTTGATTTGAATCATTCTGTGGTGGCCACATGCCCTTTTAAAATGTTACAATATCTAGATTATGTGCTTGGAATAGGCAGCTAGATTATTGTCTACGTAATTCTTCACTTTCTTTGAGGTAGTTAAATCACTATCAAGAGAACAATAGAACTGTCACACTGGTTCAGAGGAAAGATCCATCTCAAAACAGACAGTGGTAGAGGCACTGAGAAAGAATGTCTAATCTGCAGTTTCAGTAATATTCAGCACAAAGTCTTCTTAAGGTAGGGGTTCAAGGTATTTGCACCTTTATGTTTAATGGACCATGTATTCAGAAGTCTTTTTTAACATCCTCTCTTTTAGAAGCTGACAACTGTCCTTGTCTCATGAAAACGCTCTCATGTCAGGGCTGACCCACAGAACCTGAGTCTGAAGTCTGTTTTGTTTTGTTGGGCTTTTCAAAGTCCATTGCCATTGTTGTTTCCTCTCTTTAGTAATATGAATACTATAATTTCATGATCACTTTTGCATAAATTATCAGCCCTCCATCTCAATTTTTCAATCAGTCTTTGGGACTTAGTCAATATCAAATTAGAATCAAATGTAAAATAACTGATTTGAGTTACCAACCCTTTTTATTTCCTTTATTACTTCTGCACTTTACAGAAACGTTGGAAATGTCTTTTTTTTTTTTTTAATGTGATCTGGTTAATGTTTTTCCAAACAGTAATCAAGGAATGAATGTGTGTTGCTGTTACCAATATATTTATCCTATGGTCAAAGAAAAACATAAGATACCTGGTAGTGCAATGTTCTAGGATAGACTTCTCCTACGTCGTCTGTTTCCTTCCAAGAAAAATCTCACTGTGCTTCCCATATCATATCTCTGGAGTGCTCTATATATGATGTTTTCTCCTTGACATCTTTGCTGATCAGACTCTATACTAAAATTCCAGTCCAGATGTTATCTCACTAAACCTAAATGATGCCAGAGGGCTGGTTTTATATTTTCAGTTTATGTATACCAACATTAAGATTTCTCTTAATCTTTTTCACGTAACATTGCACAGATAACAAAGATTTCAACAAGTTATATGGCTATGTCCCCTTGTATCTGATAATCATGGAGCTATCAGTGAGATTTCATTCTATGAGCCAAACTGTTTGTCTAGTCCAGTACCCATTCCTTACACTTTAAACTGATTCATAAGTCAATGACCTTCCCCTATCTCAACAGATAAATAACCATGTTTCCTGGCAGTCAACTTTCATGGAATATCTTGCAGTGTAACACAAGAAAGAATTGTCATGAACATACCGGTGAAAACTACCTTTGGTGGTTCCTGAAGAATTTCTCTTCATAAGGGTGTTATGATCCAATTGTTATAAAGGTTCTTTAAAAATTTCTCTGCCCAAATTAAGGTGCAAAGGAGACCATATACCAGTGACAATAATATGGGTTTTATTGAGAGTAGATATGAGAGAGAGAGAAAAAGAGAAAGGAAGGAAGAAAGAGAAGGAAGAGAGGGAGGAAGGGAGGGANACGTCCCGTGGGGTTGGGGGTGCCACGGCTGGGCCGGTTTGTGTAATCGGAGGATGGGTGTTTATTGCCTCTCACCAGAGGTTACACCATGCACCCAAAACCTCCTCCTCCCCCTTTGGCTGGGGGGGAAGTTTGTGTAAACCTGGCTACTGTTCCCCCCCCCACCCAAACTCAGCTGGGATGGCAGCTATTGTGGATGCATACCTTTCCCTCAGCCTGAGGTGACTGAACAATGGATTTCCTTTATCTAATCAGCAGTTCGACTTAGTGGTCCAAAGTTCTTCAAGGAGGTTTTTGTGGTGGTAGCTTCTTTAAAACTTTGTATCAGTGTTTGAGGCATAAACTATTTTCAGTCTCTGACAAAGGGAAAGTAAAGTCCCTTCAAAATGTTACTTGTATTGTTGAGCACATGATGACAACCTCAACTTTTCTAGAAGCCCATCTGCTAAAAATGACCAAAAAGCGAAACTTTCCTATTAATTCTTCATATTTTCTTAGCTGACCTTCAAAAGTTCTCTCAGGAACTGTATCGAGGTTTTCACACGGGTAACAGTTTGGAAAGAACACCCAGTTCATAGAAAAAAAATGTAATAAATAAATGAGTATCTTTAAAGCTACTCTGCTTCTGCTGGTCATTTCAATAAACAGCAGTATTTGTCTTGGGAACTGTGAAAGCCTGAAGTAAAAGTAACATAAAACAGTCTACCAGACAGTTATAAATAAGTTAAATAGCTATGAGCTGTTGAAATTTGGTGGAACTGTGAAAGTCCTACAATTTCTAGACTTATCTTTGAACTTCATTTGAAATAGCCTACATAAAAAATGAACACTAGAAAACAGAGAAACCAATAAAACTACAATGTTCCCAGTGTTAATGCAAGATAGAGAGAAGTAAAGCTTGCCCATAAGGAGAGGAACTTTTAGACCAGGAGATGAGAAGTAACTTCTGTCAGACTGTGACATGAATGGCACCATCCTAAAGAGGACAGAACAGTAATGTGGAATTGTGCCATTACACACAAAAAAGCGTACAAAAAATGTACAACAAACTCCCAGGAAGGCTCAAAGCACATCTGTAACATTCAGCACACTATATGTATGTATCACATATTGTGAAAGCTACAGATTATGAAATATTTTATTCTTCATTTCAGGAAATTACTGACCCTCTATTAGTGTTCAACCTCACTTCATGAGAGTGAAATGATGGTAGCTTTGCAAATGTATCCATCTGATATTTCTCTTTTCTTTGTTATATTCCTGGAGAATTGATACTCAGCAGGGTTGAAGAATACCCAGACTCTATAACAAAAAATCAAAACAAATTTAAAAAAATTCAAATCAATAGGCAGTCTGTTCTAAACAGAAAAGCAGAGTTTGTTTTTCAGACATTCTTTACAACTCTAATTCCATATAAAGGTGATGAGTTACTGAATTCTAAATAAATATAAAAATCCAACTCATTGTCATCTCAAGATAAAGTCTTATTTAATGACAACAATGTATTTAGACTCATTTTTTGGCCAGTCTTAAAAGACCACAGGAAAGGTTTTTTTGCTCATAATATTAATGAATCAGTTTTGGTCAGATGTTTAAAAATATTTTTTAAAACCCACGTCTTTGCAATCAGTAAAAAAGATATTAATTTAAGCAAAATATTTTATAAACAGACCAAAGTTAGCATCTTCTAAATCTAAAAGGGGGAAACCTCCAGGGAGCTAGAAATTTTGTAACGAATAGAAATTATTTTAAGTTTTCAAGTAGTTCTGTTTGCAAGAACACAGAGAATATGAGACCAGATTCATTTTTAGAGAAAAAGTTGGGACAGAAATCATGCAATACCCACACAGAGTAGACAAATATAAATGCTGCTATTATATCTCTTATGGGACTAATTCTCTCCTTTCACACCAGATGTGTGCGAAGAATACACTGCCCAGCTGCTTACTCTGGTGAATACTACCTCCATTAATCTGACACTGTTTAGTCATCTAGCAGCCACACAAAAGGCGAAAGTAGAAAAGAAAATTAAACTCTGTCTCCTGGAAAAGTCTAGACAGCTCTGGTCATTCTGCAACTACATTATGGCCCACAATTCCAAGATTTCTTCTTACAGAAAGTAAAATATCTGAGGAAGGCTGAAGAGGAGGAGAGACCTGTGGATTGTTGCGGTTTGTAGTTTCTGCGTTGGCACGGCAAGCCGCAACCTTCCCGGAGAGCGCTGCAGGGCTGTCTCGGGGAGAGCGGCTGCTCCGCTGCCCGTGGCCCTCCCGGGCGGCCCCGCGCTCATAGCTCCGGCGAGCTGTCGGCTCCACAACACGGTGGCGATAAAGGAGGTGAGAAGGCTCTCTGCATGGGGACCACAGAGGAACTTTACTCACGTGACAACAGGCTCATTCCCCGAAGCAGAGAGACCACATGCTCCGCGAGCCTGGGGTTTTACTTGGGGAGGAGGGGGGCGGAGAGAGCACATGGACTAATGGTCTCAGGGTGCAGGGGCGGTACATGGGCAGAGTTGGTGTAACAGAACCAATTGGAAAAACCCAAGGGAGTGGTCAGGACAAGGGGTGGGGAAGAGAGGACAATGTGGGAAGGGCAGGCATTTAGTAAGAAAAGGAGTGGGGAAATACAGCGCTATAGTGGATGGGTAAGTACAGCTTCTAGACTTTTGTTTCCACTTCACATGGAATGGAATAGCTCCACTGTAGGATTGGAAGTGGCCAGAATGCTCGCTCAGGACTAGGTATTTAAAAGTGCTCCAAACCCATCAGTTCACAGTATATGCCAGTGTAAGCTGGGGCCTGGGACTCCATGAATGCAAAAAAGAAAGAAAACAACAAAGATGGTATTTTTGCCTCTGTTTGGCCATGATTATACCTCAAAGATACCCCCATGGTATTTCTATCCTGATAACTTGACTAAAGAAGTGCAAGAGCTCACAGTGTTTTCTACATCATTTCCTTCTTCAGGGACATCTCTTCAGGTGTTTGTGCAAAGCTCCTGGAAAGAAGATGTGCTATTACCAGATCTTTTGAACAGCCAGTGCCAAGACAAAGGGATGCAAAATGTAAATTGCTCTGACAGCAGAGTGTTTCTCAGCAGGATGTCCCTTTCCATCCTGTAGACATGACTATGGAAGACAATGAAAAGTAAAAGATAAATTGGAGGCTCCAACATTCTTTCTCCATTTCAGCAGTTGAGGAATTGTTAGTTTTAGGGCAAACCTGACCAGAGAGCTGAAATGGCAGCTTCAGCAGACCTGGAAATATGAGCCAGCTGCCTGCTTAAAACAAACAAAAAAAAAAAAGGGGAAAGAGATTTGGAGAGATCAAGGAAATCTGAAGGCAGATTAGTAACCTGTGCATATTCCCTCAACAGTTTTACATGCTCCTCTGTATTTTGGGCCCCATGCCACTTATGATCAGACACCTACAAGTACAGTAACATGCTCCTAACATCAGGGAGGCAAGGGCATTTTGCAGTGCTGCTTTCTCTCAAAATGATTCTCCACACACCAACTGCAATTCTGGTAGTAACCTGTATATTTTTGAAACATTTTTCTGCATTACACCCTCTTCAAATGTCAAGACTATAGCAGAGAAACTACTACACAGGGACTCTGAATAGCTGCTAACCCACAGCCTTGAGGTTCACCTCTCTGTAACTGAAAATTCAGTTTTGTGAGTCACAGCTGTGCCATATTAACTCAATTTTACAAAGAAATCTGTTGCCTAAGCTGTAGGACAGAATGTAAGGTAAAGCTATGCAAGATAAGAAAAGTGAAAACACAGAAAGAATGCTGAAAGACTCATGGTTGTCAACTGGAGGATTCAAAATAAGACTATAAAAAAGATATAAAACCCAAGGACAGAAAATAATAGTGAATCAGAAAAAAGAAAAAAAAACAAGTTCAAGGAGGAATTGCTCCAAGGAATAATGGAGGTTGAGTCTACTCCAACTGGGCGTTTCCTGCCAGCTGATAGGGACTCATTGCGTGGCTCAGTGGGAGTGGGGAACATATTAATGTCAGTAAAATGACAATCCTTGCCATCTGTTACTAACAAAAAAAAAACTTGCCATGCATTAGCAAATTACATGAATCTTGTTTGTAGAAACTTTTTGTACATGGTGAAAGATGGGCAAAAAAAGGGGCTGGTACAGGGAAGATTACAGGCCTGCATATGAGTAAGCAAACTATTAGGCAGAGAACACAGCTTCAACAAGACTGATCTTCTAAGTGGGGTGGGGAACCAGCAGAGGGGGCTGATTCATCAGTGCATCTGCATTCATGAATGCATCAGTGAATCGGCATTCATGAGTGATTATGGTGAGGGTAAAGAAATGCATTTTCAATATAAGGTCCCTTCCAAGCCAGTACTTATTCCAGCTTACTGCAGGGAGGTTCCTCACTGCAGGATGCTCTTCAGGCCCAACCCAGGCAGAGCTCTGATGAGAAGCAGCTAAGGGTTGTTTACCCTGGAGAAAAAGAAGCTCAGGGAGGACCTTATTACTCTCCCCAACTACCTGAAAAAAGGTTGTATCCCGTAAGGCTTTGGGCTCTTCTCCCACTTAACAAGCAATAGTATAAGAGGAAAAGTCTTCAAGTTGCACCAGAGGAGGTTTAGTTCGGATATTATGAAAAATTTCTTCACAGAAAGGGTTGTCAAATATTAGGGCAGGCTGATCGGGGAAGTGGTGGAGTCACCATCCCTGGAGATATTTTAAAGATGTGTGGTAGATGTAGCGCTTAGAGACATGGCTAAGTTTGGAAGTGTCATGTTAATGGTTGCACCAGATGATCTTAAAGGTCTTTTCCAACCTACACAATTCCATGATTCCATGATTCTACTTGTTATCTACATTCACATCACTGGTGAAACCCAATCTTGGTTTGGCCAACGGTGTTTTACTTGAAACATGTGATTGCAGATATTGTCAATAACAGTTATTGAGTTAGGAGTTCATGAAGTTTTAAAATTATAATAGGTTGCTGGACTACCTTGCGTGGTACGTGTTCTCCAGTGCCTTTCTTTCCAGTCTAACTAGGATTTATCTGTAGGTGAGAAGGTTTCCTTCCTAACAGCTGTGGTCAGCTCAACAAATAAGAGGGAGAAAAACCTACCTGGACTACAGAGTTCACGGTGGATAAATATAAACCAAATTGAAACAAGATAAAAGAGTTCATTTGGGACTGCTTATACATTTTCCAGAACTGAAGTTCTGTTTACCAACAGGGTCTCTGCCTTGTTTGATTTTACAAATAATTTCTGATTCTCTTGTGCTACAAATAGGTTGATCCTACAAATTTCCTTGAGCTCTGAATAACAGATTTGCAGGAAGTGGTTTAATTTATAAACTTCTGCACTGAAACTGCTTTCTTGTAGTTTTTACACAGCACTTAGCAAAATAAGATTCTAATTTGTCATACAATTTTAGATATTTTGCTGAATTAAAAATCATTACAATTAGAGTTGTACAGTACATACTTATTTACCTATTGTTAAAGTCAAGCCTAGAAGGGTACCAAGGAAAAACATCTTATAGTCTTGATATACATGTATACGTATGCAAAATAAGATAATCTCTCTAGAGGGCACCTGAGCATGCAACTTGTGGAAGTGTTGATCCAGTTATCTTTAGCAAAACAAGGACATGAAGTGGGATACTTGGTTCTTGAACACTCATATTCGATTTCATCCCCTTTAGCTTTGTTTAAAGTATAATTGTCTGCAATAACACTCTTGCTCAAAATGAAGGTAATTGTTACAGATGGAGTGCAAATAAAAAGCTGAAAAACCTTCAGTTGTTTAAATGTACATCAAAACTTTTTACTTTCAAACCACTCATCTCTCTGTTGCTGGAGGTTATTTTTTTTTGAAGCAGTCAAGCAGTGATGAATGATGCACAATGATAACTGAAGAAACTATTGAATCAGGTACAGGCAATTAAAGACAGTCCTGCAACAAATGTCTATCCAAACCTATAAGCCTGAGGCTTGTTCTGGTTACAGAACACTAAGCTTGTGGGGACTGTATGATTTCAGACACTTCTTTGCTATCATTTACAAATCTGCAAGGTTTCTACCCATCAGCCTCAACTTTTCAGTTCATGCTTGAGGGGGTTCCATTTTCTCTTTGTAGTTCTACCTTTTTTTTGCTCTTCTGTCAGACCTGATAATATGCTTTTTACTTGCATACAGCTATCAGAGGTCTCCAGGCATACCTTAATCTTTATCACAAACAGAGGGACAGATTGGAGGACTGCCAGCTTTGCAGGCAGCATGTTTGACAATCCTTGCAGAGCTGAGGGTTGTCAGTACAAATAACAAGCTGGCACAGAGTTCTTGTTAGGTGTACCTGAGTCTGGCCAGGTTCAGTCATGTGTTGCATCATATCTTCAAATAGAAAGCAAAACCCAAGAACTATCAAACTTTAGACATAAAAAATATAGTTTCTAGATTTGAAACCAATCACACTAAGCTCCTTTTATAGTGATTGTGAAGTTAACCCCCAAGAAGATAATTCAGCTCATATTTATGAGGTATCTAACTGAGATATCTGGCTTTACCATTACAAAGTTTAACATAAAAAGCGTCAGTCAGAGTCACTTCCAATGATGGTTTTCTGGTTTTAATATAATATTCCAATGTCCTCTGTCTCCAAATCTTAAAGTCCTGATTCCAGAAACAAAATATCTCTATAATCTTCTTCAATTTGAATCATTTGTGAATACGTTAGCTGAAGGATTTGCAACTCCCACTTTACAGATTTAAAGGAAGCAGGTGACCCGTACCTTGTATGCTGATGCTGAGTTTTTAAGCTGCTGGCAGCACCAGAAGACGCAGGTGGGGAAAAAAGCAAATTACAACGCAAGTGTTTTGTAAATTTTAGGTATGTAACCTTAATCTAACACTTATGATGGCTGAACTCTAGAAAGCACTGCCATCATTATCTTTCTACCTTATGATGATGTCTTAGACAAAATGTAGATAACAATGCGAAAATCCAAAGTCCTGGGGCTCTAACCTCAGAGGGTAGGCACCATCTCTGAATCTGCAGGTACCGAACATCTCCCCTCCTACATCACAGAGAAAATGAACTTTGGTAAGAACACACTGGGTATGAATATTTTCTCCAGAGCTATTTTTTCCCTGAAATGACTGTGTAGGGACTGGTCTGTTGGCTGGTCTATGGTCCTGTGTCTGTGTAAACAAATGCAGATCCAGCTGAATATGTCAGATTGCATAGGATTTGAAACACTTGTTTTTTTACTGGCTGAAGCATGCAAGCATTTAGCATCCTGTCTATTTAAAATCCCGATACATAACTAAAACTTCTACAGGAGCCAGACGTCAAAGGTATCTACTCCCAACACTGAGTGCCTATATTGCAACAATGTAGTGCTAAATATCATAATCCTTAAGGTTTATAGGGGAATTAGTTTTAGGAATTTAGGAAGTTATGGATACTAAAAACAATAAAATCTTAAACCTGAATCATCTCCTGGCCAAATGTCTAGTCAAAACTGCATGTATAGGGCACAATTCTTATGAAGGAGTTCTAAAACAGTGTCTATCATCAAAGAAGCTGGAGTGAAGAACAGCCAATTCAGATAGCTCTACATCTCACCATGTTGCAGCAAAAGCAGCTAATCAACCTTTCACAAGCTCATTTTATAGAAACAGAAACTAGTTCTTAAGGAAGAATCTCCTTAAGGTATCAGGACAAATCACGAAATGGGTCAGAGGCTGACATGACCATGACATTCTGTTCCCATTTATCATGGGCAAGATTACTGTTGAATTCAGTGAACACTGAATCCTGGAAAACATTAGTCCCAAGTATCTAAAGACATATATTTTCTGTAAATATTAATATGTTATTTGAGTTTGAAACCCCACATTTTACAGTCTGCACTTTCAGATATAGAATCATAATGAATAAAATTGACTCAATATGAACAGCCAAGGAAGCAGTTTTTCTTGTACATAATTTTAATATATTGGTCAGCAAGTTTGCCATTAATGCTGAAAAGAGATAAGCTTGGAATTTCATTTTCACATAAAGGCAGCATTGTGCTCTTCCACTAGCATGTGCAGGAAGGTAATAGGAAACTAGTAACGTATTTTATTTTTGCTTGCCCTGCTGTAAAATAAAAAGTATAATGTAAATGAAAACAGTACTGAAGGTAAGACAGGAAATTGCACATTATTGCATTGAGGAAAGAAAAGAACAAAGTTCACTGTTTTCTTTTTCTTTTCCTGACTACATGGAGCTCCAAAATAGAGTTATTAGTTTTTTAGCAGAAAGCAACAGGTCCAAAAGAGTAAGAACAGGAAAACATTGTATGGTGTAAAAATTCAAACAACAAACCACAAAAAACTGCAAAGATGGAGGAAAAATATTTCACTAACAAATAATCTCCTTTTCAGACAACAATAGTGCTTGTAACATTGAAAAAATTGTTAATAATTTTACCTATAGCTGTATGGAAGATGTATTTTCTTGCAAAATGAACACTGAGCAGATAACAGAACAAATGCCAGGGCATTTTGAACAGAAGTAATGTACTGTGACTAGTTTTGCTCTGGATTTCTTGCCTTTTTTTGTCAAATATCAGGTATTTCCATTTTAGAGCATTTTATATTTACTTACAAATCATTTGACCATCCTCTTGTTTAGCCCAAATTTGGAAGGAAGTAAGTGCAAGAGTTTCTTTGCTGTTCCTACCCACTGTTTTAAATATTTTGTTCCAGTGACTCACTGCACAGCTTTTTAGCAATTTCATCAGTTAATGGAGCAAATTAGCAGGTCACATGTGTTTTTTACATTTATGAAGTACTGAGGACTGTGGAGTTAATCTATAGAAAATTCACCTATACAATTTTAACTGGAGGTTCAGTGTTTCAAGCCATGTTGAGATAAAAATACCTAATTTCTATCTTCTACCTGTAAAGTTACTTACTTGACTGTAAGAGCATTGCACTATAAATGGAGGAAGTTTTTTTGCCCATTTCACATGCTATCTGCAAACTCAGGCACTAGAGCACTTTGGAACTAATCCTTCAATTAATCTCACATTTCACAAAGTTAACATAATAATGAATATATACTCATATACCTTATCACTTTCCACTTCAATCATTTAGAGAAACTAATAAATATAACCGTGACTGAAACTGCACCAACACTTATAACATTGAAGTGGCAGCTAACGGTAGGTTTGCATTTCCCAAGTTGATGGAGAGCACAAAAGATTTTAGTTTTCTGCTACCCGTGTGAAGAACAATAAAATATTTGGTAGCATATTACATAGCTGAATAATTATTTCTGATAAACCGGTCCAGTATTCAATGATATAAAGTGTGTTTTGGTCTTATTCAAACAATTTCGTAAGACACAGGTGAGGGAAAGATTGCAGAAATGTAAGGATCTTCAAAGGGGGCTGGGATCACATTGAAAAAAAAGGCAGGGAATTTATTTATCAATGAAATGGCAAAGATAACAAGGAGGAAACTCAAAATTTGGAAGAATAAAGTGAGGTTCATAAAACAATGTATACATGAGAGATGGGCAATCACCAAACATATGAAGTTCAACAAGGGAAAGTGCTGGATTCTGTACCTAAGATGGGGCAACCCTGGATGGACAGATAGACTGGGAATGAGAGGATGGAGAGCATGATGAGAGGAATGAGACCATGAGGAAAGGGACCTGGGGGTCCTGGTCACTGGCAAGTTGAACATAAGCCAGCAGTGCCCTGGCAGCCAGGAGGGCCAACCCTGTCCTGGGGGGCATCAGGGACAGCATCGCCAGCTGGGCAAGGGAGGGGATTGTCCCGCTCTGCTCTGCACTGGGGCAGCCTCACCTCGAGTGCTGGGGGCAGTTTTGGGTGTCACAATGTAGGAAAGACATTAAACTAGTAGAGAATGTCCAAAAGGGGGTAACAAGGATAGTGAAGAGCCTTGAGGGAAAGCGATATGAAGAGTGGCTGAGGTCACTCGATCTGTTCAGCCTGGAGGAGACTGAAGGGAGACCTCATTGCAGTTACAGCTTCCTCGTGAGGGGAAGAGGAGGGGCAGGCACTGATCTCTGCTCTGGGGTGGCCAGGGACTTGAGGGAATGGCCTGAAGCTGTACTGGGGAGGTGGGGGGGAAGGGGGNTGGGGGGGAAGGGGGGGTGGTTAGGTTGAATATCAGGAAGAGATTCTTCCCCCAGAGGATGGCTGGGCACTGGAACAGGCTCCCCAGGGAAGTAGTGACAGCATCAGGCCTGACAGAGTTCAAAGGCCTGACAGAGTTCAAGAAGTGTTTGGACAATGTATTCAAGCACATGGTTGGATTCTTGGATGTCCTGTGCAGAGCCAGAGGTTGGTCTTCATGATACTGATCTGTTCCCTCCAATTCAGCCTATTCTATGATTTTATGATTCTATAAATACAACCATATGAAATTATTTGAATGAATGTGTAAGTTCTACAGGAGCCTCTCACACATATCACCATAAATATTACATTCATATGAAGAATTCCATATGACTGTAGTACAGGACCTGACGTGCCATGTTTGGATTGTGACAGGAATTATTAAAGAACTGGAACTCACTGTAATTAAAGAAAAAATACAGGCATCCTATCATTAGGCCTAAAAGGCTTCATATCCACTTCTAATTTATGCCTGTTTTGGCATTTTTTTCTCAGAAACGACGAACTCTAAAGAAGGAGAATCTTTTTATACCAGCAATGGTATAGTTGGAATCAACATCAAATGCCTTACAAATAGAGCAGCCACCTGTGGGTGATGCTTAACAACCTGGACTGATGGGTATATCCCTCTAATTTAGTAGTTCCATGATGAATTTATGCTCCCTGAAGCACTCCAAGTGGTAGCTTTAACTTTTTAAGTGACAAAATGCTGTACCTTGAGTCTCATTTCTAAAATAAAACCTAGCCAAAGGGAAAAGAGTTAGCTAGCAATGGGTTGTGAAAATAAATGGCTGCACATCATTGTCAAATGGCTGAGATTTTTACGAGTTACTAACTGCTAGATCCTCTTTCCAATATGATTTTTGCAAAATTGGTTGTGGGGATGCTCTTACCTGGAGATAAAACTATTTTGCTTGTTGGAGAGTAATTTCATGCAGAAAATTCGAAATAGCTGTTCTGATACAACATGATGTAATTAACACTGGTGGACTCCATGAAATGACTCGTTTGAAAAATTATAACCAGCTAGGATTTTGATAGAAAAACTAAAACCAGATTTTTGCAGACTCTTCTGCCACTCATAGATTCTTCAGTAATATTGTTGCTCTATTTGCAATTTTAATCAGAAATAGAAATATAGATGCCAGTGAAAATCTTGGGTTTTACAGAAATCTTCACAAAAGGCAAGCTGGAAAATTATTTTGCTTTAGGCATCTAGAAATTTGTTTCTACACCTAAAAAATATTGGTCTCATAAAAGAACATGTCTAGCTGTAAAATTTAATAGATGGATGCTATGGAAGACATAAAACCCATTGGGGAATATGTCAGGATTTTGTAAACACTGCCAAATTATATTACCTTTAATGTATCTTTAAGGCAGCAAAAAAAAAGAACGTCTCAGGCTTGATATTAACAGTGTTCAGGAAAATATGCATTTTGTTTAAAAAAACATTTTTGTGGAGTGACAAGAGACAAGTAATATTCTGAAATAGTTACACTAACTGTGGGTTTTAATTCCTAAGACAATATACTCTCCCTTGGTGATGTGAGTTGTAAATGTCTTCCTTTAGCTCTACATTAATGTTATTCAGCCACTGGGCTCTGACTCGGACCTTAAATTGACTTGTTTCTGGCAAACTAAGAAATTCTTTTAGAATCACATACAGCTTATTTCTGCTGTCCTTTAGATCACTGGCAATTTTCTACTCAACATCAGCATAAAGAGCTTTGCCACTGTTGCTATGGGAATGTCATGTTTCTCCTCATTACACGGCTCCCCCTCAACCACTGACTTACAGACATCCCTCAGCAATGCATTTGTGCTTTTATGCATACACAGCCATGACAACATGCATACAGGAGAGAGAGAGAGAGGCATAAAATTCATGCTGAATGTCAAAATGCCAAATCTGTTCCAGTAAGGCAATCAAAACCAAAAAAGATACACTGAGAAGATTTATCCTATTCTCAAGCCTTAAAGCAACTCCTGTGAAGTTATCTAGAAATGAAGAAACAGTAATCTGAAAGCAAATCTCCTGAAGCAGTGGAAAAAGGAGGACTGTCACAGAGACTTGTAGCAAAGCCGGTTTCTTGTCATCCTTCAGAGATCATAATTTTTATTCAAATTTTATTTTTTAATTTTTTGCTCATTTTTTATCCTTTTAGACTGCATAGTAAATGTAGTATCTGTAGATTGGTAGTCAATCCAAACACATTTTCAGCAAATTAAGTTTATATCTTATTGATGCAACATTCTGAGAACTTTACAAGTGTTATTGATTAACCTTCCAAATATACCCCAAGACACATTAGAACTTTCCCATCAATTATATAGCTGGAAGAATCAAGCCAGTAGTTAAATGGCCCACCCTAGGTCTGGCAGTAGGTGGTGTGAGGAACAGCAGATGAGAATTACAGTTCCAGTTCTGAGATCATAATGGTCTGCAAATGATTGTCATGCAATTTTGTTTCATGTGTGCCGTTAATTGTACTATCCATAAAGGGATTTGGAGACAAGTGATAAAAATACATTTGAGTGCAAATGCTCTAGACACTTACTAATGTAAAATGTTTTATAGCAGGCAAATCAAACTTAAAAGCTGCCACTTATAGTCACATTCATTTAGGTTTTGAGGATCCTCCTTCCCTATTGAGGATGCTTAGAGAGTAGCTGTTTCCATTATTTTCCCATGCAGCTGTAATCATGTCACTGCTTTCTATGGCTGTCTCGCTCCCAGAGGTCTTCCTAACCACCTCTAAATGATTTGGATGCAGTTTCTCACACATTAATATTAATACTTGACTGTGAACATCAAACCCTTTAATTGCTTTCATAGTGAATACTTGATGTGCCTGAGTAAACATTCCTTACTTAAAGCTGTAGCTCCATTAGTAGTGATACAAACAGTACAATTTAGAAATAAATCCCAGATTTTAATATACTTAAAGAGTACAAGATATGAATAACTAATTACTGTATAGAGATAGAGAGAGTTGAGAGGACCGTAAGAGAAAATGTGAATACACAGAGATGAACTGGTGAATTGTTACTTTGTAAAATACAAGTTCTTTTCGGGGTCAGAGTACACATTACCTTTTATAAATTTACCTTTTCCCCTTACATTTCTCTGGCTTGAAATCCCTCTAACATGACTTCTGGGATGTAGCCAGAATTTTTTCTTTCTGAAGTGCAAGCCTGACTGAAATCCATTTCTTTATTTTCCATTAGAGTAGTTCTATTTCTTTTATGGCTTTCCAAACCCTGCACTGCAAACTACACAGGCTTGCAAAAGTCATTGCTCCTTCAGAAAATGTCTCTCTTTTAAAGTCACCTTCATCAACGTTTTCAGAAGTAAATTTGTAGACAGGAATCAGGCCTTTACCCCCCTGCTTTTCTACTTCTGCCACATGCAGTGTGTGAGTTCTGGGTCAGAGAATGGGGAGGACAAAACCACCACTTCTGGCCCATCTCCACTGTAGCTGCCTTATGTCCCAGAGCATTTCTGTTCCTGAGAGTAATTCATGTGGATTTTCTATGCCCATGCAGTCTAACTGACCAATAGTGGCACAAGTGGAAATCCCATTCTTCCTTCCAAAGAATTTCTGGTCTGACAAAAGCCAAATATCTGCATAACAGTACAAAGGATGATTGATTAGGTAAAACCTAATTGTGGTTTACTAATTATTGCCCTTTTCCTGCAAAGTTCCAAAGGCCTCTTGATAAATCAATCAGAATGGAAATCACTCCATTTCTTACTGACTTTTAGGAGCCACACCTAAAGAGAGTAGCAGGAGAGCGTTCTCTCTTTTTAATGAATCCAAATCTCTGCTTATTCTTAAAATCAGACGTGTCCCTGGAAAGAGTCAGCTATTAAATAGTCAGCTAGTTCCCTTTTAGTCATCTGTCTACTTGGTGTGATGCTAACTTTGTACTTTTGCATCTTCCCTCCATATGTTTTTCTATTAGCCTTCTTTCCATATGCTTTTCTATTAACCTACATAATCTTCCATCTCTATAGAAAATACACTGAATATACCCTTTGCCTGCAGGGAAGAAGAAAAAGAAATGCTGCCATATATATAAAAGCACTTCTATAATTTCTCTCAGGTCATATTGTGGAGAAATACAAAAGTTATGACGACACCCAACTTAACCAGAGCTAAGTTAGTTTGGATTTACCTTGATTTTATCCTTAGGTTCACTATCAAAAGAAATCCAAAGTCCTTTAAAGTGCATTCTCTGCCCAAGTTTTATTACAGTAAAAAAGTTAGAATAGTTAATATTTAAAACAGTAAAAACCACAAATGACCAAGGGAGCAAGTACAGAAATAGAATGAAGTTTTGAGGAATTCCCTCCTTCCATTTGCTCTCTTCCAAACAAGTAATTTTTTCCAGGTAATTTTTTGAAACAGAAGATAGAGGAATAACTAAATGTGAGTCAACTGATATTTCCAGAAGGAGGAACTGGTCAACAATGTTAGTGAAGACAGAATTTGTATGACAAAAAGATCATCAAATGAAGGGAATTCATGACATAAATATGAGGAAATAAAGAATATGAGGAAAATAAAGACAAAAGAACAAAAAATAAGTTTTAGAAACATCCATTTAAAAAATAATCTTGAAAGTCAGAAAAAAGGAGAAAGAAAAAAAGTAAAAAGAAAAGGCAGGAGTTTGATTTAAGAGACACAAATACTAACTGGTTGCAGAGGAAAGACAGAAAGTACAGGAAGAGGTTAACATTTAAAATGAGGAAAACATTACATAGAAAGTTTAAATTATGGCCTGTTTATTGAACACAAGTGCACAAGAATTGTTTAACTAAGAAAGTCAGAAATACCAAGAGAAGAATGATCTGGAAATTTAAAGGATTGTTAGCACTTGAATAAATCTTTCTGCAAGTACATTTCTAATTAATAATAAGAGAGCAGGATCTGGTCTGTAAAAGACTGAAGTGTTTACCACTTCTTTTTTTTTTTAATATGTTCATATATCTTCACCTCAAATAACGCTTATAACCATACAGCCATAAAAATATTAATTTTAGTAGTAAGGTAATAAGAAAAGGCTGTGAATTCAGCTGAGTAAAAGGAAGATACAGTTAAAATTCGTTTTAGTTTAGAAAGATCTTTTTAGCTTTTTATATGTATAGTTACAAAACTAGTTAGGAAAATTTTGCATCTCTTGACACACTTTGAATGTGCTTATAGGATATGTGATGCAAGACTGGAAAAAGCAAACACGGTGTGCATCAAAAAAGGAAACTATTAATGTAGACCAATTGATTTCTACTTACAGAAGAAAACTGTAAAGAGTAGCTAAACTGTTCTAATTACCTACAAGATAATATGGAGATGAGTAAAACCCTACACAGTCTTATAAGAAAAACTTGCAAATCAATCTAAACAATTTCTGCAACATGGAAGCATGGGAAAGAAAGAGCATGTATCATTTATCTTGACTGCTGCATGATTTCTTGGAAGTGTCTCAGATGTCCTTCTCATAAGCAACTTGACCAAATAAATATAGTTCAAGATTAAACATTCATGTGTTTTTAAAGAAGGATGATTCAAAACCCATTCTTAGAGTGTAGTTTTTAGTGGCTGACTATCAAAAGTAAGACTTACTCAATACAGCTCTTGAAAGATCTGTCCTAGACCCTGGATATAGAATGATTCAACATTTTAATTAATAAAATGGATGAAAAAAACAGAGAAAATTAAATCCTTGTGCCAATCTTAGAGGTATGTTTTAAGACAGGGTTAAAGTTCTGATCAATCACTATTTACGAACTGGAGATGTACTGAGATAAAAATAGGGTGCTGTTCAGGGAGACAAGTACAAGATATGGCTTATGGGCACAAACACAGGACACAAACCTGGTGATTAGGGAGCAAACTTACAAAGTATGGGTGTCACCAGAGTCCCAAAATGAGAATGACTAACAAAAAAAAAAACAACACACGTGGCTGGAAAAAACACAACACACCTCTGTGCATGAAGACTAAAGCCCCAAGAATACATGAAGCAGTCCCTCTACTCTCCTCAGCACTGGTTAAACCTTGCTTGCAATGCTTCCAACAATTTTTGGACATGAAATTTCAAGAGTATCTAGGAGAGAACTGAGAGAGCATCATAACCCGGCAGCAATTTTAGCAATGTTAGCTATTTAGCTGGTAATTTTTCATACTGCTTTTGCCAAATGATAATGTTTTGATTAATTTCACCAATTTTTGTATGCACAACAGTATTTTTATATTATTATAAAACAGATCTTCCCACTAATACACAAGAACAGAATTAGACTGCAGATGAAGCAGAACTGTGTAGAGCTATGTGGAAAGGGAAACTTATGTGTCCTGTGCTATTTACTACAGAAGCTGGAAATATATAGTACTTGGGAAAAGGAAAGCAATGTTTTTATCAAAGAGGAAGATAAGTGTTGCTTTGGAGAATTGAGTTCTGGCTATGCAATGGAAAAATCATTCTACTCAAACATTTAACAGGTGATGGTTAATTGCATGTTCTTCATTTCCTGTGTTTTTAATTAAAGGCTGTGATTTTTGGTTTGAATATTTTCAGCTGCAATTGAAATTATAGGAGCTGTGCTATATTTAAATACAGAGTGCTGCATGATGCAACATATGCTGACATAAATCACATCCAGATATTTAAAACTGGCCTCCAAAAACAATGGATGTTTCTGTCTGTCATGCCTCTGTTTCTAGATTCCCCATATGTGAAATTAGAAGAACAATTCTTCATGTTATGAAGCTGCTGAGAAAAAATAATAAATAAATCAGTGTTTGTGAAGCACTTGCATATTATATTAAGGACTGCTACAAAAAACCTGTAGGGAATATTATCACTTTTGTCTTCAATGTAATAAAGATAACATGGGACCACACCAATATTTGTTCATTAACTGCACAATAAATGAGACCGAGCCCTGGAGGAAGGGTATGCTCTAATGTACACACAAAGGTCCAAAAGTGCAAGCAATCTTCACAATTACATTTTGCAGCATAATATTGCACAGTCAAATTCTCTAAAGCTTTTAACACCGCTTTTTGTATTAAATATCTATATAATCAGGAAGCACCAAACAGGATTATGGAAATTATAGCAAAATCAAAATAATAGTAATTCTGTGGTATCTATGAGTGAAAAAGACCCTATACTGCATTCAAGTATATTTCACCCTTTTCAGCATGGCAGTGTTATTTTCTCTCAGGTAATACTTTGGATATCTCTGAGGTTATTCCTGCTGGTGAGGTAAACACACCTGCACTCCAGAGATTTAATTCAAACCTAAAGAAAACTGAGATTGGGATAAACTGTAAGCAATTCTTGTCACTCTTCAGTCTGAACCCATTGCTCCCAATTTTGGAGAGAATGTCCTAAGGGAAACAAAATATCGAAGGGAAAGAATCTGTTGTTATATACTCAGGAATATTAGTTTGACACCAGAATAAGGGCAAATATAGAGGAACTCAATGCTGCACCTTATTGCTTAAAGTTACTTGTGAAGGAGTCCTACGAATATAATTTCTTTTTCATTGACTGTTTAAAATATTTAAATTTGAAAGCTGTGATAGAGGAATATTCATAGACTTAGTCAGAAGAACACTTGGATATTATAACCCAAACAACTGAAGGAGATAGGTGTTTATAGGGTCAGTTTATCCAGGAGAATGCTAATTCTGGGCATGATCCAGATCCTAATATGCACTTGAACAGGTTTATGGAGGAAACAGGTCTCATGCACTTAAACAGGTCTCATGGAGGAGAGAGTTTTAGAAGTCGTTTTAATGATCTGAATCCTGCATAAGCATCATTTTAGCTGCAAAATCATTTTGGTCTTCCTCAAAGTACTGTCACAGGTGACAAGTCTTATTACTACCATTTCCTCAGGTAAATTTATATAAACACTGATTTGGATTCAACCAACCTCTATTCAAACATGTCCAACATCACACAGCATTTATAATTCAAGCAGAACATTGATCTATTTTAACCATAGAAATAAACCATAACTATGGAGAAGAAAAAATCGGCATGGGGAGAAATTGTTGATGTCACGGATACTTTCATGCACTTCAGTGGTCTATTATTATTAGTTAATAGTCTAACTGTAGCTAGTATTTGCGAGTTTGTTACTTTTCTGGTTTTCGTCATATCTGACACAGTTTACTCTGCCATCAGTACACAATTTCATCTTGGGAGAGGAAAGTCCTGTATCCTGGTCTTTGAACCCAAACCCTTTGCCTGTCATATTTCAAACACAAATATTTCATCCCTGCAATAAATCAAACACTGTGTTGGTCACCACCATGACAAGACATGATCACTAAAATAATCAGCTAAAACAACTCCAACTTGGTAAAATACTTGGCTAAAAATACAGGAACTTATAATTT
Source organism: Machaerirhynchus nigripectus (assembly GCA_013397975.1). Lineage (NCBI taxonomy): Eukaryota > Metazoa > Chordata > Aves > Passeriformes > Dicruridae > Machaerirhynchus > Machaerirhynchus nigripectus. The sequence goes on from VZRQ01010876.1 coordinate 973,798, forward strand.
CTTCAAAAGAAAGTTATCTGCATTCACCCTATTCTTAACATGCTAATTTTGCAGCAACTTGTCTCTGCCCATATGAAAACATTTGAGATATCCCAGTTTTGTCAACTCATTAACTTCCAGTGGTTACCATCTTAATAAATCTTTAAGACTACTCATAATGGACCATTCTACTCATGTATAAGTAAAGATGGACAGTCTGGTTCACTATCATCCAAGGAACATCAGCTGAAAAATTATAGACTTCTGAGTTACCTTTTCTATTTTTGGAAAGAAATTAAGGAAACTGAGCGTTTCAAATTGAACTGAGTTAGTTTAGAATTCACTTTTTCTTTTTTGTACTTTTAATTTTAAAGAAATTACCTCATTTCAAATTCTCTGTATGGTACATAATGTTCCAAATCTAAGATATTGGAAGCTGCACTAAGTAATAAAATAAATTATGTGAACCTAATATCCAATTAGTTTAAGTTAAATAGAAGTTGGAGACCAGAAAATGCTTTAGTGAGAAAACTGAGGAATTATGTATATGGCTTAGAAAGCATGGAGCTAAACTAGTACTTTGGTGAACATAGAGAATATATTTCTACATGTTTTACTGAAATAATGTGTTCTGAATGGGATTTCAAATTTGGGAAAACAGATGGAAGACTGAGGGTTGAAGGTGTGAAAAATGTACCAGATCTACAATATCAGAAAAGACAAAGGAAAGAGATTGATTTAGGAAACAGAAGAATCAGATCACCAGCTCTCAGTTGAAATTGGACTATTTATGGGATAGAGTTAAGATTCAATTTAGGAATGAAATATTGAAATTTAGGGTCTCTTTCAGCTGTCAATGAATAAATGTTTATTTGTCATTTAAGTCAGAGAGACACGACTCTTGCGTGCGCAAGAGCTTGGCACAAACTTAGTACTTTAACTATTGTAGGAGCCATGAACCTCTTTGGATCTTCAGCTAAAGGATGTACAGAAGGTTTTATCTTAAATGGTGCCCAGTGTCTGTGTAGGGACAATTAACTGTATATTAGCATCAACTGTAATTCAAGCTTCTAGATCTCTATTGTCTGCTATGGACCCTCATTCATCCAACATTTTTGTAAGCAGTTGCACATAACCACCTGCTGCTCAATTCACTGGGTCCTTTGCGATATTATAAGATCCCAAAATAATCCATATGGTGCTGGTGGATATGACACAAAAGCCATGAGAGACACCTGACCTTTTCAACAACAGCAGGATACCAGGAAGCGCAACCTACAATACATCAAATGGCACTTGATGCTGGAACCAAAACCTGAATCAAGCCCCTGCTGTTTTGGTTCAGTCTCAGTGGGACTGCCTGTATAAGTTTGCCATCCAGCGCCAAGGAATTTTCTATAATCCTTTCTCCTGCAACTGCACTTAGTTTGGAGAAATTAGAAAACATATTCCATTACAATTTCTGTTGCAGATGCTGCTTTCCCATTCTTCTATATGCTCTAAGTTCTCCTGTGAAATTTCATTATTCATTTTTCCTAGAGAAAATATTATCAAATAATTTTAGTATATATTCTGGACAAATAAGCATTAAATTTTTCATTCAGCATCTATGAACATTTCCTAAACACCTAGAAGAGACTAAAAATGTTTAAAATACGGTACATAACAGAACAAATTGCAAAAAACATATATACAAAAATAATGTGGAGATTTTTCTTTCTATTTGATCAGCTTTCCTTTTATAATTAAATGCAAACCCGAAACCCTAGAGAATTTTAAAATCTTCATTTTTTAGCATTCATAGGAAATAGGAAAGAGATGAATCATTGATTAATGTTAAAAAGAACTACGCAAGTGTGTTATTATAATCAGAAAACAGAACTGATTCACCTACTTCATTTGAACCTCTTGGATTCAGATAAATGCTAAGTCTTTGTATTTTAATATTGCATTAACAGCTGGATTCTTTTTATTGGGAAAACATCAAAACTGATATAGTCTCTGATTTCTTATGGCAGTTACTGTTGTTGCAAAAATAATATTTACAATATGGAACATATTACACCCTATTCAGTTTGCATGGTTGTAAGTGACTCATATTAGCATATTTTAAGAAACTATGATTAATTACAGTCTTCCAGTTGAAATTATGGCATTTGCATTTGAGAGAGGGAATCATCTGTGCAAAGGGTGGCAAGTTCTTAAAAGTCACTTTCAGTTTGAAATACGAACAAATGAAATCATTAAATGTTTTTTTAGGTAAGTGTACGTAAATTAAATCCTTTTTCTCATACTGTATACATGAATTGAGCTGCATCAGTTCACAATGTACAGTCATTCCTACTTCTAAACAACAAGCAATCACTTTAAATAAAAAGTGAACCAATTGTTTTCCCCAAATCTACCAGGGTTGTCTTCCCACTAAGCGGCTGTTTTGGGGATTTTTTTCTCTTCACCCTCCTCCCCTTTTTTTCCTGTTTCCCTTTATAAGATACTGAGGCAAAAGACTGAATATTATTGTCATGACATGGACAGCAGAAAAAAATTTTAAGTTTTTTTCAGGTGATTCATTTTTTTTAACTGAAAGTTTGGAATAACTGCATATTTATCCTAAATTATTCCTTAGACACAGAAAAGTCAAGGATGAAATAATAAAAATTTAGTAGTAGTGCAACTTTAGAGAAGAATTTAGCAGATGGTGGCTTTGGAAAGAATTTCAAGAGATTATCTAATTTGTCCTCTTCGAGGCAAGACCACCTGTACCTATGTTATTCTTCACAAACATTTAACTAACCTGTTCTCAGACCTCTGATAAATGAGATTAGTTTAGGATTTTAATTTCATTCTTTCAAAGGTGACACACATTCCTAAGCAGGTTACTGCTGAGAATGGAGGTATAACACTACTTCTTATATTTGGTTTGATACTTTGAAGTCTGGACTGTCAAGATAATTATTATAGAATACACATGAAGATTAGGGAAATTCAGGAGATAATTTCTGTTTAATGACGTGTTATGCCAGAAATTCTACTGACAATAGAAAGAATTTGCAATAAACTTTGGATTCCTCTGTTCTGTCTTCAAAAAGAATGAGATGAAGAATTTTCTATGCTGGTGTTGAAAAATGGTGTAAGTAAAATGAAATAGTTGGCAAACAAGAACAAGGTATGGTCCTTCCTCTTTCTCACTACACTGGGCATCTTTTAGTGCTTCCTAATGTAAATTTAAATAGGACCATTCGAGGCTTGTCATTTGGAAAACTGTCCTGCTTAACCACCTCCAAATCCAACCTCTTCACCTCTAATGGAGTTTATGCATATATAAACATCTTAACAGAGAGAGCTTCTCAAAATGTAATTTCTCCTTATCAAATTACTCATTCACAAAACATTGCTGTTGTATAAACCCTGTTCATCAGTAATTAAAACTTTGGTGTGTTAGCAATACTGTTTTGGCCACAAATCCAAAACACAGCACCATATGAGTTACTATGAAGAAAATTAACTTTACCCAAATCAAAACCAGTACAATAAGGCATTGTTTCTATCCTAAACAGTCTATAATCTGTACAGAAACTAATGCAAATGACCTCTGTATGCAAAACAAGCCAAACTAAAAATTGAAAGTAGGACAGAAAACATAAATGTCTGTGTTTTTCTTTTTAATGACCAGTAATGAAGCAAAATAATAGGTAGACATAGTTCAGTAACAGTAAAACTAGAAAAAGTTCTTTAAAATGTAGTACTTTTTTTTGAAAACTGACCTTCCACCAAGGACAACGTTGAAGTTAATGAACAGCATTGTGGAAAAGTGGGTGTTTTTCTCTTTTGCATTATCTTCTAAATGTTTTTTTCTTCCTCATTTCATCTTCTTTTTTTTTCCTTTTAGTTTTCTTCAGGGGAGAAGTATCAGGAAAACAGTGATTTCATGTCAAGTGTTTAGGAAAAAAGTCTCAAACCAAGTACCATGTGCCAGTGTTTTAGTCTGCTTCTCCTATGGTCTTCATGTGAAATCTCTTTAACTGCCAATCTTGCAGAAAAAGGACATTTGCACACGTACAATTCATGCTTGATTTTGCAGTTATCTTTTTGAAACACGTTACAATCTGAGTAAGAATTCAGTTAAGTCAATAGGAAACAATAAAGGAGATTTTTTCCTATGTAACTTAAGTGAATATTTGTGCTGTTTTTCCAGTATTTCATTCATAATTTCTGATAATACTAGAGACCCAAAATGATCTCTATGTTTTGAATTGTTCATCAGACCTACTCAACCTGGAATTGACCCAAATGAAACATCCTTTTTTCAAAAGACATTTCTTATTGAACAGCTCTTTTTAAGTACTGGAGAGGAAAGCAGAAGATGACGCTTTTCTTCCCTCGTCTTTGTATCACTTCAGTTGAAGCAGGAGGTGTTGCCTCAATTGCAGGAGCTCAGCTCTGTTGCAGAAATACTATACCACCTGAGCTTCTCCCGTACTGCACAAGTAGATCTTCATCTTGCCCGTCCCTGGCTCTGGGATTATCATGAATTTCATCTCTTTTGTCTTGATCCAAGTGTACATTTTTCTTTTCGAGGTCTGTGACCTTGTAAATCCTGCATTTATTCTCCTCTGCTAGGGTCTGTGGTTTTTAACTACTCTCACTGTTTTATGGGACACTAACTTCTGCAGGCATATCAGCAGCAGATTGACTTTGGTGACATGCTATTTGGTTCCCACTGGATGGCATGAACTTGTCGTTTACAGACTCTAAATGGTAGAAGTTCTAATGAAATCAACAGTGTATAAAATACTTGAAGATTTGTACGAAGAAACTAATTTTGTGAGTCTGCTCACCATCAAGTGAATTAAAAATTGCAACAAATGCTTTGGAAATTTTACTAGGACAACTTTACTGAAATACTGTAGATTTGCTGTTGGAAAAAAAATTCCAGTAACAAAAACAGTCACAAAAATGAAGTTCAAACTTTTGATAAGGTTTGATTGCTCTATTTCAAGTTCTTCTTTATCTACAGCAATCAAAATATCAGTTGGGTTGTGCATTTCCATCTCAAGATAAAATTTACTTTCAAGGATATTAAAAAAAATCCAATAAGCTTTTATGAAAACTCTGCAATCATAGAGAACAGCACCAAATATCAGGCACAAAGTTAGCTACTTAAAGGTATATTTACATGAAAGATTGCTGCACCATGCACAAATACCCAAGCTAGAATACAGCCAGCCAGCTCCAGTGACATAAGAGTAGAGAAACTGAATTCCCATCTGCTCTCTTTCTGTTTTTCATTACTACCTCCTTGAGTTTCCTGTTCTCACACCCACATGGGGAGTCACTTTAGTTTCAAGGGCCTGGAATTACTTTCTATATCAGGTGTTTCATTACCTCAAGATCTGTTCAAGTTGTTTGTTTACATTCATAACATCATTTTGAAAGAAGTAACTTTCCTCTTAAAGATTTCATTAAGTGTATTCCCTGTCTGCACACAGCATATGGGTCAAGATCCATAATACCAGATCTTCAATTGTGCAAATCAGTATAGTTTAATTGCTGAATCTCTCAGAAGACTGACAAAACAGAAGAGCAAGATTCATGAACATCATCATCCAAAATTATAATTATGAGCCAAATACTCATCTAGAATGGATATAGATTATGCTCCAAAATACCTGAAATCCTGTCTGAACAGCTGATCTCCTTTGATTCAGACTAAAATTTTGGAAAAGTGATAGGAACAACTCTTATTTTCTACCCCACAGACAAAAAAAAAGAAAAAAAAAAAGAAAAAATAAAGATTAATTAATCTACTGAGATTTCTGTCTTTTTACATATTTTAAAATAAATCAACCTGTCTGCAATGATTCAGATTGTGGAATTTAATTTAAAAAATAAATATTGTGGAAAACAGTCTGAAAACTCTTTCTAACTTTTCCAACTCTGCATTAAGTGAGAATTTTCTCAGGAACTAAACTTTAGAATACTGTTTTATCAAAACAAATCATCAGTAGATGATGTTCTGAGTTTACTTCATGAAGCAAAAATGTTTCAAATTAATCTTCTAATATACGGCATGATTTCCTTAACACCACCTACAGAAAAGACTGCTTTGAGAGAGACATTGTTCTTGGTAGATATAATTTTAAACTAATCAGCTTGTGTTTTGAACTACAGAAATCTGCAATTCCTTCTTACATTCTAAAAATAAGTATGTTTAAGTAATACAGTGTCAAAGTTTGTAATGTGCTACTAATTACTTCAGAGGACATAGAGATCTTGCTGCAATAAGAAATAAAAATAAAAGCTACTCATAACCTTGAGATAAAAATATTGAAGTAAATCATTGGTTATATTCTTCATTTCTGCTGTTAGAGATTAAATATCCTTCCCATTTTATTGCTAAGATCACATAGGAAAATAATTAGGCCAGTGTTAGCAACCTAAAAAATTGTCACCATATGATTTCATATATGCAAAAAACCAAATTACATGTTATTCCAATGCTAACTATATCTGAGTTATCTACGGTTAAGAAATTCTTAGCCAGATTCCTTTGTCTATACCTAACTTGATCATCCCACAAGCAAAATATCTATTGCAATCCAAAACTTTTGTCTTCCACACAGCTGTGCTGAAACTTCAAAGATGACACATCCTAGGATAGCCTAGATCATATAACTGTTGAGGGCAGAGGAAGAGCCCGGCCACCCTTCCCTAGGGAGCCAAACTGATTGAAAAATGTCTCAGCACTGAAGACAGTGCATTAAATTATCCAGGTGGCTTTAAAGATATAGAACAGCTTATTTCTCTTCTGAAATTCAGTTCAAAGAGCATGGAAGTATGTGTGCATGAATGATGAAACATTTTCTCACTGGGTACATTTTCTGGCTTGTTAAACTTTCATTTTCTTCACTTTAGGTTGCAAAGAGTCAACATCTAAAATACTTCTGTCTCTTTAGTGGCAGTGTTTTTCATCATAGAGTACTTTTTAATTTCACTTATAATAGAGCAATAGTACAGATACAGGCTCAGTGTTTGCGACATCTTTTATGTCTTAGAGCTATATTTATTTAAGTTTGTTGCATAATGTGAGAAATGGTTAATTTAATTTGTTGCATGGGAGTTCCCAGCTTTCAGTCCAGCTTTGCGTAGTTGCTTTGCTATTGACTATATTGTTCTGCTACACTGAATTAAAGACAACTTGAAAGACTATTCTTGTACTAATGTTTCCAACTTCTCCTTTAGGGTCTCAGTAATTATTGTTTTTTAATTTAACAGAATGAAGCTGTATCCCACAGATCGAGAAAACCCAAATAAATAAAATCCACTTTAAAATGTATTTCAACCAACCATAGAGAGTTCAGTATTCGGTACTCATAGTTTCAGGTCACAACATCTGAAATTCTGTCCTTTTCTAACTCATTTGCTGAATAAAAGGAATCATTTGAAATAGGTTTCATAATAACCTTTATAATAAGTGCAGATCAATCTGACATGATAGCTTAGGATCTGAATAGTGCAAATGCTGCAGTTTACATTCAAGATCAATATCCTCGATGCAAGGATAAAATATTAATATATAGCATGACAGTGAATCCTTAAAGCACCATACTTCAGGAATAGGAGGGAGCTTAATCTTAAAAAAGAGTACAAAATTCCTTTTTGTACAAATATCCACTCGTACTCTTAAATTGGTTATAGCATTCCTGTGTTTGTAGCAAATTCTCCAAGGACATGATCTTTCTGTAGCTCTGAAAGAATAGGTAGACCAGCCTTTAAATCTCATTACAGTTTGTTGTAGCCCTCAATAGCTAATATGGCTTTTCATGAAGTGCTCCTCTGAGAAATCTCATTATACATTTCTCCCTTTAGTAGTACAACTATCATACTGTTTGGATGGTTTACCATAGAGTTTAGAAACAATACTGAATTTCTGGGGGCATGTCAATCCATTTAAATAGCAATAAAAGATAGACAGATTTAAACTAATAATAAACAACATAGGAAACTGTCCTAGTTACAATGTAAGATGTAACCAATAGTATGTGTTCTATTATCTTCACAAGCTGTTAAAGCAGGTGGGGCAGCGTTTGTTATCTCCTGCCCATCCTTGATAACTCCTTCCGGGAACTAGCTCTGTTTAATGGGCTATCAAGCCTCACCACATGACTCATAGAATTACATCATCCCATTGTGAGATGCTCTGCCTGTGGGGAGGAGCCAAGCATTCCCACCTGGATATAATCTGAGATTTGGAACACCACAGTCAGCCGTTACCTACTGGATTCCCAGATGACAAGAGCTACACCACTGCACCTTCAGGTGAAGACCAGACCCTTTTCTACAGGACCACTGCTTCAACAGGACCACTTAAGACTGCTACTACCACCCTAACAGGGTATCACGTTGTATCCCGACTCTGACAGTGTTCTTGTACTATTGCATTTATTTTAATTTTCCTCTTAAATTATAATTCTGACTTGTTTCTTGATTGTCTGACTTGTCTTCTTGTTGATTCTTGACTCCCACTGATTTGTTTCCAAACTAGTACAGAAACACTTCTTTTACTTTTTAAAATACCCTTTGAAAGTAGCCAGTTAACTATTAATTTGCCCAAATGGGATCATGTTGGTTTATTTTACTTTGTGCGGTCTCTCGGGTTTGTCAGAAGGGTACAACCAATATTTGTCATATCTGTATAGTCACTGCTAAATAAGGAGATGGAGACAAAGACTAATTCAGGAGTGGATTTATCAGAGGAGACAGGTAATATTGGCCATGGCCCTCCTCACCGAACAATTCTCCTTGAGGGAGAGAGAGGACCTGCTCATGTCAGAAGCTGCATAACGCGGTGGCAGCTCCTCATAGAATGAGGAGACAGACCAGCCTTACACGGAGCCTCCACCACCAGCATCCCCTCTGCTCCGCATTTCAAAAGTTAGGAATAGAGTTTAAGGTTGCATGAGAAATAAGCTTCATGAGAAGCTTCATGCATGAGAAGTATTAACACATGGGTCCAGAGGGACTTTGCACCCCACTCAGCACAGAATCTAAAGTACTTGAAAGCCATAGCCTGTACTCAGGTTGAATCTAGAAGAAGCAATGTGAACCCAGAAGTAAAATTCACTACTGGCCTTAATACTTCGTATACAATTCATGGAGCTGAACATGGACAGGCTGCTGCAATATCAGAACCCATATTTGCATTGCTCCCTGTGCAAGTATACGTGCCTAGAGAGAGCTGGAAGAGAGCTCAGAAAATAGCTCCCTTTATTTTGAATTCCCATCCTTTGTTTTGCTAAAATAATTTTTGACTTAAAATGGCCTCATGAAATTTAATGGAAGTATGCCCAAAAATCACAGTAAACTTGCTTGAAGTCACACCTTTCAAGCCGCAATGAAAGTATATAGGTGAAAGTCATGAAAAATTCATTTTCCTAAAGCTGATTACTTCAGATGTATGGTTGATTACTATTTCAACAAAATAAATGGGACAATTAGAGAACACTTTTTCTGGACGCTGATAAAAAGAGAAGCTGAACAAACAACATATCAAAATGATCCCATAAAATGCAATATCCTCATACATTTGCTATCTTGTAATGTAAGCATCCTTGAAATTCATGCCAAAAAAATTTGGATGGCTGATGCACTACAAAGGAAAATGAAAAGCAAATAGAATAAATTGCAAACTCTTTAGAATTATCAAAAGCTGATATCAGGTAAATGAAACAGGTTGATGTATCATTAAATGCACTTTACAGACTCATTTGTGTCATAATAATGATGTACCTGGCTGTGCTCCAGGACCTGGGGAAGCAGGCAAGTTGCTACAAGTCTTTTTTTTTCCACAAACAATACATCCTGACATCTCTGAATCATAATCTATCAGTGTCTTTTTTCAGATATTTGAATGTGATCTCTAAGTACTTGTTTGGTATGATCGCAGCCCACTGTAAAGATGAATTTTTCCTCATTTGGCAGGATTTCCATGAAGGGCATACATATATTTCTATGGGGAAAGCAGGTAACTGCATTCTGCTAAGTCAGACAGCAGCAGATTTTTTGATTGCTAAACCCACTCAAACAATTCTATGTATATTCTCCATCTACAATCATCTCAGAATATGGAAGTTAAGAGTGGCAACTTTACTTAAATCCAAAGAATTTAGACTCTGAGGACTAATTTTTAATACCAAATGTATTAGAATATTTAAAGCTCCTATCTTCCTAATCTTTCTGTATGATGGGTATTCAGGAGTATTGGGGATAAGATAAGATGAAAAAACCCTATCACAGCTCAAAGAGACCAATATAAACCAATTATTTCCCTAGCTGCAACTAAGGGACCAATTAGCAGCAGCTGACATAGAAGATTGCAGCCCACTTCAAAAAGGAACAGCAGCCAGAGGGGTTAGGGTCTATTTTAGAAAAGGGCCTCATATCATAAATCAAGTTTTTTAAGAAAAAGTAGGATATAGAACACAAAAGTCATATATATTTGAGACGAAGATAGGAGAAACCCAGAGGGGAGGAAAGCACAGACCCTGATATGCAATTGACTCATATCTACAGGGGGCCAGTGAGGAAATGGCCTTTAAATGTAAAGGACAAGACAAGTCAACCTTCTGCACTTGTAAGGGCTGAAGTGCGGGAATCAGACCCAGCAGACATTGCACTTTGTTTGTACTTTCTATCACTCTTTGATTTCCCTGTTTCTCTGCCATTTGAACTGGCTGGAATAATTCTGGCATGTCTCTTCAAAATAAAGTGAAAAAGGATCCTGCTCTTGCAGCTTTGAACTGCTGCCTCTGTAATCTACCATCGCACTGACCAGCTGAGCTGAATGATTTAAAACTTTCATGAGGTTAAGACTGCACAAAGAAATGATGAACAGAGCAAGGTTCTCTCCCCAAATTGTGAAGTCAGTATTCTCTCCCCCAGCTAAGTCAGTAAATTTGCTACATTCCATTCCATTTTGTTGTCTTCAATGCAGATATGTTGGTATAGTGTTTGAATCTCATTTTGAAAGAGAAAACAGGATTTTTTTTCAGATGCATCTTTAGAGTTAGAAGCATGTCTTGTCCTCCAGTCTTCTACAAGGGAACTATTACTGGTTTTACTTTTCTATGTGGGGGAAAAAAATCCAGCTTTGAATTGCTGAATTGGTCTATTCATGTAAGTTTCTCATCTATTTATTCCTTGGGATTTCTTTGAAATCAGGACAGCAAATCTGAAGTGAACCCATGAGGATCCCTTTCCCTGTTGCTAGGTTATTTCAAGATCTGAAGTTATCTTATTTAAAGGCAATTAAAAGTCCACTAAAACTCTGTATGTGACTTTACAGGGCACACGTCTCTTAAATTTTTTTCCTTACTTTGGCATTTCTGCTGGGATAGGCCAAAAAGTGCTAACTGTTATAAGAAAATCTGTGGGTGTAGTTATAGATCCCACACATAATATAAAATTATCTATTAATTCTTGCAATATAAAACTAACATTTTGAGAAGCAAAACTAGCAACTGTATATTGGACTGTTGATGTTGGGTGTTACATTTCTAATACAACTTTGTCAAAAGTCAGTGTCAGGAGTATCCTTAATACTACCTCTAAAAATCATGAGATTTTCCAAAACCAAAAATTTCTATCTCAGTGTTAGCTTTTATTTTACTAATGTTTTCCTCTCTAATTTTTCTGGCACTTCCTGGTCTGTTACCTTGGGCACTGCATTGCATAACAGATACCAAAACGTAAATATCAATAGAAATTAAAGGGATTAACTGTTACACTGGAATATCATAAGTCACTCTTAATTTTTATTACCTAATCATAATCACATCAATGTCTGTTTGCAAAACAAGCTGACAACAGGGATCATAAGATAACCTTTTATTCTGTGTTTACTTGTGTGATGAAGACGGTTGCATGTATCTGTTGAGATAGCAAGTGTAGGGACAATGCAGGTATCTCAGTGTGTACAGTGGTACAAAAAATGACCTTTAATAAGTGGACAAAAAGTATAAAATGGCCACTAAAAATCCAGTCATGACTTTTGTTCTTAAGTACACTAATCCCGCATATTCATCTATGACTGTAAACACAGTGGAGGCCTTAACATAAAAATTCTGCTCTTCTTGAGGTGATAAAACAAATGGTCACACTAGTGATTGCGCAGCTTGTTGCCATTGTTGATTTAAAACATTTTTTAACACAACAAAGCTCACCACTTTTCATGCAGTTGGATGAAAATGTTTGTTTCCCTTTAAGTCGATTGTGAACATCAAGACAATTTTTATTTTTAATGCAGTTTCAATTAAAGGTCTCAGGGGTGTGTGGTGTCATGCATACCTGGTTTAGTTTGTGTTTGATACCAATATTAAATACTTCTGTAAAACTGTGTGAAAACGCTGTTCAACTTGTGAGTGTGTGTGTGCATGCTTACTTCTCTACCTTGCTATCTGCCTTTTATGTCTTTTAAATATTGGCTACATTTAGATTCCTTGATAATAATGTATCCTTGAAATGACTGAAAATAGAACTTGACATTGGAGCAACTCTATTAAGCATTTTAATTCTGACTGTGAAGTCATATTATTCATACCACCATTTTAACCATTTGGTATTCTGCAATTATTAGCATTGTATTTAAATATATTAGTCATATAGAATAATTCCTTATCATATAGTAGATTCATATATTGTCAGTTTTATAAAAATAAAGGAAGGTTATGTCTCACACTGTCAAAAAAGAGAAAGTATTCTTTCTTCTGTAATAAATTTCCCTAGGAGAAATCTTGTAAGATACTCATCTTAATTACACTAGTATTTTAGTAATGCTGTAAGAGTAAGATAATGATGGTATGAGTCATGCTGGAAAGACCTACAGCCTAAATTAAAGAAGATTATTTCTAACTTACTTAAAGCGTATTTCCCAAACTTTTAAACTACAAAGGGTATCTGTGTACATAATATTCTGCCTAAGGCTGAGTGAATTTGCCAGAATGTATTTTAATGTAGAAAATAAGTTTTCTGCGGTGTACAAACAACACAGATTGATTCAAATTGTTACTATATTTTTTCTGTTAGTTTGATTAATGGAACTCTCAGTTTGGAAACACCACTTGTTAATTTGGACAAGAAAAATTTGACTGCCAAGCTAAACAAAGTACTGCCCTCATATCTTTCCCATCTACAACAAGCAAGCTTGTCAGAAAAAGAGGCAGGGAAAAAACCCCAGAGCACAAAGGGTTGTGTAAGAAGGGTAAGAGTCAATTTGATATTGTTACCTAAACACAAGTGACCATACTTAAATGTTTAAAGTTTTGCTAGGTTAGTCCAAAGAAGTTTGGTTAGCAGAGTCTAAAGAGAGGTATCTATTTTAGCAACTGTTAGCATGTGGTGTGCTTTCAGATTCCTAAGATATGAAAGATGTGTGCATGAAATCTCAGATAAGAAATAGAACATACAGGAAACGTGCCCTTCTGAAAAGCCAGGTGCCCCCCAGAGTGGTTTGTATGGTGTGAGATGCCTACGTATGGACTAGTCAAACTCATAGTGGCTGCTCCTGTGCTTTAGCCCTGATTTAGGCAACATAATCAGTGTACATTAAGTGTTAATTAGGATGTCATGAAGAAAGTCAGTACTTATGTAATGCTTTCAGGGATGTTTTTTAGAAGTCATTCGTAACAGCTACATATTACATTCTAATCCATGCTAATCTCAAGGGTGTTTGACACAGTACTGCTTTAACCCTGGCAAACAGCCAAAAGCTCACCCAGCTGCTCCCTCAGTCCTCCTCTTCCTCAGAAGGGAAGGGGAAGAAAATAGAATGAGAAAGATCATGAGATGTGATAAAGCAGAGAGATTGCATACCAAGTTCTGTGGCAGGCAAAGCAGACTCAGATTGGAGAAAATTTATGTATAGTCAATTAAAAAAGGATTCGGGTTGTGAGAAACAAAACAAACATTAAACAGCACCTTCCACTTCTTACAGGTTCAGCTTATTGCTAGATGAAGAATTGTTTGCACCTGGTGGTTTAATACAATGCTTATTCTTCAAAAAACACTGGCATATGGAACCTCACAATGCTTTTTCTGTGGGAAGAACTGGAAAGCAATCAGCCTAGTTCTGCCAACTTTTACCCATTCACCGGGAGGTCAGGTGTGACTTTGGGGTGCTGACCACCAGGGAGCACCAAGGAGACCCCCAGGACAGAAGAACTCATGCACAGAGGGGAGGGAACATATGTTAATGATTTGGGGGATTATCCTATGTGTGTTTATTCCAGAAAACTCAAGGAATAGATATGTAAAATACAGTATATAAACAGAAGCTTTTTCTATAATCAGCATGTATGCTCAGTGGTGTCATCCCCCATACATCCGGCTGAATGAATAATGCCAGCTTCTTAATGCTACAGGGCTGCTAAGGAGTTTTATTTTTAGCAAGTTTTGGTAACAAGTCTCTCTCCTTCACTCCTGACTTCTCTGCTGCCCCAAGCAGTGCAGAGGGAGAGTGGGATGGGGGATTAAGGTCAATACATATTGGTTCCTCTCTGCCACTTCTTTCATGCTTTCTTCACCAACACTAGCTTTCCCATGGAATGCAGCCCTGCTCAAAAAACACCCCCCTCAGTTTTTGCAGGTGTGCTCCAAAGGTTGCTATTCCTTCAGGAAATGTTAATCTCCTCTGGCATGGTTCTTCCATAGGTTGCAGTGGATATTCACTCCATGAAGCACCTCCTCTAACCTTGCTCTCCCTTCTGCTGCTCCCCACTGTTTTTGTGTTCATCCTCTTCTGCCTAACAATCCCTTTTTGCCTTCTAAAATACTGTTTCACAGAAGTGCCACCAGCTTTGCTGATGGGCTCAGCTGTGTCCTATGGTGGGTCCATTGCAGAGTCAGTTGGAACCAGATGGAACCAGCTGTGCCCAGCATGGTGTAGCCCCCTGAACTCTTCCCATGAAGGGCACCTCTGCAGCTAATTCACTGCCAAAGTCTTAACACCTATATGCAGTGCAGAAGCCAAACAAAACAGGAGAAAAAAAGAAAAAAAAGAACCACAAATGTATTATTTACATCCAAATAGTCCCGCTATAATTTAAATTCAGCAGTGAATCTGTCCAAAAGGCATAATGAGAACAGAATTTAATCATCTCAGCAGTCATACCACTCAGAAGTCTGCTTTTCATGTTCTTGTAAATGGTGATGAGAGAAGCTCAGATCTTCCTGAAATGATAACAGAGGAGATCTTTGCAAGTAACACAGCATAAGTTGATCCTATTGTTAAAAAGTCAGAAATTTATTCTAACCATTGTACATGTCCAGGACCACGTTTCTCGTCATTTCCTGTGTATCACTTATCTTCATATATATTAGAATGGAAGCAGAATCATTACAAATTTCACTTCTTACCAGAAAAATTATTAAAGCACATATCTGTTTTGAATAAAGTAGTGAGGTTCAAATGTATGGGTAGATTCTTGATTTTATTTACTTGTAGATCATTTCAGTTGAAGTTGCCCAGCAGGTAGTAATGGTAAGCCTATGCCAGATTCCCTTTATAATTACTGAAAAAATTACAAGTTCCCAGAGGCTGATTTATCCCATCCTCAAAGAACAATATGGAATAGATTTTATGAAATGCTGTCTGAAAGTGACCAAGCTAGATTCAGCTGCCTAAGAAAGGCACCTAGTGCTGTTTCGAGTACCCCAGTGTATCCCTTTTGGCCTCCAGCTGCTGTTCCAGAGAGGTCTCAGCATACCATGGGCTCCCTTCATATTTAGTTTATTTTTGTGGATTTCCTGTACTATGACTGCCTCCAGTCTGTGATCAATGACTGATGCCAAATCACTCTTCACAGAAAAGATGGATAGGCTCCAATAACTCTATCAACTTGATTTTTTCTGTCCATATTTGGAGTGTAGATAATCAGCATTCATGTGGATGTTTATACCTCAACAAATTAATTTAGGTTTTCTAATCTACAGCTGAATCTGATTCCCAAAATCAGTGAGAGGAATTCCCTTCTAAAATTGCATGTGCACTAAAAAAACTAAGCAATGCACAGGCACACTTGAAGTAACAGGAATATAATTACCTGCAGTGTTAGGTTTTTAGAATTTCAGTCAAGGTCACATCTCCCAAACAATTTCTGGCTGTTTTAACAGTTAGCATAGGATAGATACCATTCCCAGTAATCAGTGTGGATGCAATTGCCCTGGCCTGAGGTCTAATATATTTTATTAGTATGTATGTGGCCAGGCTGTTCTAGCTGGCATAAAAGACAGAATACTCTGGCACTGTATTTACTTTGAAAGATGTAGCCAGAAGATGCCACAATTAGTCAGCTACAAATCCCCCTAGATAAGAAGCAATTTGCAGCTAGTTAGCTAAATGCAAGAAAATGGTGTCCTTCTGCATTATCCACACACTCTTACAACCACACAGAAGACAGCACTGGCAGCATTCACCTACAAATATAAAGAAGTCATGCTTAGGTTGTCCAAAATGCACGTGTACCCATTTTTCTGTGCTGTGTATAAAGTAAACCTGTCACAGCAGCACCAGTGGGCCATAAACTGTCTTAGAGTAAGATAGTCTTCGTCTTCTCTGCTTCACCTCACTTTGGGGCATCCAATTACTACAGCTTTCCTACAGGCAAAAGTCATAGAATCATAGAATGGTTTGGGTTGGAAGGGACCTTAAAGATCATTTCATTCCAACCCTCCTGCCATGAGCAGGGACACCTTTCATGAGACCAGGCTTCTTGGGATGAGTAGATATGTTGGTTCTACAACCTGACTTCTAAGGTCAGAAAAGTGCAAGTCCCATCTTGGTATCACGTATTCCACTGAGTCTTTCAGGGACTGTGGGGTTTTTTTCATGTTTCTTCTCTACATCTCTGTGTAAAGGAACAAAAATAGAAAAAGTAGCCACTATTTTTGTGTGCTGAGGGTTTATTAAATTATTAAAATATAAAGCTATTCAGCATAACATATGCTATGCTTTTCCCTTAATAGAAATTGGCATATGCTCACTTTTTAATGCCATTTATATGCAACATTTTTCTGTTTTAAAATGTCTTATACTTTATAAACTGTGCTTTAGAAGCCTCTAGAGATATGATGATGAAATATTGATTGTCATTTTCTTGACTTTTCCTACTCCCTAAACCCTTTTCACCACCTGCAATTGTTCTGATTGATATTTTTTTATTATTTTGACAAATTAAAAATGCTTCATACTGTGAAATAACTAGTAACAAGGGGGAATTTCATACACACATATGTAAGAAAGAAAAACAAACAAGCATGAAGCATATATATTTCTATTACTGCTAGATGAGCTAACTTTTCAAGCCCTGAACTCTAGCCTTGCCTTGAATCTATAAGCGGAATTCAGAGCTCTTAGTTCTTGATTCTGCAGACACTTGAGGGAATGCCCAACTTCAAGCTTATGAGCGATTATATGGAAGTCATATATTAATAATTCAATATAGTGTTAAATGCTTATAGGCTTTTTAATTTTAGACTGACCTAAAAGCAAAACTCTTGTAATTTATTTCAGCCATCCTAAGTTTGATTTGGATTTTCTTTTTTTTCTTTTTTTTTTGGCTTGCTCCATATCTTTTCTAAACTAGTCAAAATTATGATCTATAAATTTAACTAAAGTGATGTATTCTGGATTACAGAAATCCATTTAAGTTAACATCTCAGGTTAAAGCTGTGAAATTTTCCCTCTAGAGGAAACCTAACAGGCAAATGTGTAAGAGTAGTCAGACCTTCAAAAACCTGAAGGACATAAAATTGTACCCACACATACTGTAAGTTTTGTCTGCAAAACTACAGCTGCAAAATTATGAGTGCAAGGCTCGTGATGGCTGGAAGCAAAATTTGATCTAATGAATCTGCATCCAAAATTTTTTGTTGCTGACTGGGAAACTGGCTCAAACTGTTGATGCCCTGATTTAACTTCAACCTTTAACTTAAGGTGTCACAAAAGGGGCTGCATCTACCTAATCCATGTTGAATCTTTCCTAGTAATGCCCCTCAGTGTAAGATTGTTCACTTCCACATGCCAAGAGGGTAAATCTCACCTGAAATCTACAGAAAAAGAAAAGGTATGCCAAAACCTGGGAGGAAATTGTTTATTCATATAAAAATCATTTTAATATTCTGTCATGATTAGCAAATAGAAATATGCAATAAATTCATTTAAAATACAATAAATTGTATTTTAAAAAGCAAAATGAAGTTGAAAGTCACTATATTACATTATCTGGTGTCTTTTTAATAGCATGGACAGGGCTGGTGTCTTTTTATTAACATGGACTGTGAGAATCTATGAATATTTCACAATCTATCTTTCTGCTTACTCTAAGTTTTAAAAAACATAGGTCTATAAGAAGGATATGGACATTTTTCAATGTTCTGCTTTAGCACAAAGGGTTTTCCCATTTTAGAATTGGCTGTTATATTTCCATTGCAAATTCCACCCTGTTGCAGTAAGAGGCAGACTAGCAGCTGGATGACCCTTATCATTTTTATTCAGTAAGTAACTGAAAATTTAAAAAAGCAGTGTACTTTAAAATAGCCTTTTAAATTATAATAGCAGCACAGTCTTAGGTATCACTGCTAATGCAGAATAAGGAAAACTTGTACAGCTGAGTGCTAATCCTTCATACATGCTGTAAATTCAGTTCCCTTTTCAGATCTGCCCACAATGACATTTCTGCAGTACAACAGAAACAACTCAGAATATAAAAGATAGGACTTGCAATTACATCACCTTACCAGTAGCGTTAGAAACAAGGTCATTTTTGGTACAGTAGTTATCACACACTGTTAATTCTTGACAGTATACCACTGGAGATTGATTACTAGATCATAGTTTTACATGTTGGTCTGCATTGTTGGTGTCAGCAGATAAAAGATTTGCCAATTCTTGCTAAGAGGTACTTTGAAACTTTTCTTTTTGATCTAAGGGTTTTTATTGATCTGACCCCTATCTCACTGCTGTCACCAGCTCAACCAAATACTTTCAGTGGTCCTGATTCTTAACCATGGGAGGTCAGAGCCATCCAATGGCTTCCACCTCTGCAACTGCTGTGAATTGAATTAAACACAAATCCTGGCTAACTACTGCAGACACATTTTATTTTTAGAATTGACCTAAAGCCTTCTGAGCATTATGGAAATTACAGCTATGGAGATAAAGAGCATGCCTTTTCGATTTTTGCCCTACAGGTGATGCTACTGAATAGCTTTGACATTCAGTAAAGCTTTGCAGATGCTTGCTTATCTTCTGCTACTTTATATCATTGTTCTTATTACAGATATCTTCTTTTCTTCTGTTTTACTAGCTCTAGCTCTAAATGTCACAAGAGCTGAACGGGGAGCTGATGTTGCTTATTTGCATAGTCCAGGAAGCAGATCTGTTAACTATTTCACTCCGTGTTCAGCATCCATTTACAGCTGCTCCCAGTGATCATACAGGTGTAGCTCTAGGCCTTAAATGAGGTTTGTTTTAGGAGATGAATGAAGAAGATTGCTTTAGGTGCTAACCTCTACAGAGAGGAGGTAATATTAACTTATTAAATATTAAATTTACCTTCTTCTAACCCATTCTCCAGCACTGATCAATTAGACATTGCATGCATATGTGACACTTGTGCCTCCACGGCATGGTCTGTGGAACATATCATGCACCCCTGTTGTGATGATATAACACAATTTTGTGACAGACTATAGAGCAGCCCTCTAATTTTTCTTTGAAAATTAAAAATATATTGAAACATTTCTTGGAACCAGAGAGATTGCCTCCTTGAAGGTCACACAAATGTATGAAGATGGAATAAAACAAACAAATCAAAACTCTGACAGCAAATGATATCTCTGATGTGGCTCCAACAGGAAATGCCCATGGAATCTGCATTCAGTAGTAGTGTTATGTTACAATAAAGTGGCACTTCCTTTTGACACTGTGGTCTGTGGTCACAGAGGTAAGTATTGAAGATTTTAACCTAAAATTTTGCAAGCAGTTAGGCTGGTTCTGCTAGAGAGTAATGGTTCAGACTTGACATTATACAAAGGCCGCTGTAACTCTCAGAACATTCAGCCTTTTCCTCAGACATCCTAGTCATTCCCTGAGTGCACACCTCCCACATGCCCTCCTGTGAGTTCCAAGCTTGATTAAAACATGCATGTCTTCCTTCATTGTCTGTATATGTCCATTAAAGAGACCAGGAGCTGTGAAACGGTAACTCTTGAAACAATATAGACTGGCACTTTGAACAAAAGCTGATGTTCAATGATGGGGGGAAAAAATCTATCTATTCATTCTCGAGGAATAAATATAATAATCTTGTGAACACTGCTGAAGAATGTCATGTTCCATTTAAGATACAAGGAATTCAGGCAACTAAGTCAAGTCCAGTTGCCCGACAGTTCGAATCTACCACATTTTCAGATGCCTTTTTGTATTTTTCCTGTCCATTCAATGGGTCATTCTCAGGCCTTTTGCCACTCTTACTAGACCCACTGGGATGTGTCAGATACTATTTAAGGGCCCCAGATGACTCTACATGCTTTATTTAGGCAAAAAAAAAAAAAAATTGAGCCATGGAAGCCAACAGGTAGAGGACTAGAAAAGACTGCCTCTCCATCACCTGCACAAGGAGGGGCTGTCTGGATAGTTTTGATATATTTTTTTCTTTGCTCAGTAAAAGTACCCAATAATTAGGATAAAAACACAAGAACCCAAAAGTTCCTATTGAGGAAGTTCTACTCAAATGAAACAGACACTGCCTGGGGAGCATTAAAGCAAGAGTAAGACAGGACTAAGCAGGATCAGAAGCAACTCTCTTATTGCATCAGGAGCTGTGTAGCTCTGAAGTATATTTTTAAAAATTCATGGAAAAATAAAAGATCAGTTAAGCTTAATGAGTCACTCTAGGAACATCAGAAATACCTTTTTATGAGAAGAATAAAAAGTATTATTTCTATTATTTAAAGCTTATGTTATAGTTTTATAAGATAATGATGTAAATCCACATGACGTCTTAAAGCACCACAAAAGGAGGACTATTTGCAGTAAAAATATACTAAGTCCTTGATCTTTAACCCATCTTTCAATCTCAAATTTTTACATGCAATTATTTTACTTGGGATCATCATTTTTCAGTTTCTATTTCTTGGTGACAAAATGGGATAACTAGACACCATTTCTAGAGCTGCCTATCTCAAATAATAGTTAGCAGATATTGATTTCTATTTTGTTCTTTAAAATTTAATTTAAGGATTGATAAATGAAATAAAATTTAGTAATCATTAATATGTTTCGGGGGTGTGAATGAAACAAGGGTATATTACACACAAAAATCAAAAACTTGAAAATCAGAATTATTCTGTAGTATTTTATTTCTAAAACATCAAATGGTATTCGTCAAACTAAAATACGAAGCATCCCTACACAATTAGAGAGTTGGTTTCATATTAAGTAGTTAGGATTTAGAGTCTTACATCGTGCATGAACATATATAAGATGGTATTCTTTTTGCCAAATATTTTTAGGGGTTTTTTTTGTAGCTGGTTTATTAAGAAGTTATCTCACCTATACTACCTGGAGATTTTAAAAATTCATTCATTTTGAATCTGAGCTGAACAGACAGGAGTGAAAATCTCTTAAAATTTGAACACATTTTAAATTCAACCATCTTGTCATTTGGGATTTTCTTCTTGAAATTTCCCATGATTTTGATACAATTTATTATGAGACAAACTCCTTTGTAGCTATAGATTAAGCAAAAATCTGCTTCAAAAAGCTTATAAAAAAAGACTAAATTCTGAGTTTCATTAATTCAACCTTCTTTTGCATTATAAAACCTTTTTCTCCTGTTCTGGGTTTGTCTCTGGCCTGTGCATACAGGAGCACACAAATTCCATTGTATTCTGAATTTCTTTTCATTACTGTTCATGTGTTTTCATTACTGTTCCTGTATGTCTCTCACAGTTTGTTGGTAATGAGATCAAGCTGGATTTCTACTAAGACTGTGACAGTTGTGCTGTCAGCTTTTAATCTGTCAAGTCCCCATGAAACCTCCTTCAAGTGCTTTGGTGACTTAGTAGGTCTTTTGTAGTGTCCCTTTTTATATAAAATGTTTTGATCAAATTCCATCTCATGTTCCATCCAGCTGTAACATGCATCCAGTTATTGTACGGAATTTTGGAGGACCACATTCCTTGCAGCTGACACACAACCTGTGTTTATCTGACATCTCAAGAAATTGCCATTCAGGAACTGGAATAGAAATCAGTCTTAGTCAAACAGACAGGAGTGTTGGCACTGCTGTGAATTTTACTCACTCCTTAGCAAGCTTGAAATGTTGTGACAAATGATAAGTATGTTTAGAATGATTGAAAAACTGCGTCTGCATAAAAAGATATTTCTTTATTAAGGATGTTTTATTGACATGACTGTCTTTATCAGTCCCCCTGCCAACTCCCTTCAAGACTTGTCCCTCTATTTGTGCTAGAACTAGGCTACACTCGGGCTACACACACAAGGAGTCTATAAGGCTTGCATAGAAAAATAAGGTCTTTAAGAAGCATAAGGTTAAAAAAAAACAGTTTAAAAAAAGCATTTGACAAATTGACTTGTAATTCACTAGATTTCTGGGGCATGATTGATTGCAGTTGTATTCTTTTCTTCTTCACTCCCTTGCCAATGGCTGGCATGCAAGTCCAAATCACTGAAGTCCTTTCTAACTCTTGAGTGGTGAAGAGTATCTGTTGCTGCTTGGATAACTCAGTATGTCCTCTAAGGGAGTAGATATCTAGGGGTAACGATAACATTAAGATTTGTAAAATTAAAATCATTTGCCAGATAAAGTGACTAAAAGATCTGGAGAAGGATTTAGACTGTACAGGGCTGGAGGAGCAGGTTTGGTATCCAATTAAGTACATATCTAGAGAATCCCTGAGGACACAATGGAAAAGAACACAGAGGATTTAACCTTAGGCAGTTGTCCCTTTTAAAATACCAAGTGGTATCATAGACAGATGTAGGTGGGTAGAAAATGGCATTCAAGGAATGTGGACTTAAGAAGGTCTATTTTGTGTGCTTAGACTCTCTTAAGAGGTGGTCATAAGAGGGTGATTTACTTCAAGATGGGGAAGTAAAACAAAGAACTCTCCACAGCAGCAAAACAATGTCCAATTTAAGCTGGACAGAGAAACATTTTTCAGCAAGAATAGTTTAATTCTATTTAGGTAGCAAGGCATGAAACTACTGAGTTGGCTGACTGTAGAGCAGTGTCATAGCAACAGATGCTGGCCTCATGGGCATGACAAAAGTTGGAAGTCTCTGAAGGCATCAGAGACTTGCATATTCAGCTGTCAAAAGTTGAGATGGGGCATCTGGGAACCTTGTTACATGCAGATCTCTGGGGACTACAAGGTCAACATGGCTAACAGTGACAGAAATGCCGGTAAGCATAAAGTGTGGGATTCCTGAAATCCCCAACCTGTCCCTAACCTCTGTACATTTTGTTCAGATCAAGGCTTCCCTTACAGGCAAGAGAAGGGCAGTAGAGGAATTCACAGTGCAGTTTCACAGTGAGTCTTCCTTATGAAATGAAGCCTGGAACTGATGCATTAGCAATGTGAAGATTGAAAATGCCTTCATATCCTCATGTTCTTGAAGCCCTACAGTATTACAAACTAGAATAGGGTGAGAGGAAATCATAGATCATTGACCTTGACTTATTAATTTGAATTTTTAACACCACATCTCCTAACCTCTCTGGGTTTTACATGCTATGCAAGTATATCACTGAAAGATAATAATGGAACAGAATTCAGGGATACCCCAAAGCACTAACCACAAGCATTATTTTCTGTGAAATTAGAAGCATATTTAAGTTGCAGGGGAAAAAGCATTCCAGGGAGATATTTATAATGTAATCAAATTTACCACCTTTAAGTACTCTGGCATGAATTCCAGAAGCTATTATGCTCATTAAGAATCAGACCAGGAGGAAAATTCTTTGTATACAATTTAAATGCAACCTGAGAATCAAAACCAAACTGTGAATATTTTCCCTTTTGTTCCTTATGGGCAACAGCTATATATATATATATATATATATA